>VWZX01005951.1:0-19162 GCA_013399015.1 Galbula dea
TGTGGGGGGGGAAACTAATAACGGTATTATGTACGTGCTGGTGGAATCTCTTTTTAGAAAATACAGTTACTGAACAGAATTAATTCTGTTCTAATCCAAACCATAACATAAATGGAGCTACATCAGGCTGGTGACAGGTGACCACTGGGGTCCCACAGGACAGTTCTGTTTAATATCTTTATAAATGACTTGGATCTAGGACTTGAAGGCTTAATTAGTAAATTTGCGGATGATACTAAGCTGGGAGGTGCTGTTGACTCCATTGAAGGCAGAGATGCACTGCAGAGGGATCTGGATAGATTAGAGGACTGGGCAATCACAAATCATATGAAGTTTAACAAGGGCAAGTGCTGGGTTCTGCACTTGGGTAGGAGCACTACACTGCACTGGGGAATGAGAGGCTGGAGAGCAGCACTGAAGAGAGGTATCTGGGAATTTTGATCGAAGATATGTTGAATACGAGTCAGCAGTGTGTGCTGGCAGCCAAAAGGGCCAACAGGGTTCTTGGGTGCATCAAGCACTCCATTGCTGGCCAATTGAGAGAGGTGCTAGTCCCACTTTACTTGGCGCTAGTGCAGCCTCACCTGGAGTATTGTGTGCAGTTTTGTGCTCCACAATACAAGAAGGATATCAAGTTGTTGAAAAGTGTCCAGAGGAAGGCCACAAAGATGGTGAAGGGCTTGGAGGGGAAAACTTATGAGGAAAGGCTGAAGTCGTTTGGTCTCTTCAGCCTGGAGAAGAGGAGACTGAGGGGAGACCTCATGGCTGTGTGTAACTTACTCACCAGAGAGAGAGGGGTGGGGCTGACCTCTTCTCTCTGGTGACCAGTGACAGGAGACCAGCGACAGGACCCAGGGGTGATGGGATGAAGCTGTGCCTGGGGAGGCTTAGACTAGATGTTAGGAAAAGGTTCTTTACCCAAAGAGTCATGGAATACTGGAATAGGCTCCCCATGGAGGCCCAAACTCTCACGGAGTTTAAGAAGCACTTGGACAATGCACTTAGGCACCTAGTGTGACTTTGGGGTTGTCCTGTGCCTACAGGAGCTGGACTCAATGTTCCATGTGGGTCCCTTCTGACTCAGGACATTCTGTGATTCTGTGAAATTAACATCAGTTACCTATGATGAGCCACTGCATACATTGTCAAGGGAGGTGAAGATGTGAGAAAGATGTTACTTGCTTCCTGTTAGCACCACCTTGAAAGAATAGCACCCATTTTTTCGTCATCCCACTATGCTTGGAATCCTCTAGTTTTTAAAGAACTATTATCTATTAATGTACTAAATTCTAGGAACTAGAATGTACTAAATTATCTATTAATGTACTAAATTCTAGGTTCAAGAAATAAGATGTTTCACACAAGTCCATGATAACCATAACTGCATTTTCCCTAATATAATTAGCTGTCATAATGCAGCTTGAATATCCTCCAGTAAGAACAAGGAAATCAGGTTTTAAGACATTAGGCATTTGATGAACCATTTGTCTAGAGACAAAAGGGCTATTTTATACAGTTTTTAAAATTCTAAACATATTTACACTTATACTACTGTTTCTGGACGCGATGCAGTTCATGAAGAGGCTAGCTGCCTATCCAATACAATTGTATGAGCTGTTAGGTTTTCTCTTGCGGAGTCACTAAAATGTGTGTCATTGCTAGTGCTCATATAACTCTTCCTTACCCAATAGAACCTGTATCATAGAACATTTTGTGCCACCTGTAACAGAGACCTAAGCACTTCCATGAGTAATCATGTTGAGCACAGACTGCCTGTCATACTGCATACTCACCAAGAGAAGCAGAGTTGAAACTAGAATGCATGTAACTAATTTTTTTCATTAGGTTTTTTTATTTCCATTTTAAAAAAAGAAGAAGGAGGAAATACAAGAAATAAATTAAAACAAGACCTAAAGAGGCTACTTATCTTAGTAAAAAAAATATGGAATCAGCTCTGGTGTGGAAGGAGGTTTCGACCAACTACACAAATCCATTTGGTTTGGTTTTGAGGTGCAGGTGGTGTTTTGTTTTGTTTTGTTTTTTTTAATCAGCTGCCCTTATTATCTTGTTCTGTATTGGTACACAAAATTATAGCACTTTTGAGAGTGACAGTATAGTTGTCAACTTGCGAAATAAGTCAAGGGCTTTTCAGTGACCTGAAAAGTTAATTTAAATAAACTCCTACACCCATATTAAGATAGGTGGTAAGCATAAGTAAAGCACTGAAACTGCTAGCCAAAAGCAAAACATGCGTTCAGCAGTATTTTCCCCTGGTATGTGTTGTGATGAATAGTGTAAATGTTTAATTTGTTTTGTCCAAGTTTCCTGCACAGGTTCTGTGTGCTTTATGTTCAGTGAGACGTATTATTTGGGAAGACAGGACTGGGAACATGAATTCATAATATCCCGGTTGTCCGTAGGTTCTTAGGAAATAACTGCAAGAACCAAAACCCTTCTCCAGAGAATGGGATAAAAATGAGTATTTTCCACTTATCTGAGTAAATACAAAATCTCTTCTCCATATGCAGAGATGCCCCTTCTTCCCTAGTCTTTTGGAAGTGGGGTAAACAAAATATCTACCTACCTTAGTTTCTACAGAGAAAGGCTCTAGCTGTTCTTTCACTTACAGTGGAGGAAGCTGTACTTTGCAGATACAAGATAGCACAAGGGCACTACTCCCAGTGGCCTAGATGCATGAAAATGGAACAAGATACTGCGTCCTGGGAGATGTACTCTCAGGTGGAGGAGTCTGGGGAGAAATAATGAAAGGGGCATGGAGACCCATCTGTGGCAGGACTTTGGAGTCCTTTGGAGTCACAGCTCTTGCTGAAGGAGAGAGGTACTGTGTAGATAGGTAAATGCTGTCACGTATATATGCATGTTACATATATACGCTACCTATAATCATGTGTGCATACAATCATACATACATGATACATTTGTCAGCTGTGCTTGTCTGTCTGGAAAAAAACTGTCACCTGAAGAGGCAAATTTTACACCAGATCTTAGGTCTCATCTTGAGTATTGTGTTCAGTTCTGGGCCCCTCATTATAGGAAGGACATGAAGGTGTTGGAGCGTGTCCAGAGGAGAGCTACAAAGCTTGTGAGGGATTTAGAGAACAAGTCGTATGAGGAGAGGCTGAAGGAGCTGGGCGTGTTTAGTTTGGAGAAGAGGAGGCTAAGGGGGGGCCTCATTGCCCTGTATAACTACCTGAAAGGACATTGGAGAGAGGTGGGTGTTGGCCTCTTCTCCCTAGTAAGTAGTGACAGAATAAGAGGAAATGGTCTGAAGTTGCGACAGGGGAGGTTTAGAGCAGATGTTAGGAAGAAATTCTTTATAGAGAGAATGGTGAGGCACTGGAACAGCCTTCCCAGGGAGGTGGTTGAGTTGCTGTCCCTGGAGGTGTTTAAGAAGCATGTAGACATGGTCCTTCAGGACATGCTCTAGCATGTTAATGATTGTTGCTGGTTGGTGTTTGGTTTTGGTTTAGTTTGTTGGGTATTTTTTGTTGGACTCAGTGATCTCAAAGGTCCTTTCCAACCATGAATCATCTGTGAATCTGTGAATCTTATGGCCTAATCCAAGAGGCCATTTTTTTCTCCCCTTAATGATAATTGTACTCATCCCCCTAGATTTGAGCCATTACATTCATTGGAACACAGAGTGAGTGACAATGCTGGGGCATGTCCAAATTAAAGATGTTTATCTGAAAGTAAGAAAATCAGTGAAGCAAGTCCTAGGAAAGACCTAGAAAAAAATAACCCAAAAGGGGAAAAAAATTGCTAGGTATAGATGATTCCAAATAGCTATAATATTGTTCTGGAGGATAGTGTGCCAGCTCCATCAGGGTATCTAGACAAAGGCAGACATTGTGCACAGTTGGCCTCATCCCAAAGATACAGTAATTCCTAGGTTTGTGAGGTCACAGGGTATTTTCTGAATGAGAATTGTGTATCACGTGATCAGTATAGTAAAATAAAGCTCATTTGAGTACCTACTCCACTGCTTTTTTACAACATAGGTCTTGACTAGTAGACCTGGATAGATCGGTTAAGAACTACAGGGAGCATTTTGCTGCATCCACCAATTTCTGAGGCACTGGCCTGAAGGCAGGTTTGCAACAAACAAGTGAGACAGGAGTGTTTAGCACTGGTATACGGAAAAAGATGTTACGCAGAAATATTTGGCAATTTATGGGCCCTGGGGAGAAGGAGACCCCATGCTGAACCTCTCTAAATCTGGGACAGCTTTTCATGGTTGTACAACTGCTAGTGGTTAACAAATATAATAGGGAGTAATAGCAAATTTGCAAAGCAGAGCCTGTAATTGCAGGAGTATACTGTGGACTTAGAAACAGTTGAGGGGAAAGATAATCAGACTGCTGACTACTTATCTAAGAGTGATACTGAAGGAAGAGATGCAGAGTAGTCAATGAGAGTTAAATACTCAGCAGTGTCAAGGACACTGTACTATATAGGCACTGGAAGTGCACTGCAACACACTGTGCACAGCTTTTCATTACGCCTTAATCCTGATATGCAGCACTCACAGTCTTCTGTCCTTTGCCTTTCTTCAGGAAAGATGGCCAACTGTGCTACCTGTCATGTCACAACAACCCCATGCAGTGCTGCAGGCTGGGGACAGAGCGGCTGGAGAGCAGTCAGGTGGAAAGGGACCTGGGAGTGCTGATTGACAGGAGGCTAAACATGAGCCAGCAGTGTGCCCAGGTGGCCAAGAAGGCCTGTGGCATCCTGGCCTGTATCAAGAATAGTGTGGCCAGCAGGACAAGGGAAGTGATCCTTCCCCTGTACTCAGTACTGGTGAGGCCACACCTTGAGTATTGTGTTCAGTTCTGGGCTCCTCAGCTCAAGAAAGATATTGAGGTGCTGGAGTGGGTCCAAAGAAGAGCAACAAAACTGGTGAAAGGACTTGAGCACAAGTCCTATGAAGAGAGGCTGAGGGAGCTGGAGTTGTTTAGCCTGGAGAAGAGGAGGCTCAAGGGTGACCTCATCACTCTCTACAACTATCTGAAAGGAGGTTGTAGTCAGGTGGGGGTCATTCTCTTCTCCCAGGCAACCAGCAAGAGAACAAGGGGACACAAGCTTAGGCTCTGCCAGGGAAGGTTTAGGCTGGATATCAGAAAAAAGTTCTTTACAGAGAGAGTAATCAGGCATTGGAATGGCCTGCCCAGGGAGGTGGTGGATTCACCATCCCTGGAGGTTTTTAAAATAAGACTGGATGTGGCACTTAGTGCCATGATCTAGTAATCATGGTAGTGTTGGATTAAGGGTTGGACTTGATGATCTTGGAGGTCTTTTCCAACCCTGATAATTCTATGATTCTATGATTCATGATATGTTGTAGGCACCACAGTAGAAAGTCATTTCACTTTGAGGAGTCATTTACATCCAGCAGGTACAAGTAAAGGTTCCCAGTGGTGCTAGAGATACCTGGTATGGTCTGTCAGGACCTGAGGTAACACAAATATTTCAGGTGTGATACTGCTTATGGCTCTTCACATACTGACCTTTAAAAGGTATAATGGCAAACACTGGGTATTTCCTGACAGAAGGTTTTGTCCCACCACTCCTAAAGAAAATCTAAAGCTTTTAGTAGTGCTTCCTACTTCCCAGCAACATCATTTAAATGAACTGTGCGCTTTGTGCTAGGCAAGTTTTTATTCTTTTTTTGGTGTGGGAGTTTTTGTTGTTATTGTTGGTTGTGTTTTTGTTTTAAATAAGAGCTTATTTTGTGTTTAAGCTTGCCCTAAAAAGCATTACTTAAAAAAGAGCTATCTAAGAAATAATTTAACATTTTTGCCATAAGGCACCTGGAAGCTTCATATAAATGGACCTGGAAGAGAAATGAAAGAGTTTGAAATTTGCCAAAAATGTACACTGCCATAAAAAATACAGGATCACAGGACTTTGTTGACATTGTGTATAAATGTAAAGTGTTTTCTTTAATATGGGAGACAGCAGAGGGAGAGAAAGAAAGGATGTGGTTGGTTGCAATAAGCAGATAATTTTTGCTGTCACTTGCTTTTTGGTTTTTTGGGATGAGAAAAAGGGAAAAAAGCCATAAAATGTATGTCCATGTCAAACCATATGAGTCTGAAACAAAAGCTGTAAATTATAAGTTTTATACGTTATTTCCAATGTTATTTTTTTTTTTTTATTCTAGTGCTTTACAAACTTTATTGCTTATTTTATTAACTAGGGAAAAGTGTTGCCTGCTTCCAGTTCAATACATTTTTTCTCTTCCTCTTTCTCCCTCTCTCTATCCTTTTCTCTGTCATGCCAAAAGAAAAAAGCAATTACAGTTGAGTCACTTACAACTGAAAATACAAGCAGGATGTAGTTAATTTTGCTGCCCATAAAACTTATATTGTATTTTTTGTGTTTAATGCACAAAATATGCAAATAAAAATAGCCTAAGTGTATGTATGTCTGTGTATCTGTGGATGCATTTACTGAAAGATGGACCTATATATAGCTGTGTTGGAAGGTAAAGATCTAAAAATACAATGGATGGAAAGAGAACTTAGATTCCCACTCAGAAAAGGTAAATGAGTCCTTGTTTCAAGAAAAAGATTTACACAGATTATGTATTATGCAAGACTTAGAATCAAGATTTCCTGGGGGGAGAAGGCAGGCACTGGCAGGAAGGATAACAGATCCTGTGCTGGATATCTCTTAGGTCTGATAACCAGACAGGGGAGTAGCACTAATTCTGCAGCCTTTTTAGTCTGTTCTGTCACTGAAGGGGCACTGCTGGGTCAGTCAGCTCACTAGTAATTGTGTTTTACAGACTTCTAAGGCAATTGGCTCAGTCAGTCCCAATTCAATAAAAGTGGAGAGCGAGAGTGAGAGCACTTTTGTTCTATTTTTTACTTGAAATTATTTCATTCAGCAGTCTGTCTTTTTTATTACCAGGATTTGACATTAGCACTCCAAGCTGTATTAGCATCCATTTCAGCAGTTCAGTAATGGTATTAAAAAAACACTTAACTTCAACGGTGAATGGTTGTATGACAGTACCATAAAAATCCACATTAAAAAAAAACTTATGTATTTGTCCCTGCAAATTATTTTTCACTTGTTTAACCACTTCAAAACTACACTCTCTTGACTGGTGTTTGCAAAATCTCTAGCATCAGGGAAGGCTTGTAAAGATGCTAAGAAGCAACTGCAGCAACCATGGCATAAAGGGAAAAATTAAGACATTTAAATAAGAAGAAAAATGTGATAGGAATACGCAAGCATACGTACATGCATAAGAAAGACTCTCATTTTAGGTGGGTGCTGTCATTCAATAGCTAAAATTACATTGTAAACTCAAATCACTCAAGGTAAAATCTTTGGCATCTTCCACATTTCTGGGATTTAATTTTGAACCCAGCACTCTCCAAGCTTGGGATGGCAGCCTAACTATCTTGGCACTGCAGCACGCTCATAAATGACTGCATTAGGTTCTAAATTTTGATTAAACATTCTGTAATTAATCAATGGTAGACATGAAGCAGTTGGCAAGGTCCAGAGCTGCAAAATGTTTAAGACATAAAACATTACAAAGTAATTAGAATGTGCTCCTTCAAGAGAAGGATTGCCTTCAATAAAGAAGTAAATGATAGCAACATGTTTATTGTGGACGTAGGCAGCCAGCGCAATATGATAAACTGCAGGAGATACACATATCAGTAATCATCCACATTATTAGTGTCATTAATCATAATTCTAAAAATATGACAGCAGCAGCCAACTTTTTGACCAATTTTGCCTCTGCCTGTTGGCCGTTATAACTTCACTAATAGACTGCAGAGCTCCTGTGCGTGGCAGTTTGCATTGAGAATGGAAGGTTAATTATATTTGAGCTGCTGATTCCTTCTCTCCTCGGAAAAGACTGAGCACTTTGAAAATCCCAGGAGCTTGCTGCTGTTAAACCAGTAAAAGTACTTTATTGAAATTTTCTTTGTTGGTCAGGAATGAGTAGATGTTTCAAATGAGATATAAGCGCCAGGCTGGGACAGCCGCTAATGTTTCTTCCAAAATAATCCTTGGACAGCAAGCTAAACTCATACTTCCCTTAGATGTCTTTGCAGAGTCTCTTGTGAATGGGCAAAAAGTTGTGAATTTAATAACCACTGACAATAGTATGTATGGAAGTATCTCAGAGGATTGAAATTACTGAGGAGTTGGGGCATCAGTGAAGGGAGGTCATACAATAATCAGTTATCAGTTGACCTGAAAGGGGTACTTATTTAGTAATGTAAAATCACTAACAGAGGAACCCTGTTGAAGTACTATGTCATATTTGATTATATAGTACCTCTGGTGTTATATAAATAAGACCAGTATTTTTTGACAAAGCGATGGGAATGAGAATTACCATTGCATTGTGACCAAAAGAAATGGTTTACATATTTGCTGTTGAACCTGAAGTCACATAAAGCTATCCTTGGACGTGAGGATTTGTTATGATTTGAACTTACAATGCAATCAGTGAAGAGTATATGAACCTTCTAAACAAATTATGAGATAATATGCTGCTATGCATCAGTATCTGGGATAAAATATTTGTTTTAAAGGCAGAATTAGGGGAAGGTAGTTGTTCCCACTGAGTTTTATCCTTTTTGCATTTGCTGAAAGTTGAAACTAAGTAAAATTCTTGAGTGGGATGCTTAACTGGAGGGACTGTTTGCATAAAATCTTGCAAAATTATCGCTTTTTACGTTGCTTTTGTTACAGTAAAATAAAATGAAGGATGAAAACTTCTGATTACAAAACTTGGATCATGTAATATGATTTAGATTTGAAAAGAAATGTTAATTCATGCAGTTCGGCAACAGATACTACCTGGATGTTGCCTTTATACTTCTTAAGGGGAAATATACCTTGTGTGAAGTACCAGCAAAATACTTCCAACACATGGAAGATGAGGACTTAATGCATCACTGCTGTGCAGGGCCTTGTGTGAAGCACTTACACAGGGATAAACTTTTCTGGAAAGGATGTGTAGATTGTAGAAACAGTTTGTGGCAGTTGGGCTGATTGTCAATGGTGCTGAGCACTTGCAATTTCCATCAAAGGACCTTCTTGTTCATGTAACATTGCTACACTGTGTTATTTCACTTAGGTAATATTCTGTCAGATAAATCTTTTTATTCTAAACTTTCTCAACCAGTCTGGAATTAGACAAGAGTGCTGGCCATTTTGTAATGAGTCTGTTTTGCTTCCAGGCAGCTAGTAAAATGAGAAGCTGAAGTGTTGCAACACAATTTTGATCGTTTCTGAGTAACTTTGGCAAGTATGCCAGTGTTCATGCTTTTTGTTCATGGTACCTTTTGATCTTTTATGGACAACAATAGTAATATATTAAGAGTGTGACATGACCTTGATGCATATGAGCATACACAGCTGTTGTGAAAGTTTAATTCTGTTCACACCATAAGGACCATCTCACTAAACACCTCAACAGGTATGTACTAAATTATTGGGCATTCAAGAATCTTGAATCTGACAGGTTTTACATTAAAAATTATTTGGTAGCAAACATTGCCATCAGATATCAGTTCTACATCTAACCTGAGTATTTGCTCACACAGTTGGCTATCCTGCCTCCTCAAATGCCATCTCAGTATTAACATTTTTTACGCATTCCACAGTGATGACAAATTGTTTCCTGACTCTAACTGTGGATTAAGTATGCAAAAGGCATGTTTGCCACTGCCAACAAACCAATAATTCTTACTAACATCTTGAGAGTTACAACATTTATAAAGTTGCAAAGTGGAGTAAACAAACCATCTGTTTGGCTTTACCATATATGTCATGCTCTCTTATTAGCATATTACGATTCATTTAGTAAACGAATTTGGTGATTTCGTTCATGTCAAAGTTAGAGGGAGCTTGAAGATGATTAACATTCCTGGGACAGGCACATTAATACATTGCTTCCTCTGCAAAGTTAAATAGCTTCTCAGGAGAATCACTCCTTGTTGACAAGATGAGACTGTCAATTTTGTTTGCCTGCCACATTAGAGGCCGTAAGGGGATGGGAAGCTCTGAGAAAGAGTAGCAGTGTAGGCAGCATAATTCACTGTGAATTGAAAAAAGAAGTCTAATTCTGATAAATGGTCGACCCCAATACATCCTACCTGTTATTACAACAGACGTGCCATATCTGTGCAGTAAATTAGTTAAACCCCTAAAGAGTTTGATGGGAGCTTATCTTCAAGTGAATAATTTGAGTGTAGAGGGAGCTGTCTTCGTGACCAGTGTGAGTGATTTGTTTCATATTGAAAGGGATTGAAATGACTGGGCTCCACGTCTTTAATTTGCAAGAACTTGCTTGTACTTTATTTCCTGCATTTAATAAGCACTGTTTTTTTACTTTTTTTAATAGGTGCTGAACTGTATTTTACCTTTTGGATTTTCTTCCTATGAAAGGTCAATATTTTTCAGATTCTATGCAATTTAAAGCCTCAAGAACTGATGTTATTACACAAACTGTTCAGGTAGAAATGCCCTGGTTTCATTGGGTAGTATAGTATTTTGTCTTCCCGCATTGTTCCAAACTGTAGCCCCTTCCCCTACTTTTCCTCTTACATTTAGAGGCAAAATAAACATGATCAAACACGTAGAAGCAGTAGCACACAGACTGAAACCTTGGCCTGTTTAGATAAATGTGAATTTTATAATTTAAGTCAGATTAGAATTTTGAACCTTTATTACCTTTGCTTAGCTTTATGGATTTTTTTTTTCTTTTTAATTGAAAAAAACCTCAAAGCTTGTGTCAAAGACTGCTGAGAGGGTTGCAAATTTAGAACAGTAACTGAGAAAATAATTTCTTAACAGTTTCCATTACTAATTAAATTCCAAGAGCTGTTTTATTGTTGATTCTCTTAAGTACATGGGGGAACTGACTGCTGCTTCCTTTTTGAAGAAATACCAGAATTAAGGCCATATCCTTTCTCAGAAATATATACATTTTTTTTTTATATTTAGCCAAAGTCTTGCTTTCTGGTTCTTTGATTTTAGCTGCATGAAATGCAGTATTTTCAGTCTGCAAGAGTTTCTGAGAAAGCATAAAATTCTGGGTTTACTTTCTGTTATGCTCACATATTCTGAGCCTTTCTGTGAGTTTTGAGGTTAAATAAGGAGGAAAGGACAATGAAATGGAGGTAAGACCACAATAATTTACTGTATTAGCAAACTGAGTTAGCAGTTGCTATCACGTGAAATTTTTAAATAAATCCATAAATATTAATTGACAGCCTTTGAGGTGAAAAGAAACAAAGAGAACTTTCCTTTAACATTTTATTATGTGTAAAAACATACGCTGAATACTGAGCTGGAGTTAGGTGTGGAGAAAGCCTTGTGGGAGGAATAATGGAAGTTTCATTGTTTATGATATTTTAAACCAGAAAGACAGAGCTTAATTTTAAGTATAGCAGCAGGATAGATTGTATGTGGCCTGTACAACTTAAGCAGTTACTTCCATATCCAGCCTCAATAAAAGATATGCCAATCTGTACATAAACCACAAGACAAATGTGTCCTGTTCTTTGGTTATGTAAGTAGAACCTTCTTCAAATTGCTGAAGATTGTATGTCTACACATATTGTAACACAGTTTTGAATTCTGTCTTTTCTTAAAAAAAAAAAAAAGGTATTACTTGGGAAGAACAGAATTTAACATAAAAGAATTTAATGTTGACTTTTAATGCATTAATTCTCCAAATATAATTTTTCGGTATTACTTAATGTTGGGATCACTTATTATATCTTAAAGCAGAGCTGCTCAAGGACTGATGGCCCCCTGCTGTGACCATTTGTCTGTGATTTCTTTGCAGAGATAGAATGATAGGACTGGATGGCAAATCATGCATTAACCAGAAAATGCATTTTCAGAACTCTTGAAGTGTAAGAGATTAGGATACTGTTTTATTTGGAAATATAGGAAATAAGAATGTGGCAGGATAAAACTGGAAATGTTGAAATTACTAATTTCAGAATTTTAATAAACTATACAGTGTGTTTTAATGTTTGAGTGAGATTTTCATCAGGGAACTTTCTTGCCTACAGTGAGCCAAAGATGATCAAGGAGCCAATAGCTAGGGCATTTAGCTGGGACATCTAATTTGGCTTGGCCTTTCTGTCTGACTACGTAAGGGACTGGAAAATGGGTTTCCTTAGTCCCTAACTGACTGCCTTAACTGTTATGCTGCATTTTTATTCTCACTCTCTTTCCCTCTCATGCCATTAATATTTAAGTATAATCCTACTTTTCTTTTGCTAAAAATAAAGAGCATAATGCTTTATGTCTGATTTTCAACAAGCTGCCCTGCCCTGAACTGTGAATGACACGTTCAACACAGTTTTTCATGTGATTGGTTTTGCACTTTGTATAATACTTGAATTCAAATAAACAGGGTACTTTTTATCATCCAAAGTCCCTGTCTCTGCTGTGCACGCCAGAGATGAGGTTTGTCTTAGTGCAAGTAGGACTATGGCCATGGGTGCATTCAAAGTTGGCTTTGAGTCATGTTTAGAATTCATGCCAGGTTTCTATGCCAGGGCAGATCCTACTTTCTCCTAAATTCCTCCTTACTCACTTTAAAAAGAAAGAAAAAGACTGACTAAAAATAAACTAAAATAAAGCATCCGTTGCATTTTTCTTTCCAACAAATGTATAGTAAATTGACAAAATCAGATTCATTGGTAAGTGTAAAAAGAAACTTCTGAAGAGAACCCAGTCTGGATTTATGAGCTGTGTAAATGGCATGTATGTTTAATTGACCATATTTCCTAGGTTTATAATCCCCTTTCTTCTGCTGATGCATAGTGCATCTTTCACTAGAGGAGCTTGCTAGTAGTAGGTGAGGTGGAACCGGCAATGAATCCTAATTATGGAATAATACTTCCACGAACTTCACAGGGTAAGGAAGATACCTCAGATCATGCCTATGTCAGAGATCTGCTCTAGTTGCTTTACCACTCTGCATTACACTGCTACCAAAAGTCCTGTCTGAAAAGGCACTTGTGAATTGAGAGATGAGATACCCTTGCTTCTTCATCACAATCACAGATTTCATGTATATCATCAGTATCATCCTTACAGCAGCACTGATCCCTTATTCAGAAGGCTGAATTTACTCTGGTGAGGATTTTACACCCTCTTTTACCTGTTGTATGTCTAATTTATGAATAAAAACTTGAAGGAAGAATGTTAATTATGTTTAAAAGTCATGCATTCTAGCCTTCCTGAAATGAACCAGATTTTGCTAAAATTTCCTTGACACAAGAAGATACATTTCAAAATATCTTGGAAAAATACTCTCCTTGGATTTAAGGATACATGACCTATACTACAAAGCTAAACAGATGTTTGGACATTCTTTGGAACACATAGTATTTAAAATTCTCAGAATTAATCCTCTTTACTATCCCGTGTTGTCGAGGATAGGATGGATCTGGTAACAGCAGCTAAGTGAGATGTGCTTTCAGTTAGGCCCTTTTGACCTTGTATTTCAGCCTTGACAACTTCATTCACCAGTTTTCTTTACACAACATTTCCATGACCAGGATCAAATGTCATTTTGGTAGATGATGTACAAATAAACAATCTAAGAAGGCCAGAGTCATTCAAAGGATTTTACTAGGTCAAATATTTTATGTTTTCTCTACATATAAACACCTCTGCCATTCAACTCCATTCTTCAGGGGTTTTTTCCCTGCAGATACAGCAGCAACTGCAGTGCAGAGGACAGCAGAGTTAGCCTTAAATTAGCTATCTCAGGTATGAGGAATAATGGAACTATGGCAAGCTGAAGCTCAGCTGGTTTTGGCATACCTTGCTTCATAATTTTCTTGTCTTTTTGTAAAGTAATGCTCATGCCCTAGCACAAATCACATTGCTCAAGCTGTGCCTCATTGTACTGAGGGAACGTTGTTTACACATACCTGGAAGTCGTATTCAGAGGAGGCAGGGGTAGCAGTATTGTAAATTACATCAGGGAAAGGAACAGCTGAAGCAAGAAACTGCAGGTGCCATAGGGGAGGAGCAGGTGGACAGAAGACAAGGTGGCTAGGATTGACTGAGGGCTGGTAGAGGACTTGCTAGGATTTGGAAGTGACAAAGTGGGGGAGAAAGCACTGGATTAGGATAAAATACTTCATTTGGATACGGAGAAGGAGGTCTGGGGACTACTGGAGCAACTTAAGATGGCTGAATTGGTACATTTTCCAAGAAAAAAAAAAAGCAAGAAAGATCAGCACTTGATGACAGGAGCAAAGAAATAGTTAAATTTATCAAAACAAAAGATAGTATGGGCTTGGCAGCTACTAGCACTACTTTTTTTCTTCTCATGTCTCTCTGACTACTGTTTGAAGCTGCTAGGTCGCAGTACAGGTTGTTGGCCACATAGAGATCTGCCTTTCTAGCCAAATAATGTTCTTTACTGTTTCATAGCAAATCATGCTTCATTTCTGCCCCAAAACTCAACTATTTGGCAATTGCTCACACTTGCCACTTCCAGAACATCTCCCTTTTTAGTCTTCTTGGTGTGTACTGCCTCTCTTTCTAATCTCTCTTTATCCATGCTTTTCTTTCTTAATTCCCTCCTTTTGTTTGCTTATTGATCCATTATATGTATCCAGCCTTGCATGTTCCTCCTACATAGAACTCCCCTGTCATCTTTTCCCAAAGAAACCTTGAGAATGCTACTCTCAGCCATGAGAAACGCCTTTATACAGGACACTGTTCAAGCAGCAGCCTGCATAGGGTACTCAGCCTGTACCTCAGAGTACATCACTACATTTAGTCGTGTAGCAGATGGAAAAGGGGTGCAGGGTCAGGCTCTGAGCACACTAAACTGATGTGTCTATGGAAACATACTTCCTGTCCGACTGATTGTTTAGCTACTGGAAGTGTGCGTGCTAGTACCTTCAGCATACAGTATTCTTAATTCTGACAAGGTTTTAGCCTCTGTGACTTACTTCTTGTTACAATATTTCAAAACTTCATTTTCAAAAGAAATTAACTTTTTCTCACAATTCATTCCTCTCATCCCTACCAGTATGTTTTTGCATATGATATTGGGGGAGAGTATAAACACAAGTGAAATAAATTAAGAAATGAATGTAAAAGAATCGCTTCTTTTGAACTGTGGTTGCATAATGGAAATCGACTGCAATGAATGAACCTATGTTCAGAAGTTATGAACAGCAGAGCTAATGGACTGCCATGAGTTCATCTTTATTATTGCATTACACCTGAATCAATTGATAAAGTAGCTTTTTTTTAAGGCTAGGAATGGCACTTAATTGAATAAAAGTCAATGTAATTATATTAGGAGAATCCAACAGTACTGCTGACAGCGGAAAAGGGACACTACTAAGCAGAGTGCCAGAACTGGTCCACACATTTCTGCACATCGTTTGCCTGACAGATATTATGGGCTGGTACATACTTTAACTAGATTACTGATTGCCACTGCTGTAAGTGAGAATTGAATAAGGGAGGCATGGAGGCATGTCTTCTTATCAGAAGATCAGCAGGGTTTGCATCCTTAGACTGGTCTTTCTCAGAATGTCCGCTGTCCATCTGGGGCTCAGTGGCCTCTTTAATGTGGCAATTTGTTCTTATCTCTTAATTCAGTGAATGCTGAAGTTATTTTCGCTGCATGCCTTACTGTTGTTTTTCTCAGCAGCAAACCAAGGAAATAATAAGTGCAAATGCATGGAAACAACAGTTACAGCTGTCCTGACTAGTTTCTAAACTGCAGTAAATTCCTGTACCAAAGGAGTGAGGAGGGGAGAGAGGGAGGGAAATTATAAGTAAACACATGAGCACTTTTAAGTAGTTCTCAGTTAGTGTTATCGTGATAAGCACAAATGTGCATTTATGGCCGTGTGGTAATACTGGTCAATGTGGACAGGCTTTCAACAGTAAGCATTTCCTGTACTGCACTTAGGAACTTTATGTGGAGTTGTAAGCTATTTGACACCAGGAAGGCAAGGGACTGTCCGGACTACCGTTTATCATTCGTGTATGTGCACACTGCATTCATCTATTCAGAACTCATTTGTGGATGATAATGAGGATGCTCTGAATATGCTGCCCTTAATTTGCTTTATGTTTTGCATATTGTGTGGTTGAGTCAGTATCCATCAGGACAACAGTATATGTGAGATTACAACTGACAAAAAACAGTTTGGCAGTCAAGACTTTTTTAAAAGTCTTTATTTTATTAGTTTCAAATATTATTTTATTTTGTAATTTTTTTTAAATTTTTTTATTTTTAAAACCAGATATGTCTGGATTGGAATGTGAATTTGTTCTTTCTCTCTCCTCCCCCTCCCCCTTTCTTTCTCTTTTGTCGTCTCTTCTCTCTCTCTCTCTCTTTTTTGTGATCTCAATTTAGCAAAAGATTAGAAAGCTGATCTTATCACAAGGTAAGCTCAGCCTTCCTAAGTGCAGTGTGGGCATATGCATAATCACACTTCTACGCCTCAAAAAAGCAATGGTGCTATACTTGCTTGTGTGTAAGAATATTTCCCATGTGGGAGGAAAACAAGGAATACTCTCCACTTTTTTCCACCCTTGCCCATACCTCTCAACTGTCTCTCATGAGGAGAGAAATTTTCCATTCTAGTTCCCCCACTCGCCCTATTGGAATAATTGCATCCCAAGAAGATGAGATTTAATTAAATCACAGTTCAGTATCAGTTTTATGTCAGAGAAAAGTTACTTGCATTTGCAGGTGAGTGGGACAGATTGCTTCTATTGCCCTTTTCTTCATTTATTCCTGTAAGTCATGTGCGACAGGCAGATGAATCACAAAGTAAGTGATAGAAAATTACAGAAATTAACTCCACATCATTTGCATTTCCTACATTTGCATTTTCCTTATTTAGCTGCATTTTATTGTTGTACCATGTTTGGGACTTCAGCTAGTTGAGAGGTATGTTTCAAAGGGTTTCTTAAAACAAATGCTTTTAATAAGGAAATATTGCTAATAGCTATTGTTCTCCTTCCCCCTTTTTTATGACTGTAGGACCTGAGTGTCTGTAAAATATTTGATCATTGTTATGTCTTCCAATGCTAATTTTATACTTAGTGCTTTTTTGCAAGTTAAAGTATTCCTATGTTAAAACTCTCTCTCTCTTCCTCCCCCTCCCTCTCCCCTCTTCCCCCCTTTCCTTTCTTTTCCCTCCTACATTTGGGCTCTGATCTGCAATTTATAATGGGCAGACAGACTGGTGAGTCTGCATGTTGTAAATTGTGGGTTTGGGTCCTTAG
Organism: Galbula dea; assembly: GCA_013399015.1. Classification (NCBI taxonomy): domain Eukaryota; kingdom Metazoa; phylum Chordata; class Aves; order Piciformes; family Galbulidae; genus Galbula; species Galbula dea. The sequence goes on from VWZX01005951.1 coordinate 17,305, forward strand.
CTTGCAAAGAATGTTATGCAGTAGAACTTCGCTAATTCTTTTTTTAGTGACTTGAAAATCCAGTCACCCCCCAAAGAAACTGAATAAATATTTGTCATTTCCTCAGCAATAGTGCACATTCTGAATACTGAACCTTAAAGTTTTCTAATAATGAAAACTTTATACTGATTTCTTACTATTAAGCACTTCAACAAAATGAGCATGTTCTGTGGTCAGAAGCCCTTGATGTCTGTCATGTTTTCTTGTTATTGCATTCTTAATTCAGAAAATGCAGTTTTTCAAAGAGGGTTTCCTGACACTACTGCAAATCAGTGAGGTTCTACTGCAATGGATGAATAAAGCCAATGTCAAAAGTGGAGAGTAGAGCACAGCATTTAAAATAATAGGCTATTTTACACAGTTACTAGCACAAAGGATTACACTGTTTGCAAATGTAGAGCTTTATTTCTTGAGAACTAAGGCCCAGATCATGTAAAGCACTTGAGAATATTTAACTTGTGGGTCTTGGAATCTGGTCCAAAGACTACCGACATCAGTGATAGCTTTTCCAGTGTCTTTTGAGCACCCACAGTGATTTTGCATATACCTAAACCAAGGACCATGCTTAAGTGTTTTGATTGATTTGGGGCAAAGTTCTCATTGTCATTAATAGGGTTTTTTTCCTGGAAATCACACTACTTGGATCAGTCATCACTGCATCAGATAGTACTGGGAAGAGTACAAGGAGAAGCTGCAGTGCCCTCCCAGCAGAATGGAACCAGTGACTTGGGCTAAGATTTTCAGAGACTTAACTGTAGATTTCAGAGACTTGTTCTCCTAAACCCTTCAAGTCTTCTCCGTCTTTATTTGATCTGATTCTGAATTAATTTATACCAGAATTAAATTATCAGAATCAGGACCTGTGAATATATATAGTTCAGTTACCTTTATTTTTTCATCTTCCTATATTTCACTCACACAGTTAGTGTGTACATATATATATAAAATATAAATTTATATGTATGTATGTATAAATATTTAAGGATATGGATCTTGAGATAGACATAAATACAAACACACACAGATATTCTGTATATTAATAATATTTTCTCTTGANATTTTAGTGATAAATTATTGATAAATCATAATTTTGATTTGGTGCTTGATGACTGTTTGTTTAATAAAAAATACTGTACATTTTTCCTTTTCTCCCTCCCCTCTTCCTTTCCCAGACACAGTGCTAACATAAATCTGCACCGTAAACTGTTGACCAAAGAACTGGATGACATGGGCCTGGACACTTCACAGCCTTCTCTTAGTAAGGACCTCCGTGATGAATTTTTGGTGAAGATATATGGTGCTCAGCATCAGATGGGACTCGACATAAGGGAAGACACATCCTCACCTGCTGGTACTGAGGATTCCCATATGAATGGGTACAGCAGGGTCATGTCGGAAGACTATATGGTCCTAGACCTGAGCACCACCTCCAGCCTCCAGTCCAGCAGCAGTATCCATTCCTCAAGAGAATCTGATGCAGGAAGCGATGAGGGCATTCTCCTGGATGACGTTGATGGGGCAAGTGACAGCGGGGAATCTGCGCACAAAGCAGATGCCCCTGCCTTAGCTGTAGGTATGGGCACCGATGTCCCAGGATCCCTCATGTTCAACAGTGTTTCGGTGAGCAACGGTGGGATAATGTGTAACATTTGCCATAAAATGTACAGCAACAAGGGAACCCTCAGAGTGCACTATAAAACAGTGCACTTGCGAGAAATGCACAAATGCAAAGTTCCTGGGTGCAACATGATGTTCTCCTCTGTCCGTAGCCGAAACCGGCACAGTCAGAACCCCAATTTGCATAAAAACATTCCCTTTA
>VWZX01005951.1:19231-30361 GCA_013399015.1 Galbula dea
TTAACAAAAGAAAGAAACACCAGGTGCTTTTTCCCCTATGTTGGTGGTTGTTTTTTGGGGTTTTTTTCTTTTTTTTTCTTTTTTTCTTTTTTTGTTGGGTAGAAACAAAAAGGTGGGATCTTAATTTGGAGGGGAGAGACCCTTCATGAACAAAGCAAACAAAATCAAAAAATAAACCCACAGAAGACTTGCAGTTGTCCCTAGTTCTGTTAGAATGTTCTTGATCATCTCCAAGGAGACAATTTGTTCTACTCATGTCTTTTACCTGAAAAAAGATAACAAAAAAATTGCAAACAAACAAAAANGCCCCTGCCTTAGCTGTAGGTATGGGCACCGATGTCCCAGGATCCCTCATGTTCAACAGTGTTTCGGTGAGCAACGGTGGGATAATGTGTAACATTTGCCATAAAATGTACAGCAACAAGGGAACCCTCAGAGTGCACTATAAAACAGTGCACTTGCGAGAAATGCACAAATGCAAAGTTCCTGGGTGCAACATGATGTTCTCCTCTGTCCGTAGCCGAAACCGGCACAGTCAGAACCCCAATTTGCATAAAAACATTCCCTTTACTTCAGTAGATTAGTTCAAGGATGGACACAGCATAATGCCAGCTCTCAGAGAGGGCCCACCACATCTGAACTGCCATATACAGTGTCCCTTTATATATATATATATATAAAATATACATATATATATAATCTTTTTNCATTGGGGATAACGTTCTTCTAAGCATGGCTGTTACACTTGTATATATATATTGAGCCTTGACAGGCCTATGATGTAAAACAATTGTATTGATGGTGGTTTAACTCTTATTTTTTTGCTTCATTTTTACAGTTACATTCAGCTGTTAGATAAGCAGGAAAAATAGTTTGCTGGCTAGTTCTACTCATTTATGTTAGCTTTAATGCACATTTTTAAAAGAACCACGGTCTTGTTTTTACTACCTGCTAGATATAAGTAATACAGAGGTGCTGGCATGCTTTACAGTACCTGATCTGATACAGTTTTTTTGTCTTGTACTATTACATAAATCCAGTCATGCACTTTTTCGTACACTACAAGGGGATGTGTAATAATATCCATGCTTTTTTTTTTTCTTAAACTATTGCCATATTTTCAGTAAGTGTCTTTAAAAAAATACACTTAGATAAAAGTGGTCTGGTCAGTATGAGGGCATGAATGCCAAACAAAGAGTATTAGTGTTTAGTGTTAATACAAAAGTGCCAACTTTGCACACATTTTGAGAAAAGAAAACGTAGTTATTCACCATAACCACAGTTGTAGTTTCTGGACTACAGAAAAAATATTGGGGAGGGAAAAAGAGTTAAGTGAAATATGAAATTCTTGGTGCTTTTTTCAAGTGCCAATTATTACTAGAAACAATAGTGCATCCTTATTCCTTATATACAACATTACATGAAAAACAAAAACAAAACAAAAAAAAAGAAAATTGTGTCATGTGAATCAGTGAAAACTTTTTTTTTTTATTTTCTTTTTGGTCAAACATGCATAATATTTGGGGATATAAATGCTGGTACTACTTGTCACAGAACAAAGATGAATATAATTTTGTGTGCTTCTTACTATGGCCTGGATTTTTTGTGGTTTTTCATAAAAAAAAAAAAAAGGAACAGGGAAATAATGTTAACTATGTTGTTCTGTAAAGTTGTCTTTTTTGCAATGGAAAGTGCTGTAGTATGATTAAGGCATGTTTTATAGAATCAATCAAAAGAAGTTAATGGCAGAAGCACTTAGAAGCTCTGAAAACATATGCTGGAATTTTTATCAGGCAACTTTCCCTTTGGATAAAATTAGAGGCCAGAAAATATAAAGGATCTCTAGATGTGTTTATGTTTTGTGTTTCACCCACACGGTTTATTCAAAAATAACATAAGTCCAAGAAAGAGAGTGAGCAAGAGAGCAAGCATAAACAGGAGAGGGAGAAGAAGCAAGCAGTTGAGAAAGGCAGAGAGAAAGAGAGGCTGACCTCTGTTATGTATTTTGTTTCTGGTGTTTACATATGTTGCTTGAGTTGGTAAACCACATTGGCAGCCTGAGTTACTACAACATACTGACTGAGTGATGGTATTTACTTAAGTTCATTCTACAGACAAAACCATTGTGTGTTGTAGGCTCTTTTCATTACAAAAACAAAAACAAAAGAAAACAAACAAATGAAAACCGAAGGGATATTTCAGCATACAATAAAATATTTTTTCAGTGAGAATGTGTTCCTTTTCTGTATTTACTAACCCAGAATATTTTTCTTCTTAGCCAAGAGTCAGAAATGCTCCATTGTTTCAGCTTGTCATTGTTGTGATTTGCTGTGCATTTTGATTATTCTTACTTTTATGTCCACTTGAGTACTTAACTCCTATTACATTTTCTAGAGGAAACTCTTAATATGGATTTTCTCTTTTTTAGTACTGCATTTCATTATTCGTGTTTCCAAAAGTAGGAATCAATAGCTAATAAATCAGTATTTTCAGTTGGAGGAAATGAAAGAAAAATCTTTCTGCATGTATTCTCACTACATACCTATGGGTTACAAGCCTCTGATCATTTTTTGATTCCATATGCTGATGAAACCCTGAAAATATTTGTGCATCCCACAGAAACTGTAAGGAACGTCTACCTTCTGGTTTAGCAGAAAGCAACTTTATAGCAAAAAAGCTAAGCAGTTTCACAGACTTCTTTTTCTTTCATCTTTTTTATTTTGCATCAAAGTCACAACTACGTTGCTGTGTTAAATTGAGTGGAGAGATCTGCTTCACTTTGGTTTATGTTGTGCAAGCTCAGTGTGTTCGTGAGAAAGAGAGATTAGAACAGTAAAGGTGCATTCTTCTAAAATGCATGGACCTTTGTAGTGTTATCTGTACTGCGCTCCCGTCCCTTCTCCCACGCTATTAGGAGCAAGCAAGATGGAAAGTCTAAAACCCAAAACATTAAAATTGAATTATATCTATGGAATTAAACCCCCACTGTTTTGTAGTATGTACAATATAAATAAATATAATTTTTAATGAAAACCACATTTGAAGGATATAAATAATTCCTTATTGAATGCATCGCTGTTCTGCATTCTCATTTCACTCTGTTTCTGTCAGAGGTCAAATGGTTTTGGTAAAACTGTTTGGAAGCTTAATCATCATTGGTAAATAAATTCAGCAGATGAAAAATGTGTTGATTACACAAAGTGAAATAGGACACTCTAAAAAGTAAAGAAGCAGGGACAAACCTCCACAAACTGTTAGAAGCTCTTCCATTCTACTTTTATGGCATCCTAAACTTCATTCAGATTTTGCTTAAGACATACGGGATATATCCTCTCTGTCTTGTGGACAGAATGTTGCTGAATGGTATTTCTAGGTTAATCAAGATCTCTTCAGTGCTAGTAATAGGAATGTCAGAACAGTCTTTGTTTGAGAAAGGCACATACAGTTCCATTGAATGGCATTTCTCCCCTTCCTTCCTTCTTTCCTTCTTTCTTTCCTTTCTTCTTTTCTTCCTTCTTTCCTTCCTTCCTTCCTTCCTTCCTTTCTTCCTTCCTTCTTCCTTCCTTCCTTATCATGAATCTATATGAGAATCTGTATTTATCAGAATTATTCCTGTGGTGGAGTTTGTGTTATATGAAGTCATGTGAAAAATCCTTAAAAGGCTGTGTCGTAAAAGTTTGGTGATCTCAGCACCAACCCAAACTGCAGTAAGCATAAGGACCAAACATCTTAGATATCCAACACTGGGCATAGCTGTAAAAGCGTGATGACAAAATACGTGTTGTGCAGTTGCTTATGCCATCAAAATCCTCTATCTCTTCAGTTTCCCAGGCTGTCAATCTAAATTCTTTTGCAAGAATTAGACCAACTTTGAGGAAGAGACTCCTCATTTTACATGGAGTTTGTGCCTTCTCGTTTGGTTCTTATAGTTATTGTGGTCACTCTTTCCACTTCGTTTCACTGTTTTGTTTATTGAAGGTTGTATTTTTTAAAAAAAGCTTTGTCTGCTTTTAGGAATTAACTCTTGGTGTTGAACCTCCTTTAGAAACAGAACTACTTGTTGGGAGGTTGGTAAGCATTTTTGGTCTGGATTGAGGGGGTCTCAAGAAAGCTTTTGATACTGGTTAATCACTATGTATCTTTTGAAAACATGTATGAAACAATTTGGAAGGAAAACAGCACAGTGAAAACACAAGAATGGGAAGCAGAAGGTTTAATACCACTGCTGGCCCCTTCTCACTGTTTAGCCTTGGACAGGTCACATCACTTACCTGTTTGACATTCAGTCTGTTAAAAGTATGTCTAATACTTAAATGATATTCCCCAAAAAGGTGCTCCTTGTGGGGGACTAATTACCTGGTGTTACTAAAGAGCTAATTATGTCATAAATATTTTTGCACACCTTGCAATATTTAGTCAAGTTTTCTGAGCTATATCTCAACCAGGTACATTTTGTTATGTCTGAGATTTTAACTTTGTTTCTTAAACTGCAGCTGGCTCCGTGGTGACACTCTAGGCATGCACATAAAGTATAAGCACTCTGTCACTCAATTTGACATAATGTGGAAGATATAGATTAAAAAGCCTATCAGCAGATACACACTGCTCTTAAAGAGCTCTCAAAGTCTTTTCGTGGCAGAGCTCATAAAATCTGTATGTTTCCTAAGGATCTGTAGATACTTTCCACAGCAAAAATTGTGCATCGTATTTGCCGTGAGTAAACTTCAGTGTATTCCCTTCCTCCCCTCTTCCCTCCTTCCCTTCCTTCTTCCCTCCTTCCCTTCCTTCTTCCCTCCACAAACACATTCCTTCCCTTTCTTCTTCCCTCCCTCCATTCCTCTCTGTCCCTCCCTCCTTCTTTCTCTCCCTCGCTCCCTCCTTCCCATTCTTCTTTCTTCCCTCCCTTCCTACCTACCTTCCTCTCTGTCTTCCATTTCCTTCTTTCCTTCCTTCCTTCCCTTTATAAGTTTTCCATCACTTATGGATTTCTTTTTCCATTCCAAAAAAAAAAGGAACTGTTTAGAAAAATCAGTAGAGTCCAGTTCTAAACGGTAAAATAGCTGCCATGGAAGGTAAGCACCTCTGTTGATCCAGTCCATTACAGCTAATATGTAGTGGGGCTGCAGCGATCAACGTGAGTTTTCCCTGAGTTTTAGTTTTCTCAATTACCACAGTTAAGGATCTAGCATAGCTATTATATGAGGTAGGAATGGGCCTAAGCAACAAGGTGAAGAGTTATGTGGGTATCTGGAAAGCTCAGAAACATAATTGCTCAAGGTCTAATCTGTTCCAAAGACATGAAGCATTTACAAGACTAGAGATTTAAATCTGAAAGTTTCTCCTTCAATGTGTTTGATATTTTAAAATCAAAGCGATTGATTTGGACCCATTTTTCCTAGAGTCATTAGGGATGTCAGCTGCAATCAGAAAGAGGACATATTTTCAGAAAAGTGTTTTTACTCAAATTCTACAAGACATTTTTACAGCATCATTGATGGCAGAGAAAAGAATAACAGAGGGAAAGTGTTTGATCTAGGAGCACACACTTGCTTCTCTAAATTTTTTGTGCCAGTTATGTGAACAGAGCTATTACACCTTCTTCTGTCCCCAAAATGTTTGGGTCACTTATGTCTTTGGATTATCTTAACAGAATTCATTTTTTATTTGAAAAGAGAAGCAAGGGTGTTTGTATTAAGTACAAGGAGGCAGCAGGAGTTCTCTGTGGCAAAAAGGTGAGTGGCAGACACGTGTTAGTAGCTGGTATATGTCAGTTTCTTCTTAGTTTTTGGGTTTTTCTTATGTCACTACTTGGCTGTTGTAGTAACTCACCAAAACAGTGACTGTAGGTCTGCTCTGTTAGATAAGCATCAGCATATCCTTCTGTCTCCACATGATGAGTTGGGCTTTTTTCCCTCTCCTGTAGGGACACACAAGGAACAATTTTCCATACCCATTTTTACTTTAAGAACAGAGCAGCATCATATGAAGGACTGAACCTTTCACCCATGTGTTTGCTCAGGTACATGTCTGTTCCAGTCCCATGGTGTCTGCCTCTTCTTGCCAAGCAGCATTATCACTGCCTCTAAAATGGCCTGTAACAGAGTAAAGCAGCAACCTTTTTACATAAGTAGTATTATCTTTAGTCTGTTAACTAGTCTTATTTGTGATTTGTTTTCTCTGGTCAAGCCATGATATTGATTGACAGCTTTGATTTTTTTGATTAAGATATTGATCCTGGACATCCCAATACTGTTGCTGTTACGTTTGGCACTGAAAGGAGAACAGTTCTGGGTCACCAAAGGGTTAAAAAATGGACGTGTTTTTGACAAGTCCTCTGACTTTTGCCAGTATTATTGTTCATTATGATGACACTGTATTTTTTTAAAATAGCAGCTGTAGTTGTCATAAAACTATTTTCCCATTCCTCTCCTTTAAAGTGTGATGTTGTAAATTCATGTGACCTTTCCTGCAAAGAATAAATATTTCTTTTTTTATATAAGATCTCAAGACAAGGCTTGGTTTGTAACAAATAGTGGCCCATTACAAAGCAGGAAAAAAACCTGAGCTGAGCAGAAAGAAGCTTCAGTTCAATTTCACCTCATATCTTTCTAATAACTTGCTTGTCACTTTATTACCTTCCAGTAATGTGAATGTTGCTGACAAGACTGTCACATTAACAGCAGACAACACCCTCTCTTCGTTAGCCCCAGCTCTTCTGGCTACTTATTGCACTGGCCCTGAAGGGACACAAACTAATAGTGTGCTTTCAAGTTCAGCACTTGGCCATCAAATATAAAAGGATGCGTAATTGCCTGTTTATCCCCTGTGAAGGGAAAATTGAGTATGAGAACCAGGCTTTCCCTCCCTGTTCCTTGACACACACACACACACATACACACGCACATCTGCAGTGAGTGAAGAAAAGTCCCATCTGGAGTGCTTCGATTTGTCTTTGGGAAGCCCAGGGCTGCCACCAGCTGCTCTATCGAGCTATCAGGCAGACAGTAACAAGATGGCTTCTTAGCAAAAGGTCAGCTGAGAAATACTGTCTGCAGTGGCACTTTAGTCTGCTTATGTAGCAACTAATTGCATTGTATTGGCATAAGCCATACTGTGCCTGCTAGGAATAGTGTGAATTTGCCACAGGTCTTGCTGCATAGGTTTGGTGGCAAACAAGTTACGAAGTCTCTTCTTTTTTCTGGTTTAGCCCATCCCTTGGCAAATTTCAGAGCAATGCCATCATCTCAGGTTCCTATGGTGAATGCCAGTTCCAGATATCCTGTCTGCCATTACAGGAACATCTTCAGCTGAGGTCAGTGTGAACCTCTGTAAAGTGTTAGGGAAACATATCTGAGACACAATCAGCTGCCCTTGTACAGGGAGGAATTTTTTCTCATTTACCTGTTTGTTTACAACAACACTGCCAAAAGTACAGGCCCCAGAAGCACTTCTCAGATAAGGTTGCCAGTAAAGAGAGTTTCGAAGAAAAGTAGCTGGGGAGCGTTTGCTATGTTTGGAGAAATTCTAAGTGCATGGAGGCCAGTATACCTGGTTTCAGGCACTCCCCTTCCTTTTTGTTGTATACTGACTGGCTGCTGAATAGCAGTTGAAAATTCAAATAGGCAGAGGAGTAGCTGAAGCATACTTTCATTGTGCAGGGTCAGCAGCATTCCCGTGCTGAGGTAGTAATGCCAGATCCCATGTGTGCCTGTGAGTGCTGGGCACTGTGGGTTGAACCATGCTGGTGGCCGGTGCAGCATCAAAAAAGGCAAAGACAGGTTTCAGACAAAAGCCAAGACTGGGAGACCTAAACACAAACGGTTTGTTGTTCATTGTTTTTCATACCCTTGGATCAATTCATGTCATTACTGGGCTGCAGCTCCTCTTTGTTGGTTCCAAATGCTAATGCTATCTCCAGCACTATGTGGTAGTTTGATGTTTGCTGCGACAGAGGTGATGGTACCCACTATAAATATGCTGAGGCTAGTCAAAGGTCACTGATCTTTTCCCTCCTTTTCCTTTGGAGTGCATCAGAAGCTAAAAGAGTGAAAACAGCAGACAATTTCCTGAGGCTGGTTTGTGTCAGAAGTATAAAGACTGAGCACAGATTCTGCTCCCCTGTCAACTCCATGTGCACATGGTAGAAATCGGAGCAGTCAGATTAGCTGACCTGCAATGATGAGCTTGGTCCTAACAGCATTTATTTCTATATTGTTTCTGAGGCTGTTTGTGGAAACTGAGGACTTTCTGATCAAAGACACGATTTCCATCTGGAGTGTGAGAGTCTGTGCGTGTGTGTGTGTGTGTGTGTTAGACAGAAAGAAGACAGACAGAGATGAGGAAACAGTGTTAGAAAAAAGACACTTAAAATCAAGGTTACAAATGGCCAAAGTTATATAATTTTCATCACAGTTACCTATACATATATTTCCTTTTACGTGCTTAAAAGCGTAAGAGGCATGAGTGACCAAATGTCTAATGTGTAGAGAGGTTTGTTCAGATATACTACAGATTTCACACGCTGGTCCCTTCAAACCTTTGGAGAAAATATTTTAGGAAAATGGAGAAAAGCATCCAGGGCAATTATATTTCCAGAGAAGAGAGAGTGAGACTAGCTAATTGATGCATAAAGATTTTATAAGGCATCCATTGTCAAACAAAAGGTTAAGAATGATCAGAGGATAATGCACAATTAGGATGGCAAACTCATCAATAGTTAACCACAACCTGTCCACTTCTGTCATGCTGTGAACAGCATCTCTGAGGGACCAGTGGCACTCATGCACGTGCATGTCTGTGCCTGAGTGGGGGACAATTATGCAATCACCACATCCACCTCAACACTTTGACACATGGTCCATGTCTCTGTGCCACCCACCTCCTGCAGTGATGGGGCAGAATGCACAGCCCCCATCACTGCTGTGCAACGGTAACAGCATGAATTTTGCTTCTAGGGGTGTCCTTCTTACTCTACGCAATGACCTGCGTAGCCAATAGTGTCACTTAAGCTGTACAAACTAAAGCTGATTTCTTCATTACTTTTGAACCATACTTTTACATTTGGATTTTTTTTTTTTTTAACAAACCCTTGTACAATTGTCAGGCATTGTCTCAATTTTCCCATTTGGTTCACCTGTGTGTGCCGCTTCTCCTTTCATTCCAAGATGGTGTCTTGTTAAGATTCTCTCAGAAAAGTAACACATCCTCCTGATGGTCTCCATTGCAGAAAGTTTTATGCGTTCCATCTGTGAAAATGGTCACTGTTCGTAAAGTGGCAAGATTAATAAAGTGTCCACTGTTGTGTGTGTGTGGGTCTCATTTAGCTATTTATACATATGAGATTCAGCATGCTGCTTTTTCATGTGCAAACTTTGGTTCTTATGTCATATGGGAGACCTTTCCCATAATGTGGCTGTTCCTTAATGAGCAGCATTTGTGTTCTCATTTCATGCTTCCTGGCTCTCTTTCAGTCTATAAAAGAAGTGATCCTTGTTCCAGTGCAATGTATGTGCAACAGGTCTGCAAATAAACTAATCTGAACCCTGAACACATAAAAAATTTATCCTGGCTGAAGCTCCACATGCTTTTACTTACTGCAAGCAGGTCACTACAACCTGTTTGTACCAACGAATATCTCGTTGTAAGGGTTTACACCTGTGGCCAAAGGGCGTTGCAGTTTGTTTGTTTTACTGAAGGCTCTTGTTCACCGGCACAGTTGTTATTTTAGCAGCTTTGACTGGGAAGGTCACACAGATCAAGCAACATGGTGATTTCCTATGTAGCTGTCTGCTGTGTTTCAGTTCTCCTGAACTGGAAAGATGGGAAATGACTAGGGATTCACACAGAGATGTAAGCTGAGATAAACTGGATTTAAACCTTCATGTATTTGAGGGTCTGTAGGGGCCTGCCAGCGGGTTCAGTCACAGAGGCAAAAAGCCTGGAAACCTCTTTCTCAGTGGGCATGGAAGGACTCTCACAGCCCACCTGCAAACCCTCCATGCTGCTCAGGAACACACTGGCCACAGCAAGGGGGCTGCTGCGTGGAGAACAGTGAACTCGCTGCTGGTTTGCAAAGCTATGCTTGTTCTGGTGGACTTTGTCAAGACTTGTTCCTGGGGTACCCCTCCAGTCACGGGCAAGTATGGAGTCAAGGCCTGACAGACATTTCAACAAAGGTCCTTTTCCATTTGGAATACATGAGGCTTTTTTATTTTCGCTGTTTGTTCTCAATGTGAGCAAAATGTGAATGCTCTAGCGTCCTGCCTGCAGAACCAAAGCATGCACTACGGAATTATACCTGTACAAGGGGATATGAAAAACTGCATCATGTTGATCAAATAATTGTGACATTCGTAGCTTCACAAATACTGTATGTACTCCAAACAAGTTTTTCCCATTAGTAGTCTGAGGGAATTAAAAGTCCTGGTTTTAATTTCACTTTTTTTTTTTTATATTTTCTGTACTGTAACTGTCCTACAGTATGTCTTTTGCATAAAATGCATAAGGTTTTGGGGATATAAATGGAGTTTTACTCATACTTTGTCCAAATACCTCCTGTAATTTGTATCAAAAGTCTTGTACAATTTTTATATTAAAAATTTATCAGTCACTGACCTTCCTTTGTCTTTGTCTTTCACTGCTTCATTCTTTACTAACTAAGATAGAATTGGCATGTTCAGCTCGCTCCCTGAAATGCCTGTATACCAGTGTGCACAGCATGGAGAATAAACAGGAGGAGTTAGAAATCCATGTGCGGTCAAGCAGTTATGATCTGGTGGCAATTACAGAGACATGGTGGGACAGCTCTCATGGCTGGAATGTGGTCATGGAGGGCTATGTCCTTTTTAGGAAAGACAGGTCATCAAGGTGTGGTGGTGGAGTTGCTCTTTAGGTGAGAGAGCAACTAGAACGTATTGAGTTCTGTCCAGGGGTGAATGAGGGGTGAGTTGAAAGTTTATGGGTGCAAATTAAGGGACACGCTAGAATGGGTGATACTGTTGTGGGTGTCTGCTACAGGCCACCTGATCACGATGAGGACATTGATGAGGCTTTCTCCAGGCAGTTGATGGTAGCCTCGCACCTTCCCTTCCCTTCCCTTCCCTTCCCTTCCCTTCCCTTCCCTTCCCTTCC
>VWZX01005957.1:0-38202 GCA_013399015.1 Galbula dea
CTTTCCAACCGTAATGATTCTGTGATTCTGTGACACATTGGCCGCTCTGTTCCCTTCAAAAAGGAGTCACCTATGACCATAACCTTTCTGATTTCCTTTGTGGCAGACGTTGTAATAGTAGTATGCTTTTTTGAGCATGTACGTACCTCTGATGTAAAAGCATGCTTTCTTCAGCATGTATGTTGAGTATGTTCTGACTAATCCCTGTACAATGATGTTTCGAGTCCTTTGAACAAATTATGAGGTACCTGAGGAATACTTGCTGCTCTCGTTCTCATTTAAAGGCCAAGGGCCCATTTTCAAAGGTGCTGCAGGCTTCCAGTCTTGCTGGTTCCAGTGGAAGTCCCTCAGTGTATCTGTAAGACAGCCTGGTGTAATATTTTTGTTAGTGTTTCTTCAGATGAGATTGCAATGAATACAAAGCAGTTGCAATGTATCTTACCAAAGTAATTTTCCTGGCAGAATGCGGAAGTTTTGTAAAAGTGATTTTTTTTCAGATGAAAATGGGAAACATCTGGTAATACCACTGGGCAGTGATACGTGTTGTCTTCAGAAAGCAAAGGAGAGAAAATTAAGAAATATAAGAGCTAGTCAATTCATGGATCCACTAGCTGATTCAAGATGGTTATACTCCAATGCCTCGTTTGCTCACATAGGAATATAAACCGGGATATATTATGCTTTTGTAACCTTTAGAAACAGAAAATAACTAAGAATAAAATGTGATCCATAGAACTAGAAATTTGAGTATGCCATTTTGGATTGACAAAAAATCCTATTTTCAATTTAACTGATTTAAATAATACCTAGATTCCTGGCATGCTCTCCATTCCATGTGACCCATGCACCCCTGTAAAAAAAAAAAAAAAATTCACATTATCTCTTTGCTCTTCCCACACAATACGTTTTTGATGATATATACAGCAGCTGCCAGAATTTGTAGATAAGAAATGCAAGGATTTCACAGAAAAGCATTTCAGAGAAATGTCCTTGGTCTTTTTGTAGTAATCATCATCCCTGGAGCTTAGCATTTTATTAGACTATACTATTACTTATAATGAATAAAGATGACAAGTTCTGTGGAAATAACCATGTTTTCAGCACATCATTAGTGACTTTAGGAAGAAAATTATATAATGGCAGTAACACAGAGCACATAAGGAGCTCTTAAAAGCACACTTTTATAAAATTAATGAAAATGTAATGATAAAGAAGGCAAGTAATTAGTACCTCATCCGTTTTTGTTCCACCTGACAGTATAAATGGTTTCTATTCTGGATGGCGCAGGTAATTTCATTTTGCCCTCCAAATCCATATGAATCTGATTTCCAGAAATTTAATGCTCATATCTTGGGGATTCTTTAGGGTTAATGCTCAAATAAAAGTTCAAAGCCTTCTAATTCATAACTAGAGGAAAAAACTCTTCAGAAATCAATAGCTTAGATAGAAAAATAAATAAAGCCATGAGAATCTCCTCTGAAGTCAAGTTAGCAGAAAAGTTAATTATGGTCAAGTTCTGCCTTAATTTCCTGTTTGATCAAAATTTCACATAAAATATAAAATACAGTAATCAGTCCATTGCAACATTTGTATCTGGAAAACCAGAGAAAAGCAATACAAACCTGAATATGAATTTTACTACGGTAAAACTTGTTATTATCAGCAGGAAAGCAAGACTGATGTGACAGATATGATTTGCTTCTCTTTAAAATTTTAATGAGAAATAGGCATTCCTATCATTTTCATAAGAATCGGTAAAATGGGATACAAATCTGTGAATTCTCTAGCTTTCACTATATGATAAACACTTCGTCTAGGATGTAGAGACATAATCCTGCCATATAGCTCTGCATCTGATCAATTCTTCAGTTTCAGGAAAATTTTTTAGTGTCAGTGGGCAGAAAGCTATTGATTGGGAGGACAACTATCAAGCCAAAAGAAGGGGAAAGTGGAAAACCTGTTGAATCTGTTCTGGTTGTTTAGGAAAGGGGCAGGCTCGAGCACCATGATTTTCCATTGATCAATGAACCAGTTTTATAGAAAGGGCGAAATGGAAGTACACTCACACTTGGTACAAGAAGGCTGGAAAATGACTCCTGGAATACAGAGAAGGAACAAAACTGGCATTGCTTTTAGTATGTTAGAGTAAAGGACAAAAGGAACCCTTGTGATTTGGACAGTCAAAATTAAGGTCTACAGAGAATTCATGTCAGACAAAGAGTCCATAAGATTCCCAAGGAAATTTGGCACACTGGAGGCTTTTGTGTTGAAATGGAGGGAGCCTTTGATGTATGCAAGAAATCTGGCTTACAGATATTACAGAATATGTGATTTCCTACTAACGATTTCCTACAGGATATTCTTGATAATGTTATACAACATTGGAAGAAAAGTAACTGGCTTCGGGAAAGAGCTCCAGTGATTCAGTGAGCTAATTAATGAGTTCCCTGATCTGAGTACAGTACTGCTCCTCCACATACTTTCCATTTAAATGATCTCCTGTTATATTTGGTGACCTTTGACCATACTCAATACAATAGCACACAAATTACCTGGGTACTATTATGAAACATCTTGTCTCAACTGTCAGACCAAGAGAATTTCATAGGAAACAGAAAGAATGAAGACAGTGGTGAGATTTCCTCTGGAAAATACTGAAGGCTGTCATCTGACACGTTTGAAAGAACAACACCTCCAAGAGATGATGATGAAGAGGCAGAAGTATGTAGAGAAAAAAAAAGGTTTATTTTGCATTTTTACCAGCTGCTTCTAGTAATTCTTCTCCTTTTTTTTGCTTTGTTTTTCACATAACCTATTATGGAAATGATTAGGGAGCAGAATGGGTGAATCAGTCACTGAGGAATAGCAGTTAGAACAATGTTTGGAAAATATAAATTTTGCACTGCACAAGATTTGTTAGTATTCTTTATGCACTAAGAACCAGTGCTTTGTGACTAGATCACTATTGACTTTCTAAGGAAGAATTCAAACAATTCATTAACTGGAGAACAGGATTTGAGGGCAGCGTATTTGGGTAAGAAGGGTAAAAATCTGGATTCAGGTGAAGGACTATTCATTGCTCCTTTTCAAATGAAAGTATTAGGAGGAACTACAAATGCTGGTGAAGCCAAATCTTGACTCATTTAGCAGCTGGAACAAAAAAGGTACAATTTATAGTGTTGTTTGTGATATAGTAGCAAATGCAGCATTTAAAAAACCCTGGAACTTGACTAATTGCTCTTATGAAAGGAAGTGGATATATTGCAGAATAGCTTGAAACACATAAACAGTTTATTCATACTCCCTGACTGTTACATTAAGAGAGGAAAACAAACACAAAGATGCAGTGCCTGAAAAATAAAAAAATATTGAAAATGTTTACATCATAACAGCATTTCTTTTTTTGTTGTTGTTTTGTTTGCTGTTAGGTTTTTGTTTGTTTGTTCAAATTCAACTTGCAGAGTTATGGAGACATTTCTAAAACATTCAAAGCAGAAAATGGGGTTAAAAGAATATAATCGAATTTATATTACTGAAAAAAGTTACTCCAAAAAAAATCCCTCTTTATATTAATAAATTAGAGCTCCATTTTTAAAAGTCTGTGTCGGTTTTAAATTCAATCAATTACACTTGAAATCACAGAATGAAAATAAAGAGGTAGCTTTATACTAAAAATCAATATATTTATTTCAAAATATTCTAACACAATGGTCTGGTTTTATTTTCAACAGTTACTGGGAAGCTTAATGTTGAAAGTGCTTATGAGGCAGAAAACTTTTTCAAACATCTCTTAAAAACGTTGCAGAAACCTTTCTATCCATTTCTCTGTTCCCTAAACTTCAAGCGTTGACTATTACTTTTACCTAAATGAAAAAAATACATAACCTCTGTTTAACTGCTTAAATAAATGACAAAGTGATTATCATTGGTTGAAGTAGGTCTATGATTAAATGCCTAAAACAAACAAAATCCTCTCTGAACGTGAAGCAGACTTAGATCAACAATCAGATCACTTATCCATATCTTAAATTCAAGAATTTTAGCATTTTTGCCAAAGTGCATGTGTTTTGTACCTCATCCTGTGGTTCTCATGCATGTGGCCTTTTCAAGTCCTTTCACTGGTCATGACTCATAATGTTTTTATTATACAATTTAACAGACTAATTCCCCAGTTGCACTGAAATAGCTTCTGATGCAACTGAGGCATGGTGCTGAAGATCTACATGCCCTCTTTCCACTTCTTTTGTGCAACTCTCATTTCCACCAGCTTTTAAAGGCTCATTATTGTCCATTATTATGGAAGGAACCAGCCTGAGCAGAGCAGTTTTTCACATCTCTCCATCATGTAAGAGTAGTCCCCCGCATTATAAGGAGTTAATCTGAAGAAAAATTGAGAACAGCAAACTGCTAAGAAGTTAGTTCAACCAACAGCTTCAAGCTTATGGAGAGAAAGTAGCACAACATTTGTATGTCGGTCAGATGATATAAGCACTCAAAACGCCTAGTTTTGCTTTTCTTATTTTTTGTTTCTTTTTTTTTTTTTTAAGCAGTAACATTCTGTCAACTCCTTAATGTAGTATGACGCATGAGGATTTTCAACGGATTCTCAAACTGGGCATGCTTTTTGCCACCATCAACTAGCAATGACAGCACTGCATCAGCAATTGCATGAGTTCCTGCTCCTTTGCTGGGCCTCAGACGCACACAGCAGAAGGCAAGTCTCTGCTTTTTCTCCCCTGATGTTAACAAGTCTAGGTTCCTTGCTATGCCCTCTACATTCAGAAAACTATATAAGGCTCCTTGTGGGCCTGAAATTTTGGAATCTACAAGTGTACCTCAACCCCAATCTGCAATGCATACTGCTAAGTCCTGCCAGGTAAGGCTTTTTCATTCACAAACAGTGCGTGCTGCCAAGCTGCATGAACTCTGAAACAAAATTAAAAGTACCCAGTGTTGTTTGTTTTTTCTGTTTGTAGACACACATTTACAGCAGCCAGGAACAGATTCCCTCCACAGCCTCCCCACACAGAGCTAAAAATTGGCCATTTTTTGGCTCATGACTCTAGATTACTATGTTGCAGTAATTTTTGTATCATGGACTGGGAACTCCTAGTCTAGAACAAAAAAATTCAGCTAAAGTTTAGATAACAGAATGTGGATGATCCATAAGAAAGAACTAAGTTGCTGCAGCAGCCTCTTTAGCTCTGTTCTTAGATGTTGAGGTCTTCTTAGGCACATGGATTAAGTTGCTGGATCCTGAATGGCAGAAATTTGAAAGGGATGTGATAAAGATACCACAGTGAGAATAATCACTCTAAATGAGCTTGATTGGCTCAAGTCCTATGACAGTGGAAAAAAAGACTAATATTTAGAACAGAATGTGAGTATAAAACTTTGGATGGAAGGAGGAATCATATGATTATTTCTTCCACATATAAGAAAAGAACAAAGATTTTAAGAAACTGGAAGGGCTATTAAGTTGCTAAGAGAAAGATGAATATAAAAGTCAGAAGTTATGCCTGTGGTTTTTTTTAGTGCAAGTTCTTAATTTACTTGTATCTAGTAATTAAATATTTTAACATGGCATGACACTGCATAAATGAAATTGTGTAGGCCTCCGGAAACAGCTGTTGAAATCTAAGCGCAAAATGACGACTTATCAAAATGAAAGTTCAAGTTTTACAGGGAATGAACTATATTGTCAACTTTATGATAAATTACTTTTCAAAAATTAAAAGCTTTGGAGAGTTAAGAGGCATGCCATATGGCAATCTCTGTTATTATTGTGTGTGTGTACAGGAATCTTCAAAGTATTCCATGAAGACAATAAAGCCCAATCTAAGATTAAACACTGGAAGCACTTTTTTCTTCACTTGGAACAGCATTCATGCATGTACACTGCAAGGTAATTACAAAGCTGAAGCCACAGCATTCTTTTCATATTTATACATATTTGACACATGGCATAGTATGTCTGTGTTGTTCTTAACAATTAAGAGCAGAAACATAGTTTACATGTAGCAATTATCCACTTCCTTCATCACTGCTGCCCAATTCTCTGAAATACTAACCACCCCAAGCAGATGCACTTTTTGTCTAAAATTGTCATATCACAGAATCACAGAATGTTAGGGGTTGGAAGGGACCTTGAAAGATCATCTAGTCCAACCCCCCTGCCACAGCAGCATTCCCTAGACCAGGTCACACAGAAGCGCATCCAGACGGGTTCTGATTATCTCCATAGAAGGAGACTCCATAACCTCTCTGGGCAGTCTTTTCCAGTGCTCCGGCACCCTCACTGGGAAAAATTTTGTTCTTGTATTCACACAGAACCTCCTGTGCTTCATCTTACAGCCACTGCCTCTTGCCCTGTCACTGGGCTTCACTGAGATATGTGGAAGACACCTTTCCCTTTTGCCTTATGCTCTTCACCTAAATCCTAGAACTACAGATTATTAAATAATCTGTTGAGCTGACCTATAGGCCAAAGAATTGCACTTTTGGGTTTTTTTTAAGTTAGACATTGTAACTTAACTAACTGGAAAAATACCCTACATCTTTTGCACAAAATTAACTCTCCATATGTCAGGTTATGACAGCCTGTTTAGAAAAGGCTGGGAAAAGCAATATCGATATTAGTAAGCATGTGTCCCTTTTTGATTAAAGTTGATAGAAAATTTGAGGACAGATTCTGCAAAACAAATCTGGAATTACTGTAATGGAAGATTTGTATTTGTCTCTGCTTAGTTACTTGTAGGAGTGGAATGCTTAAGCATTTAACAGGATCCTGCAATACTATTTGGAACTAAGTACATGCTCACTCATCTTCCATGAAACAGCCTTTCAGAAGGAAAAGTTCTAATGTAAAACAGCACAAACCTCTCTGTATTGTCCCAAGACTGCATCCTGTTTGATGCTGAAGAAGACCAGCTAAACTGCTGGAAGAAAGTTAGATATTCTGAAGCAGAATCTGTGCTTAATGGTCGTGGTTAATGGCATGTGGTTAATGAGGAATTACCCATTTCAGTTAATGAGTAACAATGATATTATCTAGGTCTGACTTATGTATCAGAACACCACAAAATACTTAGCATGAATACAAGGCAATTATCAATGGGATTAAATTACAAGATCACAATTAAATACCAGCAAAATCTTTCTTAATGGGAGTAACAACACAGGAGTTTTTTTGGCAAAAGTAATTAAATGTCTGCTGAGACAAGGAAATGTATAGTTGGGGAAAAGAAGAATGAGCAAATGACTTCTTTAAGTCTCTTGCAGCTATATTGTTAAGTCTTTGTTCTTCATGGATTTCTAGAAGCTCTGGAAAAATGCAAACTTTCCCTAGACAATTATTTGGTCAAACAACACTCAAGATCTGTCAGCAGAGCCAACACTTCTACCTTGCATCCTCTCTCCTCCATATTTATAATGGCTGTAAAGCAAGCTATTAATAAACTTGTTGAGCTATTTTTAGGTTTCTAGATGAAAAAGCCATTTTACTTAAAACGTTCGAACCTCAGTGGCCTCAATGCTGCTCTTCCCTGACAGAAGAAGAAGAAAAGGGCCTAAAGATCATTTCTTCTGCACAAGTGTTGGCACACAGTCTATTATGTAGCAGTTAAAAATGTATTTTTAAACTTCACTTCGTAGTCCTTGCAGCAATCAGGCGAAAGCACGGTTCCGATTTCCCCGTTTCCCACGTGGATACACAGAGAACGCAGGAGGCCCGAGTAGATCTGCCAGCATGTAACCTCACCCACCTGTAACTACAGCGCCAAATAAGGTGTTACCGCTACCCAATATTGGGAGACTACAAGACGGACAACAACATTTTTGAGAAATACTAAATGTAAACAGTCTGAGGTCGAAGGACATTGGCATTTTCGGGCAAAGGAGGAAGGAGAGCTGTGTTTCCAGACGCGTCCTGCTCTCCGACTCACTCATCTGTGCCGGAGCAGACACCAAACTCTGAAAGCCAGCCCTGCCCTTTTAAAGCAGCTACCTTTGTCCCTACTAAGGAGAGCGGCAAAGCGCATTAACTCACGGAGGCTTAAGGCGAGGGAGACGAGCAGCTGACCCGGAGGGGCTCACCGCACGCAGGGCACAGCATCCCACCGCCTCCTTTAAACCAGATCTCTTTACGTTTTGAGAGAAAATAGCCGGGCCAGCCCAGCCGGGGCTCGGCAAGTCAGACGCCTCCCGGTGCCCAAAGCGCACCCAACCGACTTTCCCTACCCGGAGCCCTTCAGGCGCTGCCGCCCGGCCCCCACCCGCCGCGCGTGGACCATTACCCGACATCCAGCACTTGAAGCTAAACCGAGCAGGAGCAGTACCCGCCTCCCACGCCGTGGTTCAACCCGCCCCTTCGGGCTGCCGCGGCCATCTCCTCCCTCATTGGCTACCTTCTCTGCCCACCCGCGAAACCCGCCCCCTCCCGACGCCTGGCGTTGGCTTCTTATCTCCCGAGTGGTCAAGGGGTCCTGTCTATCTTTTTCGCTAAGGGTACGAGGCGCTGGTCGCCCTTGGCCGAACGCTCACTCTCTGCTTGAGGCTCCGCCTACGCCTTCTGCGCATTCGGGTGGAGGCGCGTCTTTCCTGCCGCGGGAGGGGAGGAGAAGGGAGGGTGTTCGGTGATGCAGCCGATTCCCCTTTGACTCGGAACACCCCTCCGGATGCTCCCTCCCCCACTAGGCCCCTCTCGGAGCTCCTGCGGCGGAGCAGAGCAGGGCAGAGAACAGTACCCAGAGGCGAAAGGCTCGCCGCCGACTGCTGGCGGTACACTGAGACTCTTAGCCTTTGCACGGCGCAGCCTGGTCCCCTCAACAGCCCTCACAGCGGCTCCTGCTACTTCGCGGAGCCGGTAGGTAGCTGTCCCTGGCCGCCCTTCGGAGAGGTGTCGATCTTGGCCGCCGTATGCCTCTCTTCAGCGGAAGCTTTTAACCGGCTCTCTCCCGCTTCCTCCGGTAGTCCCGAGTGGGCGAGGCAAGGCAGAGCGCAGCGGCCGTTGCAGGTGGTGGTTGACGGGGCTGTTGCAGCCGGCCCTGGTGGTGACAGAGGCACCGTCTGTCCTGGAGCCTTGGCAGGTCCGTGCCCGCGCTTCTTCCTCCGACTGGAAGGCAGGAGGGCGGCGGGGGCTGCGCACCCTTCCGCAGGGTCAGGCGGGCGGGAGGTAACGCCTGGAAGCGCGGGCCGTGGCGGTCCCGGCAGTGCCGAGCGAGAGGACACGGCACGACACGACCCACGGCTGCCGGTGGAAAGGCCTTCGCTTTCCTGTAGCTTCTCTCCGGGTGGCAAAAGCTGCCGCTGTAAGACCTCTGGCTGCCCTCTCCTGAAGAGGAGTTCCTCGCGGCTTTGTGGGTTTCCTGACTAATCGCCGATTTCGCTGCCGCTGGCGGCGGTTAGTCCAACTGAGCATTGAGCTGCTTCTGTAGGAACAAGTGAGTAAGTTTGTTTTTCTGGTCGGCAGACCCAGCTTGCTGGAGTGCGTTTGTACTTCTTTGTTTAGCAGATTAGAGGTAAACTGAGCTGCCAGTGCTGTGTTTTGCGTTTGTTTATTTATTCATTTAAAATAAAAGTTATTTGCAAACACACTGAATGTAGTAGTTTTAAGTTCGATCCATTAAAATCTCCAAGGTTGATATTTCAGGTGATTGCTGTGAAACTTTTGCAAAGTTTCTTTTCAGGCTTCATTATTTAGTTTTCTCCAGACCTTTAATGAGTGTTAAAGTGATATGCTGTGTGTGAAAGCAGTTGGAATATACTGGAAAACTTTTTTCTTAATGTATCCGTGTGTATGGTGTTTTGCAAGTACGTATGTAGTTACAAATACTTACCGTGCAAAAATTGTCTTTCATTTTGTGTGTTCTTAAGCATGATCATAAGTGAACTACATCGTTCATGTTCTATTGTTACTGTGGTTATGACTGCTTGTGGGCATAAACAAGTTACCTGCACTGTAGACTCACACCTTTTCTGAACACTAATGGATGAATAGCAGGTGCATTTTATCCTGGGCTGCATTGGGATGTTAAAATACAAGGTGGGTATAATGCAATTTTCCTTTCAGAGGGGAAAAAGGATGACACAGAGGTTTCTTAACCTTATCTTAGTTAGATTTTAGGAATGTCTTCTACTGATCCCAACATCCTTTTGTCAGTTTCAACCACTAAAACGGTTGAAACACTGCATTGTTGGCAGTGGAAATAAGTGGTATTTTAGTGTCCTGGCCTGAAATAGAGAAGTATCTGGCAAACAGCAGACTAGTTTATCAGCTGAAAATGGCTTTCAGTAATGAAATTAATCTTTTTGTCTTATTGCTGTACTTTTGAATCAAAGGTGTTTGCATATAAAATGTAAATGAATTTCAGACTCTAAATACCAGTTCTAACAGTGCTACATCATGTTTTCTGTAGGTTTTATTTTCTGCATGAGCAAGATCAGGATACTCAGGGTTAGTTAGGAGATTCAACCTGTTTGGAAGACTTGCAGGCCCTATATTAATAACCTTTCTGAAGTTGTTCTGCCCTTCACTGAACCTGCAGAAGAGTTTTGCCTTGTTCGGTATACTAGTATACAGTTAACAAGACTGAATTTCTCTGGTAATTTTCCACTTTTTAGTAGTCTTGTAAGTAGAATAAATACACTGCGTCAGCTTTAAAAATGTACCAAAACTTACTGTCCCAGCTGCATCTGTGAAGTGTGTTCTATAAAAATAGGATTGTTTATGCTTCAGAAGTAACTATGTTAAGTTGTTCTGTGATTAGAACTATCAAAATTATATATATTTGTAACACCTCTACTTTTGTCATAAGATTGTATTTTAAAATTAGGAAGTCTGGTATTTAAGATGAATTTAGTTTAGTTATGACTTTGAGACAACAGATCAAATGTGAGGAACAGGAAAATGGCAATGGTGACTTTTCTCCAGTATCTTGTAATTACAAAACCACAGCTTTCTGGAGAACAGGGTATTGATCAGGTGTGTTAACTATGTTTATGTTTTTGTAATAAGTCATACCAGCTACTACTTCTTAGATTCTTTTTTTTACTTTTAACTAAAAAATAAAAAAAAAAGTTGTTTTGAAATGGCATAGACAGAAGTAGTAATGCCACAAAAGGCACACACACAAACCACAAGAACAAAAACTTTGTGAGTTTGGGGTGGTGCTTCTTTGCAGTTTAAGCTCACTGATTCAACTGGAAACTAATTGCAGGAGTTTTCAGTCAATCTGCATACCCCACCTGCAGTTGTATGGGGAAGAGAGCTGATAAAGTGCTTATGGGAAGAGTGGGACAATGCATTTCAGCAGTGGACTGCAATTAAATGGTCTTAGACTGATCATGATACCTGAATTTAGGAAGGAGATGGGATGGTATATTCTGAAGGAGCACATACTGTACCCTGGAGGAGTACACAAAAATGTAAGAATTATAACATGTTATTTGCTTTGGTTTTGGGCCTTTAACAGTCTTTCAAAAGGTTTTTGAGTCTTCTGTATAATTGTTTTCCTTGATCTATTGAAAGGTAAAAAAGTAACTTTTATCTAATTGTTGTATGCTTACTGGCAGTCCTTAATTTGAAAGTGTTTGGGTTTTGTTCATTGTGGTGTGTGTGGGTTTTGTTTTGTGTGGTGTTTTTGTTTTTTTTTTTTTTTTTTGGGCTATGCAGGCACTTCAGTGCTTCCTCAATGCTGCTGCAGAACCAATGCAGTGAAATCAAGCTTGCTGCTGCTCAGGTTTTTTTCCGAGTGTAGTCCTGAGTAGCCTTTTAGACACTGTCACTGGTGTTCTAGGGTTTTATAGGGCCCCAGCTGAAGTAGTTCAGTGAAGAAAAATAAATAAAAGCAGACGAGTGAGAAAGCAGTTAAAATGATCATAACAGATAAAGACAGTGACTGAAACATCTGTCGCTCCTTGTGAGCTTAGGTAAGCCACTTAATGTCTCCTCTTTGGCATAAGGAGAATGTAGAAGAGGAAACATGACATACCAGTCTGCTGTATAATTGTTTTAAGTTTTGGTTATATAGATTTTTAAAAGCAGTTACTTTCAAAGGAAGTTCTGAAACTCTCAGTGTCAAAGCAGTCAGCTATGTTGAAAAAAGGATGAATTTATTTTTATCAGATTTAGCTCACCTGTCTGTTATATTTAGTTCTAGTGTTCAGTAGATAAGTTTACTACCTTAAATGGTTGAGTAGCAGGGTTCTTTCTAAGAAAAGGTGCAGAGAATATTTGTAAATATTAAATATGCAACACTTTCAAAATATGACACGTGTTTACCGGTGCATTCTCCAGGATGTTTATTGAAATGTATTGTCCTTCATCTGTTTCCCAGAACATTTTTGTTTGAACACATTTTGCTGTAGTTACCCCCTCTCTTTTCTTCTCTCTTGTTTATTTCTTTATCTGGTTATTTTATCTACATGTAAAAGCTCAGCACACATTTTAGGAAAGTTTTTTTAATACAAGATTAGATAATATCAATTTTGGCTGTTCAAAGGAGGATATTTTATAGAAAAAAGCATATGGAAAGATGACAGATTTTTTTTTTTCCTATTTGTGTGGCTAGTATCCTATTACTGCCTTGTGCAGTGGAGTTAGGAATGGGAGGAGTCGTACTGATTGGTCAGAAATACCTTTGCAAAAACATTTACTCAGATAACTGTATGTCATGGATGTCCATGGCAGAGCACACAGGTAAGATTCATGTATTTCAGGTAGGTTTGTTATTTAATCTAACTTCATTTAGAACGTCACTGATGTAATTGCAACAGTGTTTTCTTATGCTTTAAGTTTTTCTTTTTAAGTTTACTAGCCTGTTTAGCTTTTGACATACCAAGACTCTTTTAATAACTGTTTTACTTAACTAAAATCTGTTAGTAATTTAATGTCATTTTCCTAGGAAGGGTTTTTTGCCCATTAAATAAATGTAATTGCATTGGTGGGAATTTATACTCTTCATCATCCACAGGTTTAAATTGTTAGTTTTGATTAACACAGGATATATACCTTAACAATGGAGGATAATGTCCTCTTCACCAGTACGAAAATAGAGATGTCTTAGGATAACCAGACTACATTCAAGTTTGAACTATGTGGGTTTTCACCCTTTCTTGTAGTCTCCGTTTATTCATTGAGTAAGCCATGTTCTTTATTCAATAAACCATGTATGATGATAAAAAGTAGATGGAACAGTTTCAAACAGAAGCTTAGTTGATGGTGTTTGAATGTCAGCCTGTGGAGGATACTGAGAACAAGTGTACTGCTTTTAAGGGATATACTAAAGCCACTGTGAAGCTGCAGTTGTTGAAATTGTATCACAGGCTGTTGAGAAGGTCATCCACTCTACTACTAGGTATTTCTTCCCTTGCCCCTTTCCTGGCTGTGCAGTTTTGTACCTCTGCTCTTGCTCTGTGATGTCTTATATCCTCCACTGAGTTCATTCAGCTTCTCTTCAGTAGCAAGTTACTGTTGAATGTGTGAACTCTCTGCTGGGTTAGTGAGTCTAATGGCTTTATAGAAACGTGTAAAGTAAGCAACAGCAGCATCAGGTACCTGTGGGCAGATGCAGCAGGAGAAGAGAACTATTGTACTGACACGTTATGTTTAATTGCATTTTTCAAAACAAACTTGAGACATTGGTTGTATTTTAGCCTTAATTCTTTTTGGTTCAGTTTGGTTTTGGGCTTGAAGGGCAGCTGCGTGGGCTGTATTTTTACAGAAAAATACTGTGGTGCTTTGAAAGTACAGCTTCTTGTCAGATTACCTTTGTGATGCTGGAACTTGTGATTTAATGCAGGGTAGAAGACAGATGTGCAACCTAAAAGAAAGTAGTTTTTAAAAACTGTGTTATGTTTAGAAAAATCTCTTGAGTACCTTTCTGTATTTAAAGCACTAAACGTTCTGCATTTTAGGTTTTTATTTTTGGACATAAATAAAGCAGCTTGCATTTATGTATATAAAGATATGAAAGACTTCATGTTTCAGTGTTGCTTCAGAAGAGTAGTATTCGTATTGTTGATGTTCGTTTAAATGTAGATAATGTCAATATAAATGCAGATACCTTAAATTCTGCAGTAATCTTGGGAAGCTGAAGTAATATTGTAGGGACTGCAGTCAGGGACATGATTACTCTGAAGGTCTTTTGACGTTTTTCACTCTAACCTTGACCCACTAGTATTTTCTTACTTGTGCCTTGCAAATGCTGGCTTCTGAAAAAGAGTTGTTCAGTATAAAACATTCTTCCTTTCTTTCTCTATGGAAGATTGCCTTGAACAATTGCTACTCATTAATTTCTCACAGTATTCCAGGAACAGGTTGCTCAATGTATCACATTATGAAAGTTTTTACTTCTGTTTTACATTTGTTGACAGTAGGCTGAGGCATCTCTAAATCTGGAGAAGTAACAAATGATGAAACTTGAGTTTAAAGGTAACAGTAGACAGCCAGTGAAGAATTTTACCAGCAGACAACAGGAAGACTGAATGGTTAAATTTAGTTTTAAACTTTTGCCAAATTGAGAAATGTCTTTTTTTTACTTTCCAGAAATGCTCTTTTAATGTTTACTTTTAATTTTATGACTCTGAGCTCTAAGTTAGATCTGTTAATTGTACTTGAAATTTTTCTCTGGGTAGAGTAGATGCTTGTTTAACTATTCATAGTGAAGTAAGGATGTTACCTGTTCTGTGTGGTAATAGCTTGAGAGCTGTTTAGCTTGCAACTTGTAGTACTGAGCAAGCAGCAGTACATAACTCTTTTTAGCTGAGAGAGAAATGAGGGTGAGAGTTTTATTGTGAGAATAAACTAGGGGTTTTGCAAAAAAAAAAAAGAGCTCAAGATGTAACAGGGAAGACTGGAAATACTGTGGAAACATGTAATATGCCCAACAAGCTGAAGTTACTGCAATGAGGCTGTGTGGGTGTTGAACACTAACCTGTAGAAAGCTAAGCTTAGCTAGCATCGTTTCTTTAAAGGAACAATTTGCTTAGCCTGACTCTTATTTTCATCTCCTTAAGTAATAAATTAAGAGTTCACTACACAATGCCTGCATGAAGATGTTAGCATTTTCTCATTCTAGTGTGTGAAAATTCTGCTTTAAATTAAGATTAGTGTAGTTAGGTAATTGCCATCAGTCCATGGCAAAGCTGCTGTCAGTAGCATACAGGTCATTTCCTTCTCAGAACTTTTCATTTACACTAGATGATGTTATATTGAGTATTGTTTGGTTTTGTGTAAATCCTTGGGAGATTTGTTTTTTCCATTGAGTTTCATAGGAAGCCATTGGTTTAAATATGTTTTGTTAGATGACTAAGTATGAATATAAGATCTTAACTGTGGCTAATTTTTTTCTCTAAATTCGTGTCATGGTGCATCTTATGTGTTTAAATATGAAGGCGATGACCGAGGTACTAATTTGTCTGAGTTTTTATCTATAACATTTTACTCCATATTAAACTTATACAGCAAGAAGATGATTTTATAAAAGCCTTTTTGAGAATACAATACTGTAGTTTCATCTTAATAAAGACATTCAAGGTAGATGTGGCAGTGAAAGCTATACATGTCAGGGGATGATTGCAAGTATATATATATTAGTAAAGTATTTGGAAATCATTGCTATACAAGGAACCTGTCTAATTTATAAAGACTATTAAAACAGCAGAATCATTTGGTTGTTACTTAGTCAAGTTTTGCTAATGTCTAAGGTTTTTGAAAGTGCCATTTATAACAGTCCTACAGAGCTGATGCTTTGGAAGAAATTTTACAGAAATTAAGTCCTGACACACACCCTTCATGTATTTAAAAGCATAGATGAGGTCACCCCTTATCCTCCTCTTCTCCAAGCTAAAGAGACCCAGCTCCCTCAGCCTTTCCTCATAAGGAAGATGTTCCAGCCCCTTCATCATCTTTGTGGCTCTGCGCTGGACTCTTTCTAGCAGTTCCCTATCCTTGTTAAACTGAGGGCCCCAGAACTGGACACAATATTCCAGATGCAGCCTCACCAGGGTAGAGTAAAGAGGAAGAAGAACCTCTCTTTTGACATACTGACCACACCCCTTCTAATCCACCCCAAAATCCCATTGGCCCTCCTGGCCACAAGAGCACACTGCTGCTCATGGTCATTCTTCCATCCACCAGGACCCCCAGATCCCTTTCCCCTTCACTGCTTTCCAGTAGGTCAATCCCCGACCTATACTGATCCATGGGGTTGGTCTTTCCCAAGTGCAAAACTCAACACTTGACCTTATTGAATTTCATTCAATTTCTCCCTGCCCAGCTCTCCAGCCTGTCTAAGTCTCGCTGAATGGCAGCACAGCCACTCCACCCACTTTAGTGTCATCAGCAAACTTGCTGAGAGCACACTCTGTTCCCTCATCCAGGTCATTAATGAATAGATTGAAAAGTACTGGTCCCAGTACTGACCCCTGAGGGACTCCACTAGACACAGGCCTCCAACTAGACTCCATCCCATTGACCACAACTCTCTGACTTCTGTCCTTCAACCAGTTCACAATCGACCTCACTACCCAATCAGCCAGACCACACTTCCTCATTTTATTTGCAAGGATGCCGTGGGAGACAGTGTCAAATGCTTTACTGAAATCAAGATAAACNCAGGACCCATGGATTTATGGATGTCCAGATGGCTTAGCTGTTCCCTAACCCAGTCCTTCTCAACTAAGGAGAACTCCTCCAGTATCCTAACATTATGTGTGGGCTTAGCGGTCTGAGGCTCCTGAGCACGTGTTGGGAGGATGGGGTCAGGCTCTTCTCAGTGAAGCCCAGTGACAGGACAAGAGGCAGTGGCTGTAAGATGAAACATAGGAGATTCCGTGTGAATACACATAGAAATTTTTTCCCAGTTGAGGCACCAGAGCAATGGAACAGACTACCCAGAGAGGTTGTGGAGTCTCCTTCTATGGAGATATTGAAAACCCGTCTGGATGCGTTTCTGTGACCTGGTGTAGGGAATCCTGCTGTGGCAGGGGGGTTGGACTAGATGATCTTTCGAGGTCCCTTCCAACTCCTAATATTCTGTGATTCTTTGTGATTCAGATCTGAGCTACATGAATGGAACAGAACTTCCCTGGAACCAGGTCTGTCATGTTGATGGGAGATTCCTGTGCTGCTAAACACTGGAATGAGAGACTTTACAGCTTGTGATTTCATCTTCCCCCCTTCCCTCCCCTGGCTTCTGCCCAGGAAAAGGATGAAACGCATGGCTTCAACAACTGAGTGAGTGACTAGAGCTGTGACTTGGGCTTTGTCCTGGGGACAAAGAAGTATTTCCCACCTCTCAGATCCCAGTGCATATATCTATACTGGCCGTGTAGAGAATGGCACCCTTTAAGATGCAGTTCAGTACAGTTGTAGTTGGATTAAAGTAGAAGGAGACCTGTGTGTGTGTAAACCTAAGTGATTCAAAAACAGGAAAGGGAGCAAATGAATTTTGGCAGGGTCAGAATGAGGAAAGGTAGAGGTACTAAAACATTTTTTGTAGTTCTGTGTTGTCAAAGCCTGTGAAATTTAAGTGCATGTCTCTCAAGGTCTGGCCTCTTAAAAAGGAATAATGTTCAGTAGTATGGCTATTAAATGGAGCTTATGGGATCAAATCATGATCTGTCTGCCATAAACATGTGCACCAAGCAGTGCAGCGCTTGATGTACTCCAGGACATGGTTGGCCCTTTTGTCTGCCAGGACGGACTGACTCATACTCAACTTTTCATCTACCAGAGCCACCAGATCCCTCTCTGTGGGGCTGCTCTTCAGCCTCTCATTCCCCAATCTGTATGTATATCCAAGATTGCCCTATCCCAGCTGCAAAATCTGGCACTTGCCTTTGTTAAACTTCATATGGTTGGTGATTGCCCAGCCCTTTAATGGGTCAGGATCTCTCTGCAGGGCCTGTCTATACCTTCAGGGGAGTCAGCAGCTCCTCCTAGTTGTGTATCATTGGCAAAGTTAGAGAAGCGTCCAGTCCTGGATCCATGTAATTTATGAAGATATTGAAGAGCACTGTCCCTAAAATAGATCTGTGCATATCCTCACTAGTGACTGATCACCAGCTTTATGTAATCACATTGACTAGAACTCTTTGAGCTGACCTAGTCAGGGAATTGCTTTTCTATCTAATTAGGTATTTGACTAGGCGTATGCAGGATGTTTTGTCCAGAACGATGCTGTGAGAGGCAGTATTGAAAACTTTACTGAAATCCAAAAAGACTGCATCAACTGGTTTCCCTTGGTCAGCTAGGTGGGTAACCTTGTCATAAAAGGAAAGGAAGATCGTCAAGCAGGACTTTCCTCTCATGAATCCATGCTGGCTGCGACTAATGACTGCATTGTCTTTCAGATGTTTTTCAGTAACTCCCATAATGATCATCTCCACAATTTTACCAGTCACAGAAGTAAGACTAACAGGCCTGTCATTACCAGGGTCATTCCTGTTACCTTTCTTGAAAATTGGAACAACGTTTGCCAGCTTACAGTCAATTGAGACCTCTCAAAAATCCAAGAAGTGCTGAAAAATCGAGAGAGGTCTTGCAATGACACCAGCCAACTCCTTGAGTGGGATGAATCCCATCAGGACCTACAGATTTAATAGGGGTCTAGCTGGAGAAGCAAGTCTGACACATGTTCAGGGTTGTCTGTACATTTTCCATTCTTTCAGTCATGTTTATGTACATCAGGGCTTTGAGGTTCCCAGAGTCCATCATCAGTGTTAAAGACTGAGTCAAAGAGAGCAGGAAATGTCTCTGTTCTGCCTATGTCCCTGTTTGTGAGGTGACTGTACTCAAGAATTAATTAGCCAATGTTATTTCTGGTCTGCCTCTTGCTATAACATATTTTAAAAAGCCTTTTTGTTCCCCACAGTACTGCACAGTTTCAATTCTTATTGGGCTTTGGCCACATGAATTATCTCCTGATAGTGCTAAGTCTTTATAATCCTCCTGTCTTGCCTAACCTTGCTTCCTCTGGCCATATACTTTTGGTTTTTGTTTGTGTTTTTTTTTCTTTGTGTTTTTTTTTGTTTGTTTGTTTTTTGTTTTGTTTTGGGGTTTTTTTTGGTTGTTGTTTTTGTTGTGTTTTGTTTTTTTTGCCTAAGCTCCAGAAGAAGCTCCCTGCTCAGCCAAGTTGACCTTCTGACCTTGCCTGTTTGACTTCCAGCATTTTGGAATTGCCTGTCCCTGTGTGTTTAGAAGGTAGTACTTGAGTGACCAGTACTGATAAACACCCCAGAACCTTCAAAAGCTTTTTCCTTGGGACATTACTAAGTAGTTTCCTGAGCAACCTGAAATCTGCTTTCCTCATGTCCAGAGTTAAAGTTTTGCTGGTAGTTTTCCTCCTGTTTACAGAGATTTTAAACTCAACTGCTTAATGGTTGCTGTGGCCAAGATGGCCGCCTATTGCCCATGAGACCATCTCTGTTAACAAGCGGCACATGAAGGAGGGCAACTTTTCTAGTCTGGTCCCTTAGTAATTGTACCAAGTAGTTGTCACCCAGGTGTTTTGCAAACCTTCTGGGCTTGTTTGTATCAGCTGTGTTGTACTGCTAGTTGAAATCTGGCAAGTTAAAGTCCCCAATAAGGGCAAGGGTGGGTGACTCAGAGGTATCCCTTGGTTCCTTAAAAATTAATTCATTGGTGTTATCATCTGGGTTCACAGCCTGTAATAGACTCCTATGTTGGTATCTGCTTGCTTTATTTGTCCCTTAATAGCTACACACCGGCTCTTAGCTGTGCCATCACTAGCTGCAACCTGCAGAAATTAATGGGAATCCTCAATTCACTGTCTAGCTTTTAATGTGTTCAACTTTACTGTTTGTTTAGCCTAGCTTTAACATAATCTGAACCTTTCAGTTGTTCTGCTGTGACGCTAAGGGCTGGTGATACAATGCCTGATGTGGAAAATTGAAGCATATGTTGTGTAGCATTAGCTAGCTCAGCATTAGCTTTCTGTCAGTCAGCTCTAGGCAGCACAGCCCGTTAAAGCGTATGTGGGGAGTGGTGCTGGAGGAATGAAAAAAACAAATTACTGGAACTGTCAGTTACCTCCTTTCTCAACTCTTTAGTAAATAAGCTTTAATACTGACATTATGGGTTATTAAATTATTCATTGTGTTTTAACACTCCTTTTAGAAAATCTACTTCCAACTGTTACTCTAACATGATCCTGCAAGGAGGATGCATGCACAAAAAATTAACCAAGTCAATGCATTCACTTGCGTAGAATCCTAAATCGAAATTGGTGGAATTCTGGCTATATGAAGTGTTATTTATGAATTAGGGCCAACCTTTTCTTCTGGGTCAGTGAGAAAGTATAAATGTTATGCACCGAGGAGAAAACAGCAGTCTTGATCATGTTCATTTTAAGTTTACAGAGATTAAGAGATTGCTTGGAGAGCTCCCTAGCAGAGAAGGACCTGGGGGTGCTGATTGATAGCCGGCTGAACATGAGCCAGCAGTGTGCCCAGGTGGCTAAAAAGGCCAATGGGATCCTGGCTTGTATCAGGAATAGTGTGACCAGCAGGAACAGGGAGGTGATCTTGCCCCTCTGCTCGGCACTGGTGAGGCCACACCTTGAGTACTGTCTGCAGTTTTGGGCACCACAGTATAGGAAGGACATTGAGGTACTGGAGAGGGTGCAGAGAAGGGCAACTAAGCTAGTCAGGGGTCTGGAGAGCAAGCCTTATGAGGAGAGGCTTAGGGAGCTGGGGTTGTTTAGCCTGGAGAAGAGGAGGCTGAGAGGAGACCTTATCGCTCTTTTCAGCTACTTGAAAGGCCATTCTAGGGAGGCGGGTGTTGGCCTCTTCTCCCTTGTGACTAGTGACAGGACTAGAGGGAATGGGCTTAAGATGTGCCAGGGTAGGGTTAGATTGGATATTAGGAAGAATTTCTTTACTGAAGGAGTGGTGAGATATTGGAATAGGGTGCCCAGGGAGGTGGTGGAGTCACCATCCCTGGAGGTTTTTAAGAATAGGATAGATGTGTTTCTTCAGGGGATGACTTAGGGGTATGAGTAGTGTAGGGCTATTGGTTGGACTAGATGATCTTGAGGGTCCTTTCCAACTGTAGTGATTCTGTGATTCTGATTCTAATTGTTGTGTAGTTAGTCCAGTCTGACATTTGGGGAAAAATTACCTTGACTTAGGGTGATCCTAAGTATTGTGCTCGTCTTTTGATGTGACAGTATTTTGCCCAGAGTTGGCATTTGGGTGGTGGTGAAGACTGCATTATTGTTAGTTACCTAGTAGTCTTTCAATTTACAAAACTAAGTGTGCAGGTCAGATACTAAACTGTTGTTACTGATGTAACACCAGCCCTCAGATTTCTTCATGTGGCTTTAAATCTGGGTACAAAAAGATTACAGCAGCTTAAGTACAATGGACTCTTTAAACAAGCTTCAATAAAGATGAGGTACATTTTTTTTATTAGTTTTTGCACAGAGGAAGATTTAATGTGTTAATAAATAAAACTGTTTTTCTTCTAGATTTTATGTATTAAAGAAGAATTGTACACGGCCATATGCACTTTGATGCACTTTCCCTAGGGAAATATCTGTATATGTGCAAATACAAAAGTTTATTCTTCAATCTTTGACTAATTATGTTTATTGAAAATGTGTGGGAGTTGATACTGTACAAAGGAAATGTTATTCTGATTCTTTTTTTCTGATATATACAACTTGACAGCAAAACCTGGCTTGTTAGGGGGCTTGTCTGTGTAAGTTGATATTCATCAGAAAACCACTCAGACTGACCTTGGCATGTTCAGTTAGGCTGCTCACTTGAGTGAATCTCATTCATATGTGTTTGTGGATTGAGACTGTGTACATGTAGACTTGCATTGTTACTAAAAATACAATGTATGGGGATAATCTGTAAAAGTAAACAAATAGCTTTGTGTTTTATTTAAATTGGAATGCTGATAATCTCATTTGAATGTCAAAATTCATAAATTCTATTCTTGTTTTGCTTATGCAAAAATGTTCTGTTAATGTTGAATGGGTTGATGTTACAAAAGATAGAAGCAGAAAAAGACTGGGTGCTGCCTGAACAGTACAGGTAGTCATAGAAAGTGAACAAAGGAATCTATGGAGAACTTAGAAGTTAAAAAGACAGAAGTGGTAATGTAGATGGTACTTAAGATAGAAACACGAAATTGTTAGAAGTGCTTGTAATGCAAAGAAATTGTGGTCTGTTATTTCCCTTGCAGTGCTGAAGAGCACAAATTAAACTAAGTGTTCCAAAACCCTGTGTACTGAGAAGCAAACTGTGCAGTTGAGCTCATGGATTATCTGTTATAAAGGCATTTCATTTGCCTTTGATATTAGGGTAGTATGTTTGCTTTCTTAAATGTATATCTTCTGAAGTACAGGGAGTTTGATGTCCATGTAAGTAGTTGCTTTGCTCATTTTCCCCCTTTGCCTCTGAAATTTTGCAGGGATTTCCAATTCATTAATATATTACACACTTTGTAGAATAAATGTGGCAAATATGGGATCTGCTTTTCAGTATTTTGAAATGCAAGCTGTGTGAAAAAAATATGAACAGTGATTTCTCATGGCCTGAATGTGGGTGCTGCTGAAGATGTGATTCAGGTCTGTCTTCACTTGTGTGTTCCCAAAGTTTCTCATCTTACTCACACAGACACTAGTCCTCTTACGTGAAACTGAAAAAGTTCATCCTTGTTTCTTGGATTAGTGTATATTTGCAGCAAATTATTGAGGTTTTGAGGGGAGAACAATATTGCCTCAGGGGATTTGCATGTTCCTTTTACAGTGCTTCCAAGGTAGTCATTTACCTGACTATGTCAGAATGACATAATGTCAGAATTCTGACTAAGTCAGAATGATAAACAGCTAAGAAATGGGAGAATAAAACATTCTTAGGACAATCAACTAACATCTGGAAGTATGATGAATCTTGTGGTGTGCAGAAATGGTAGGAAGGGAAGAGCAGATAATGCCAAGGTGTATTTTGGTTTTTGTGGTAAAAGATTTAAAAACCTAGAAAATGGGACTACGATAGACTGAACTTCCCCATGTATATCAAGAGGATTACATAGCTGTGAACAAAATAAGTTACTGATGAGTAAATTTTCATTGTTGCAAATGGTGGATGAGCCAACTAGGAGAGGAGTGCTGCTGGACTTGATACTCACTAACAAGGAGGGTCTAGCTGAAGAGGTTTCCAAAGTTTGGAAATGATAATGCATGTAGGTGAATTATAGCATGTTCACTTAGCAGAGAGCTGAGAAATCCTCCCAAGCTGGGAGTAGCTACTGTAGTTCCAGATTAGGCAATTCAGCCACACCAGTGTGTTGGTGAATCCAAGCTATTAAGTTTTGCATGGACTTCTTACTGATACTAACTCTTTCTTCTGTGTAATACCATTTTGACTCTTTTTCTCTTTGTCACACTTCAACATAGTCATTTCACTCCTCTGACATTGCTTTAACTCTTATGGTATGTTTGCTGTTATACTGATGTTTAACCATATATTTTGTGAGCAAGAACACTTATTTAAATCCTAACAATATTCTCTTGATGTCTGGCTGAAGCTTATGGGTCAAGTGTGCTCATAAAATGAATGTCAGAGTCAGAAATGAAAAATTAATTTTGAACAGATAATCAAGCTGTGAAATGAGGACAGTGTGTTTTTCAGATTGCATGTAAGGAGCTGTAATTTTTTCTCTTTAGATGATTTGTGCTTTTGAATGGTGTCTGACTTCTGAGCTCTACAAATTCTGTTAAGCCTTTGAAAAAATCTAGTGGATTTTTCTTAACAATTTAGAAAAACTAATGCAGTTCTCAAAACTTGTAATTTATTTGATTTCTATATCAGAAATTTTTGCATACCTGAGTAGTCACAAATACTCAGGTGTATTTTTGCCTTTTACTGTTTTTCCTCTAGAATGTGAGCATTATGGTGAAGAAAAGGTACTACCATCAACAGTATAACACTGTTGAAGGTAAGTGCAGTGTAAATGAACTCATGAATGCCTTTTGTACTTCTAAGATAAGAAAAACTTCATGAAGTGTTGTACAGGAACTTCAATATCAAGAAAGTCTTAAGTGCTTTCCTTATTTCAAGTTACAGTTCACTGCATTAGGAAATGTAAGAGAACACTTGTGTCTTGGAGGAACTCTAACAGAAATTGCTTCTGTGCCTTCTTTCTGACGTGGAGTATGTGAAAAATTTATGGGGCTTCTGATGTTTGTTTAGCAAGAATCAATCTGTTAAAAGGTGCTAATTTCAGTTTATACTAAAAACATATCCCTAATGTAACTGGCATATATGTTGGTTCAACAGCAGAAGAGGGAAGGACATAAGTTAGCATTTAATATATTTGTCCATCTGATAGATGCATTTTTGGAAACTGAAATGTATGTTAATAACATATTTGGCTCCATTGTTGCCTTAAATTTCAATAAAACTCTCAAAGCATTGCTTAAACATTACGAGAATTTTATTTTTAGTAAGGAATTCAGTAATCAATTATTTACTATTTACTCCTAAGTATTTGTTGGCTTTCATAGTGTTTTCTTGCTTTATGATTTGTTCTCAAAATGCTAGTACCATTTATAAAACTAATCTACTTAATAAATATTGAATCTTATACTGAATCTTATAGTCAAACTTGATCTTTATCCCTTGAATTAATCATAAATTACCTGTTTCTGTCGCTGCATTTTCAGGTTTTAAAATGACATCTGGCAAACAACTTGTGGGTTTGTGTGTGGACACAAGAAGCAGCAGTGGTTTCTTAAACTGAAAACTGGTAAGCTATTCTTGCTACTTCAAAAAAAAATACAGTTACATGTAGTGTTTGGACTTTCACAAATTTGAAAGAGACAAATGTTTCTTCTGTCAATACCTAGGTGTCTGTGCCCAGGTGCTGGCCGGGCTGCTGCAGGGGCCTCTGTGAGGAGAGGCTGGGTCAGCCCTATGCTGAAGACACTGCACAGCACAGCTGAGCCCAACTGTAAAAGTGATGGTGCATATGGGAGACTGTAATTAATGTAAAAAAAAAAAAAAAAAAAGCTGTTGCAGTTGTGAGAGAAACAGCACTGCAGTCATCAAGGTCAGTAAGAAGTAGAAGGAAGAGATGCTCCAGGGATCGGAGATGACTATACTGCACTGCAGCAGGTGCATATGTCCTGAAGGAAGCTGCAGCCCATAGAGAGCCCACAGTAGAGCAGCCTCCTGGCAGGACCTGTGGACCCATGGAGAGAGGAGAGCTTACACTAGAACAGGTTTTCTGGCAGGACTTGTGACTCCATGGGGCACCCAAGCTGGAGCAGTCCGTTCCTGAAGGACTGTGCCCTGTGGTGAGGACACATGTTGGAGCGATTCATGAAGTGCTGCTACCTGTGGGAGGGACCCCACGCTGAAGCAGAGGGAACAGCGTAAGGAGGAAGAAGCAGCAGAGAGGAGCAGTTATGGACTAACTACAACCCCCATTCCCTATCACCCTTTGCCACTTGGGGGAGAGAAGGAGGCAGAGGAGTGGGAAGTGAAGGAGTGAAGTTGAGCTTGGGAAGAAGGGAGGTAGGGGAAAGGTGATTTTAGCGTGGTCTTTTTCTCACCATCTTACCTTCTTTTAATGGGCAAGGTGAATTTATCACCAAAGTCAAGTCTGTTTTGCCCATGACTGCAATTACTGAGTGATCTCCCTGTCTTTATCTTCACCCACGAGATTTTTCATCTTATTTTCTTCCCACTGTCCTTGTGAGGAAGGCAAATGAGAAGGTGGCTGGATGGGCACCATGCAAAAGATTTTTGCCCTTTTTTTAAAAAAAAAAAGAAATCCTGTTAAATGAGCTCAGTTTTTGAAACTAAGTGAAACAGCTACTGTAACTTCAGTTTCAGAGTACAATTAAGTTCTGACAATAGTATCTTTGATAGATTCTGTTCCAAATTGGCTGTTTCAATTACTACTTAAAGTTAGAAATTGTTTTAAAGAAAAGTAGAAATTGTTTAAAAGAGCATCTGAATTGATATTTCAGTGTGCAGTGTTATAAAGACATTTTCAGTGTCTTGAGTTTGTGTGTATTGAGTAATTGGGGAAGAGTTTTCTTGAGGAAGGCTAATGTCAGTATAAACTGACTTGAGAGTCTACCATTAATGCCTAATAAACTGGTATCTAAAATATTAAATTATGCAAAAAGTTACTTGGGTGTGCAGATGCAATAAATTTAGAATTTTCATTAAAAAAATATTCTTAAGTCTTCATGTCTGGTAACATAATACTACTGAGGAGTGATCTCGGTTATGATTTGAACTGTACGAATTAAAGACCTTCCTATGATCAAAGACAGGTTAAAAAATGTATTGTGCATATTATTTTCTTACTGTGAAAGCTTCATTTTCTTTTTAACTAGTGGGATTCATCAGGACAGGCATGTATCCAGAGCAGCTAATATGCTTTGCATGAATATTAATCTGTCCTTGGGCTCCCACTTTTGCTTTTGTACTGTTTTATTGCTACATGATGTAAAACAATTTGAGATTGGAAAGTTTTCTAGTGGTGATGGACTTTTTTGGCTCACAGCTGCTTTCTTAGAGATGACCATTGCCTTAGTGCTGCTAGTGAATTTCTGGTGCCCTCTGTCCTCAAGTTGCCTGCTTGTTATTCTGTGGCCCTGATGCTTCATGACATAATTCGCAGCACCCTCAGAAACCAGCTTGTTACAGTGAAGTTTTCTGCTCAGTTAGCAAGTCTACGTGCTGTGCTGAGGTCATAGTTAAAGAGAGAAAGAGGAAATCTGAAATAAATACACAACTATAACTGTTTTACCCTCCTAAAATGAACTTGTGATGCATTAGAAAATTACAGTTTTAAACTCTTTTGACATGTGATTAATTATTGTATATATCTGAACGGGTAAGCTATTGAAAACTTGTAAGTTAAGAATCCTGTTAACACTGAATTCGGATTTGGATTTCTTCAGGTTTGCCTGCATACATAGTCCCATTTGTACTCCTAGTGCTCTGTTGTGGATCCCATTGGTATCATTGGTATGAATAGTTAGTGCCTTTAGAACCTTTCACTGTCCACGACATGTCTGTTAGCACTTGATAGTATGAAGATTATGTTATGTGGAAAGTAGTTACTAACACAATGCTTTGGTAATCTCAGGTCAACTTCCTGGCACTATCTATGCTTTTTTATTCTTTAGTGATGGAAGTAATACACTGTGCTTAGGTGCATCATTTGCCATGAAGGCGGTGTGTTAGCATGAAAGATTCTAGAATTGTTTACCTTATTTCTTGCTGGAAAACCAGTAAGACAACGGAACATAAGTCTTTTTTCTTTGGTACTTAAAATATTTATGCATTCTGCTGCATCAAGTGTACTGACCATCTTTCTCAGTACTCAACACACTACATTTCTAGGTTTTTTAGTTCTTCCCTAGATGCTGTAGTACAGTAGTTGAGGAAAAATTACTTCTTGCTTCCCATTGCATCTATTCCTCTGAGATCTATGGTTTGGAAAGTGACTTTACAGTATCTATTGGTTGTACTTGAACTTGTAAGATCATGTTATAGCCAAATGTGTTTTTATTTTCTCTTAAATGCCTCTGTCTATACGATAAATCAAATTGGCATGCTCAGCTCGCTCCCTGAAGTGCCTGTATACCAATGAATGCAGTATGGGGAATAAACAGGAGGAGTTAGAAATCCATGTGTGGTCAAGGGGTTATGATCTGGTGGCAGTTAGAGACATGGTGGGACTCTCATGACTGGAATGTGGTCATGGATGGC
The DNA here is from genome assembly GCA_013399015.1 of Galbula dea. Lineage (NCBI taxonomy): Eukaryota > Metazoa > Chordata > Aves > Piciformes > Galbulidae > Galbula > Galbula dea. The sequence goes on from VWZX01005957.1 coordinate 27,772, forward strand.
TATGTCCTTTTTTAGGAAAGACACTTCTACAAGACGTGTTGGGGGAGTTGCTCATTAAGTGAGAGAGCAACTAGAATGCATTGAGTTCTGTCCAGGGGTGAATGAGGGGCGAGTTGAGAGTTTATGGGTGGGAATTGAGGGGCAGGCTGGCATGGGGGATACTCTTGTGCGTGTCTATTCCAGGCCACCTGATCAGGATGAGGAAGCTGATGAGGCTTTCTCCAGGCAGCTGAGAGTGGCCTCACAATCACAGGCCCTGGTTCTTATGGGGGGTTTTCACTACCCACATATTTGCTGGAAGGCCTACTCAGCCAGCTATTCCCAGTCCAGGAGGTTCCTCTAGTGCATTGATGATAACTTCTTGATGCAAATGGTGGATGAGCCAATTAGGAGAGGAGCACTGCTGGACCTGATACTCACTAACAAGGAGGGTCTGGTTGAAAAGGTACAGGTTGAAGGCAACCTTGGCTAAAGTGACCATGGGATGGTAGGGTTCAGGCTCTTGTGTGGTAGGAACAGAGTACTGTGATGGTTTAGACCTGGCTCCCTGCCAAATGCCCAAACTCACGGTGAAAGCCTTTCCCCCTCCCTTTCCTTCTCAGAGTTTTAGAAAAAAATCTACGAGAGAAACTAAAGAGCCCAAAACAACCCAAATTATATCAAAAGTATTTATATTTATATATATAGCAGTTATATACAATTAAAATACTATGTACACAGTAGAAGGAACCCCCCAAGGGAAAGGGAAAAGGGAAGGAAAAAGGGAAAAGGGAAAGTAAAACAGGTATGTACACTCGAAACCCAGGATAGAATAATAAAAACAGAATCTTACTGCTCTCCTTAAGATAGCAGAGTCGCACTGACCGATGCCAGCAACAGCTGCCTCTCAAGGCCTTCAAGGCCTGCAAGGCTTGACTCCTCCGCACGGGTGAGACCGATAGCAGAGAACCTGCATCTCTGGATCCACCGGAAGGCAAAAGAGAACGAAGGCCTCTCCCCCTCTGTATTTATACCCCCAGTTACGTAAAATTGTGTGGAATACTGGGTAAACATGATCACTTCCCTGGTTACAGACTGGTTACCAGGAAAAGCCTGGGTCAAACCATTGCAAATACCTAGTAGGATCACAACCCGAGACATCACTAGGGCCAACTTTGATCTTTTCAAGAAATTGTACGGGGAAATCTCGTGGGGCAGGGTACTAGAAGATAAAGGGGCCCAAGAGAGTTGGTTAACATTCAAGGACCACTTCTTCCAAGCTCAAGATCAGAGCATCCCAACGCATACAAAATTGAGGAGGGGAGCCAGGAGACCTTCATGGTTAAGTAGGGAAGTGCTGGGCAAACTGCAATGGAAGAAGTGTCTGCAGGTCATGGAAGGAGGGTTTGGCCACATGGGAAGAGTACAAGACTGTTGTCAGAGGTTGTAGGGAGGTAACTAGGAAAGCTAAGGCCTCTCTGGAATTAAACCTTGCAAGGGAGGTCAAGGATACTAGGAAGGTGTTCTTCAAATACATTGCCCAAAAAAATGAATACTAGAGGCAATTTAGGCCCCCTGCTGAATGAGATGGGTGCCTTGGTGACAGATGATCCAAAGAAGGTGGAGTTACTGAATGCCTCCTTTCTCTCTGTCTCTACTGTTAGAGACTGTTGTCAGGAGCCTCAGACACCTGAGCCCCCAGATGAATTTAGGATAATGGAGGAGTTTTCCTTGGTTGTTGAGGACTGGCTTAGGGAGCAGTTAAGCCATATGGACATCCATAAATCCATGGGACCTGATGGGATGCAGCTGTAGGTGCTGAGGGAGCTGGCGGAAGTCATTACCAGGCCACTCTCCGTGTATGCTCTTGTGGCCAAAAGGGCCAACGGGATTCTGGGGTGTATTAGAAGGGGTGTGATTAGTAGGTGGGGAGAGGTTCTTCTCTCCCTTTACTCTGCCCTGGTGAGGCNCCTCTCTGGAATTAAACCTTGCAAGGGAGGTCAAGGATACTAGGAAGGTGTTCTTCAAATACATTGCCCAAAAAAATGAATACTAGAGGCAATTTAGGCCCCCTGCTGAATGAGATGGGTGCCTTGGTGACAGATGATCCAAAGAAGGTGGAGTTACTGAATGCCTCCTTTCTCTCTGTCTCTACTGTTAGAGACTGTTGTCAGGAGCCTCAGACACCTGAGCCCCCAGATGAATTTAGGATAATGGAGGAGTTTTCCTTGGTTGTTGAGGACTGGCTTAGGGAGCAGTTAAGCCATATGGACATCCATAAATCCATGGGACCTGATGGGATGCAGCTGTAGGTGCTGAGGGAGCTGGCGGAAGTCATTACCAGGCCACTCTCCGTGTATGCTCTTGTGGCCAAAAGGGCCAACGGGATTCTGGGGTGTATTAGAAGGGGTGTGATTAGTAGGTGGGGAGAGGTTCTTCTCTCCCTTTACTCTGCCCTGGTGAGGCCGCATCTGGAATATTACGTCCAGTTCTGGGCCCCTCAGTTTAAGAAGGTTAGGGGACTGCTTCAAAAGTCCAGTACGGAGCCACAGAGATGATGAAGGGCGTGGAACATCTTCCTTATGTGGAAAGGCTGAGGGAGCTGGGTCTCTTTAGCTTGGAGAAGAGAAGACTAAGGGGTGACCTCATTAATGTTTATAAATATGTGAAGGGTGAGTGTCAGGAGGATGTGGTCAGGCTCTTCTCAGTGAAACCCAGTGACAAGACAAGAGGCAATGGCTGTAAGCTGAAGCATAGGAGATTCGGTGTGAATACACGTAGAAATTTTTTCCCAGTGAGGGTGACAGAGCCCTGGAACAGACTTCCCAGAGAGGTTGTGGAGTCTCCGTCTCTGGAGATCTTCAAAACCCGTCTGGACACGATTCTGTATGACCTGGTATAGGGAATCCTGCTGTGGCAGGTGATTGGACTAGATGATCTTTAGAAGTCCCTTCCAACTCTTAACATGTTGTTATTCTGTGATAATAACGTGTTCATTACTCAGTGCTTATGTCCTTTTCCCTTGCATTAAGCAAGTCTACTTGGATTAGAGCCTGCATTTGTGTTTTTTTGAGTTGTTTTCAGAACAAGTCTCTTATTCCCCCTTTCATAGTAAGGTGATCAAATTTCTTCACCAAACAAATTTCCATGTGCTTCATTGTTCAGGTGATAGTTGAGACAGCTGTTGAGTAGTGATTTTTTAAGTATCTAGTTATGACCATGCTATGAATATCCCTGAGTCAGCAGATGCAGTTACTCACAGTGTCATGAATAGTTTTGTTTGGAAAAGACATCTAAGATCATGAAGTCCAACCCTTAACCTAACACCACCAAGTCACTACGTGTAGCTTAGCATAACATTTCTATGTCTTTTAAATACCTCCAGGAATAGTAACTGACACTTTCTTGGGCAACCTGTTCCTTTGCCCCATGAGCCTTTCAGGGAAGATATTTTTCCTTCTTGTCCTATCGCTTGTTATTTGGGAAAAGAGACTGACTAACACCCACCTCGCTAAAACCTCCTTTCAGGTAGTTGTAGAGAGTGGTAAGGTCTCCTCTCAGTCTTCTCTTATCCAGACTAAACAATCTCAGTTTCCTCAGCCACTCATTTTTAACACTCCACAACATCTTCATTACCCTCGTCTGGACATGGTCCAGCCACTAAATATCTTTGGTATAGTGAGGGGCCCAAAACTGAAGAGTTTTTGAGATTCATCCTCACCAGTGTGAAGTAGAGGGGGATGATCACTTTCCTGGTCCTACTGGCCACACTATTTTGGATACAAACTAGCATGCTGTTGGCCTTCTTGGCTGCCTGGGCACACTGCTGGCTCATATTCAACTGATTGTCCTGTTGAGACTTTGTTGCTGACTACCCAAAAAGTCAACAATGGATAAAAATCTGAGGGCTGTACTAGTGTAGGAAGTTTCCTCATCACTTATTTAACGTTGGCCCCAGGGAGGCAGCAGCCTTCCCTAAGTAGTGGGTCTGGTCTGCATATAGGGTCTCATGTTCCCTTCAGAAGAGTGTCACCTATAATAATGACTTGTATGTTTTTCCTTTGTGGAAGTAATTTTGATTGTAGGATGTAGGATAACTTGACCTTGATGACAGTTCGAAGCTAGATGAACCATCATCTTGTTATTTTGAGGTTCCACTTGCAGAGCCTTGTACCTTTTTGTACAAATGCACCTGGGAGTGTGGGGTTGTTGCTCAGGGGATGCACCTACTGCACCACTCAAGAACTTGTTGCCGTTTCCCCATATCCCTTAAGTCACCACTTTCTGCTGGGTAAAGAGAGGATAGGGAATCATCGGTATTGTGTATCTTGTCTTCCTCTTGGGCCTTTCTTAGGGAAGGCAGTATGTGGTTGCAGTGGTCGATCTCAGTGTTGCACTCCCTGATCCTTCTCAACTTTTCATTTCCTTCTGGAGCTCTTTTACTAAGTAAAGGTCCCTTCCAACTTTGACAATTCTATGATTCTGTAAAGGGTGTACCTCCCATAGGTTTGCTCACTGCTGTCATCCTGTACTCATGTAAGAGCAGGGCACACCCTGCAGCCTGACAACTTGGGGGCAGCGTGTTCCACTTGGAGCTCTGTCTGGGAAGCTGCATCGGGGTGGGTGCAGAGCCTAGAGAGGCCATGGCTTTCTGCCAAGTGGAAAACATCTCTCCTTGGTTAGAGCTGGCAGGGTTTTTGGCATCCTTCCTGCATACCCTTCCATGTGAACTGCCATGCCATGCTCCGTTTGCTTGCTTGGTTGGGCAAACCGCTTCTCCATGCCCTGACTGACACACTGTGCTGTTTGCCTGCTCTGTTCACTGCTGCTCCCCAAGGAGCTTCTTTTATCAATGTGGGGGTGGTTGCCATTGCAAGGCCAATGCTTTTGAGAGCTGCTGGCTCCAGGTGGGTCTCTCTGCACCCTGGTGTTTCCCTGCCTCAGGAAAACCCCTGTATGTTAAGATCCACTACTCTGCTGTCAGTCAGACTGGCTCATTTGGGTGGTTATTCATATTCTTTGGGTTTTTTCCTCTACTGGATTTCTGATTTTTAAAATATAATAAGCCATGATGTGAGTAATAATTTTACTTTGTGAGAAATGGGTTTAAGAAATGAAAGTGTTTTCAGTTTGAACTGTTAAAATAAGCTCCGGATGACTATCTTCAAAATATGCTGTGGTATATGAAATACATTATTTTTCAGACAGTGTTTTCTTTTACAGCAGTGTATTCCCAACATTGAAGCAAATATAGCAAAATATTTTTGAACAGGTATTTAATTCAGCCTAAAATTTTCCCTATGTAGCAGCCAACTATCTTTGGAATGTTGGGTGTTTAAATCACTGTTGTCAAATAGAAAGTAGTCACTATTCTTATGGACATGATTAAAGTGAAAGCTTTCTTAGTATTCTTTACTACAGTAGTAAGCTAACATTGTGGTTTTGCTGAAATCCAGATTGGAATTAGTGTCTAGGCAGTGATGCTAGTTGGTAGGCAAGGGGAGCAGGGAAGCAAACTTATGACGTAATTGAATGGGACATAAGAGAGTAAGTAAATGTGTTTTGAGAGTTACTGAAAGAACTCAATTGTCTTTGCCCTGAGTTGATAAATTGTGTCTCAGTACCTGTAATTCAGAAAAGATAATGGAATCATTAATCTTTCTGTAACTTCAATAACTACACAGCTCGAGCATTTCCTTAGATCAACAGATACTGCCTGTGGATAAAACACAGAAATACTTTCTTCTGCAGAGCTGACATAAGATGTGCTGATTGTCTTAAATGTTGATTTTTAAAGTGTGTTTATTTACCTAAGAACTAGTTCACAGCGTTTTCTCTTTTTGGAAAATACATGTTGCATTAAGGCTTGAGATTTTTAGCTCGCTTTAGTCACAGGAATCACTATTGCTATTATGTGCTAGAATCACATAGGCTTTAACCTTATAGTAGTGCTTTTCACAGAGCATCTATAAAGCAATTAGTTACAGCTTAATTGTATGACTAATAGAACGGAAAGGTAATTTTGTACAAGAATTGTATTGTGTTGATAACTTTATTTTTCTTTAACAGAATTCCAGTGAATACTCCTGGTGCATTCAGGAGCTCTGTTTTTACAACCAATACTACCGAGGCTCTGCAAATGGTGTGAACATGCCGCTGTTGACTGTTTATTGACCAGATGGGCACTTTGCTGGTCATGCTTTCATTCTCACATTGTTCAGTTGGAGTTCATTTATACTGATTTTTAAAAAGAGGAAGACGTCAAAGTGGAGTATTGTAAACCTGGATATGGATGATAAAAAAAAAGACAAGGACAAGCCAGATGAAAGAATGACACGGCCTGGTGGGAGATCAGGCCATAATCCACGTGGAACTGTTTCTTCAAATTCTGGAGTGTTAATGGTTGGCCCTAACTTCCGAGTTGGCAAAAAAATTGGATGTGGTAATTTTGGAGAACTACGGTTAGGTAAGATCTTTGTCTCTTTATTTCAGTTTACAGTGTTCAATTTTAGCTTACTGTGTTCAAGACCTTTCTATGCATTCAGGGCATGAAAATGTCTACATGATCAAACCATACACTTCTTCAAACTGTTTTCAAGCTTCAGATAGGTTAAATTCACCATGACATCTTTTGTGGCTTGATTTTGGCTGGTGCAAGCTCTATCACATATTAAGGATCTGTATAGCAGGAGACTTTCTAGAACTAAAAATATTTCATAACTCTACAGTGCTATCCTAAATTCAGTTAGTTGTCTCTCCCAAGATCTGGGAAATTACTTTGTGGCTATCGTATTTTTCTATCTTTTCATGGCTTTTTGAAGCTGTTTATTCAGATACATTTGGGACTTAGTGTACATGAAACACATTGTCCTTCTGTAGGTCTGCCACGTGCTACTCTGGTCTTGGACTGCTCTTAGAGATGTGTAGGAGGCACTACAATATTTTTAACAGCAGCAAGCTCTGGGATTTCCTTTCAATCAGTAGCAGTGTAGTGAGGTTAAACAGTGAGCTGCTGTTAGATGGGTCAGTGAGGATCTGTCTGTAGAAAGAATCTGGGAGATGGGTAGTTCAGTCACTTAGTACCCTGCTGTACAGATGAATGAAATCAAATGGTGAAGAAGGGGCAGATTAAGATCAACCTGTGGAATTTTGAAGAATTTAGGTAGTAAAGCTGGAGGCTTTACCATTTGTTAAAACAGACATTGAATGATGTGTATGCTTTTCCAAGAGTATGTATTTTTAGTTTTGGTGACTTAAATCTGCATGATCAGTCAGCATTTTCAAGATTTGGGAATTGTATATGTGTTAATAAATACAAGAACTTATTCCAGTATTTGTGGAAGGCTTGAGTTAACACCCTGCCTTCAAACCTGTCTCTTGTTAAACCCTGAAGCAATGTATTTGAGAGTAGGGTGGGCTATGTAAGCGTCATTTTTCTGTGGATCTTCTGCCTCTGGTAGAGCTACTACTCTGTCCTTCAGACAGTATTTTTAATATAGTGTTTGCATAACGTGTTTATATACGCATGGTTATGACATGCATAAAATGCAACACATTTTAAATATATTGCTTTCTAGGGGCCTTGTATCTGGTCTCGGTCATAATGTAAACAAGCTTAACATCTTAATACTTTAAGAGGGTTGAAAGATAACGCTGCTGGAGCTCTGAGGATACTGAATTTAACAGTCTCAGTAAGAGGTACTGTTGTAATTTCTCTGCAGCAGATGCAGAGAAAAATCATCAATTTCATTTCAAATACAATATTAAAGTAGTTAAGACTTTAAATCTGACAGTACTGAAATAAAATAAGACAAACAAGTGAAAGAAATAGGAGGAAGATAATAGTGTAGTGTAATGTACTGTCCTGCAACAGCCACCAGGACAAGTACAGTTTTTCTCCTTTTTAATGTCTGCTCTTTTGCATATGTATTAGGTATTTCAGATTCTTATTTATTGTTACTTGTGGGTGAAGATGTTTTAAATCTAAGTTACTGAAAGCAAGACTTTTGGATTGGTATTAGAGATTCCAATTTAAATTGGCTATTTTTGTATTTACATTGCTATAATAACAAGTAACTTAAAATTGGGCTTTGTTCCTGCAGAGATGTACACAAACACATGACCTGTTTTATGTACTTCCTCAAACTGGAATATATTTTGAGCTTATGTCTTAGGGCTGAATCTTAAAGATTTACAGGAGGAATAAAGTGGATGAAGAGGGTGAAGTTGCACTTCAGGAGATAAAAAACCAGTTACAAATCATTAGTCGTAATTCTTCCACCTGAAGAAAGGAGTGGCCAGGTTTCTGTAGTGGCTTGTGGATCAAACGATACATGGGCTGTATATAGCGTTTGTCAGTGATGTGCAGCCAGTAATTTGCAAAGCACTAATGTATTTAATATTAAGCTAGTAAGATAAAGGTTCTTCTGAGATACAGTAAAGATAAACTGATGAGGTGGTTAAAGAAAACTTTTTTCTGCTGCATCTGATGCATTACAGAATGCCTGTTCTGTAATTTGAGATAGATCAATAGTGGTGTCAAACCTCCTGTCTTCCATATTTTAAGATACAATTGGATTGAATCACTACGCTTCTGATCTTTCTTCAGAAAGATAAGTATGTCATTACTGCATTTGGCTACTGGAATCCAGTATCCAGTCACTTAACTGTAACTGGATTGTTAGCTACTCCAGTAGCTTTTGTATACACTTACATACTGAATGGGCAGGGCCACTGCAAGAATTTATTTTAATGTCTTCTAGTTTGTAGTAATATGCAAAGACACAGAAGCAACTTCAAAGAAAGTACATTTATTGTCAGAAATGTAACTCAAGTGATCATACGATAAGAAATAATTGTTTAACATGCTTGGATTCCCACTGTAGTCCTTGAATAGGTCTTGGAATTATCCGTTCACTTGGTTGTCAGGTTAGATCACGCTGCCCATACTAATTCTGTGTTTATTATTGTACAGCCTTAAGGTTACTTGTTTTTGATACATTGATCCCTTGACAGATACGATTTTAATATGGCTTTTTTTATGCTTTGCAAAAGTACTCTATTTTAAAAAAGGGTTGGAACTAGATGATCTTTACGGTCCTTTCCAACTCAGACAATTCTGTGATTCTATGACTATAAATGTAACAGTCTTCATAGAGAACCTTTTTGTTGTGGCCCATGTCTTTTCTCTGATTTCTTTAACAGCTGAGCTCAGACTTGAATAATACTACAGAGAAAAAAGTAGGATTGTCATTAAAAGTAACACATGGTAAACTAATTTGAAGACTGTGGAGAAATGAAAGTGTTGGAAGTGACAACATACTGTTTCCATTATCAGCTATTTATACAGTTTGAAGTAATTACTTGTTGAGATATACTCACCCAGTTAAAGAATCACTTTTAAAGCAGCAGATGTCCTTTTCCTAATGGGTAAAAATTTAACTCGGTAATATTCTTGCACTGTTTGTCTTAACTTGAAGCTTAGTAAATTATGAACTGAGAAATAAATAGTCCTCATTATTTCTAACTTAATTAGTGTCTGGTGTTCCAAAACCATATGATAATTTAAAAATAGATTTTGAATAGTTTTCAGCAATAAATATTAACATGTAGGCTATCACATTCCACTTAAATTAATTTTCAACTTTATAGTGTATAAAGATTTTCAAACTTGGTGAAATAGCTGGAACCGTCTCTCAGTCCAGCTATCCCTTCTTACATTATTCAGGATCAAAGTTCTCTAATAAAGTACTGTATCAGAGTAATAAAACTACATTTTTTGTCTCTACCAGAACAACTTTGCTGACACTAAACTGGGTGGAGTGGCTGACACACCAGAGGGTTGTGCTGCCATTCAGCATGACTCAGGCTGGAGAGTTGGGCAGGGAGAAAGTGAATGAAATTCAGTAAGGCTAAGTGTCGAGTTTTGCACCAGGGAAAGACCAGTCCCATGGATCAGGATAGGTTGGGGACTGAGCTGTTGGAGAGCAGTGAAGGGGAAAGGGATCCGGGGGTCCTGGTAGATGGAAGGATGACTATGAGGCAGCAGTGTGCTTTTGTGGCCAGGAGGGCCAATGCGATTGTGGCGTGTATTAGAAGGGGTGTGGTCAGTAGGTTGAGAGGTCCTTCTTGCCCTTTACTCTACACTGGTGAGGCCGCATCTGGAATAGTGTGTCCAGTTCTGGGCCCCTCAGTTGAAAAAGGATAGGGAACTGCTGGAAAGAGTCCAGCGCAGAGCCACAAAGATGTGAAGGGGCTGGAACATCTTCCTGATGAGGAAAGGCTGAGGGAGCTGGGTTCCTTTAGCTTGGAGAAGAGGAGGCTAAGGGGTGACCTCTTTTATTCTTTAAAAATCTGTGAATAAATAAATAAATAAAATATATGAATTTTTAAAAATGTGAAGGGTGGGTGTCAGGAGGGTGGGGTCAGGCTCTTCTCAGTGAAGCCCAGTGA
>VWZX01005957.1:40298-92407 GCA_013399015.1 Galbula dea
TGATTTGTTTCCAAATTACTTAGTCTTAGACCTGTTCATTTACAGCTTTGCAAAATGCTTGAAGAATTATTATTGAATAACTCTGAAGTCACTAAAGAACCAGTATGGGAAAGTATGTCTGTAATTTACTACCAGTCATTTAAGAACTCTGAATGTAATTAGTTTTTCTAGTTGTCCTCTTACATTAGTGGTATGAAAACCTACAGTGTCTTTGCAATAAACAACAGATGGAATAAATCATAGTGTAAATGAACACTGGAGCTTCAGTCATCATTGTGAGGTAAAAGTGCATTCATTAGGTAAAACTAGTGGGTTCTTTTAATACAGCTTTCCTTTTTTTTTTTTTTTTTTTTTTTTTTTTTCCAGCTTTTTTGAGATTTGTTTCCAAATTGGAAGCAATTTGGGTCACAAGATTCAATCTGTTAAAAGCAGCTGCATCAGATTTTAGGATTTAGCTGAATTTTGCTTTTTTGGTGTTTTTGTTCTATTGGTCACAGTGCCAGGACTTAATCTAACAGTTAGATAGGTTGTACTTGCTGTGGCATACCATCCTTTCCTTTTTAAAATGTAGAGCCTAAAAGTTTTTTCCCAATCTCAGGCACTTACTCCCTTTGTGCTTTAAGAAGCAGATATTGGGCATATTGTCAGTCTTTTTGTTGTTCTAAATAAGGCACTCTTAATTTCCTGTCTGTTGTAGTTCAAGGTTAGCCCTCCTGAATGGGATTACTTGAATTAGTATGCATTCTAGTTTGAGCAGTTATCCTTGGCAGCTGTGGTTGTGGTAACATCTTTCCTGCAATATCCTAAAATATTTGTATTCCATCATTTATGTACTGTTCTCTTGTAAGCAGCAAGACATCTCCTGTGCCATGTGTTTTGTGTATAAATTATAATGGTATACTCTAGCGCAGGAAGGTTGTGTGGATTTCTCTCAAGGACATGAGTTATAATGTCTACATTCGTACATCAGCTTCCTTCTGATGTTAGAAGTAAATGAATTTTATAACTACTGTTTTGACTTAGCTTGTCATTGTGTTGAATTAATGCTTCCTTCATGAACAAAATTAGACAAGTATGTTCCTCTTCATGATGCTTATAGCATTTTCGGGACTTACTTGTGTAAGGAAATAGACTAAGTGCACTTGTTTAACAAAGGCAAGTGCCAGATTTTGCAGCTGGGATAGGACAACCTTTGGTTGGATGTACATACAAATTGGGGAATGAGAGGCTGAAGAGCAGCCCCACAGAGAGGGATCTGGGGGTTCTGGTTGATGAAAGGTTGAATATGAGTCAACAGTCTGCTCTGGCAGCCAAAAGGGCCAACCATGTCCTGAAGTACATCAAGCGCTGCATTGCTAGATGGTCAAGGTTGGTGACAGTCCCACTCTACTCTGCACTGGTGAGGCCTCACCTCAAGTATTTGGTGCAGTTTTGGACACCGCAATATAAGACTATAAAGCTGATGGAGTGTGTCCAGTTGAGGGGTATGAAAATGGTGGAATGTCTAGAGGGGAAGTTGTATGAGGTATGGCTGGGGTCACTTGATTTGTTCAGCCTGGAGAAGAGGTGTCTGAGGGAAGATGTCATTATGACCTACAGCTTGCTTATGAGGGGAAGTGGAAGGGCATGAGCTGATCTCTTCTTTGTCTTGTTCAGTAATAGCACCTGAGGGAATGACATGAAGCTCTGCCAGAGGAGGTTTGGGTTGGATGTTCTACCACCCAGTTGGTGGTAGAACACTGGAACAGGCTGCCCAGAGAAGCAGTCTTGGCAGAATTCAAGAAGCATCTGGACAATGACCTTAGACACATGCTGTGATTTTTGGAGTTTTCCCGTGTATAGACAGAAGTTGAACTTGATGATCCTTGTGGGTCCCTTCCAACTCAAGAGATTCTATGATTTAGGTTGGATGGGACCCTGGGCAACCTGGTTGAGTAAGTGGCATCCCTGCCTATGGCGGGGAGGTGGGAACTGGATGATCATTAAGGTCTCTTTCAACCCAAATCATTCTGTTTTTTCTCATTTATTGGTAGTTCACTGCATACTGCAAAGGAGATACGTAGGAACAAAAAAATTCTGTGTGGAAACCTTATTGTCCTTGCTCTTTCTTAAGTTGTGTTGAACAAAACATTGTGTTTTCTTTGTGGTTTTTGAGTCACTGAACAGTCAAGGAAGATACAAAACTTAGGCAGGTTCAGAAGTCTGTCAGCCAATAAATGGACTACAGGTACATAGTACCACATTTTTCACCATTACTGGAGGAACTAAAATCATTAATCTCTCTGGTGGACAGGCTTTAACTACAGTCTTTTTCTGGTGTGCCGTTGTCAGGTAGAGTTGTTTGTTTGAGAACATTTGCTTTCTGGACGCTTATTGTAACTGTTTCGTACTGATGATCAGAACAAGCAGCATTCATTTGAAAAAGTTTAGGTGTGTATAGTAAAACAGGAAGCTGTTTCTTTTCTGTAGGATAACTTTCTTTTTGTTTTGTTTTTTTTCCTTCCTTTTAAGGCAAAACCTGTATAATTGGACAAAATCAAACTGCCACTGTTTTGTCTTGCTAAATTCAGCAGACGTGAAGTTTTACGGACTAAAGTATTGAAAGTATTCTTCTCTTAGTAGGCAGAATTACAGGGTTTAATTTAGAGACTGTATAGAGTGGTATGTTTTGTAACTGAGAGACTTGTATAATACTACTGCAGAAAAACGAGTATTTGTACTTGCATGTTTTTATAAAAGGTTAAAGTGTTTCAGTAACATGCTTCATGGTGGATTTACTTACACCTCTGAAAGCAAAATGTTCGTAGTTTCACTACTTTGCATAGGCCTATGCTTAGAGTGAAGTGTTTTGTTAAGTGCTATCTGTCTTTAATTCTTGACAATAAATTTCTTATATTCTCCTGGTGAACAGTAAGTAGGACCTTTTGGTGGCCCAGTTAGTCATGCTTAGTAATTCAGTCTGTGAAACATAGAAAGATGAATGCCTTTTTATTTTAGGAAGTTCTCGTTCACTACTTTGCAGAGAATTCTAGTGTTCAGCAAAGATGAATGGTCTGGAGCTTTTTATACTCCATGTTCTAGTTGGATTTTGTGGTGGTTGTTTTAGAAACTGTTATATTGCCCCCTCTTTAAATGTACTCTGACAAGAACTTTAGACTGTAGCAGTAGCAGCAGTTTGAAACATCTCAGTGTTGGAGGAAGAGTTCTGCATTTCTCGTGGTTGCCCATTGACTCATGGTTTCTATGTCCTGGGTGTCCCACTGGGAAACAACACAAGTTGTTAAACTGTTAGCTTCTGGAGAAGACTGTCTGAGGAAAGATTCCTGAAAATTGACATCTGGCAGTATCAGTTATTGCTGTTAAGTGTATTAACAATTTTATTAATTATGTGCTCCTGTTCTAGAAGGAGCAGTCTTATGGTAGTCCCCTTAATGATCCAAATTAACCACTTTTTGCTTTAATAGGTGAGCAATACCTGAAACTTCCCATATTTTTTTGCCTTTCACAAAACTGTATATAGTCATTTAGCTTCTTAAATGATGCACAGTTAATGTCTGCATTATTGCTGATGCATTGGAAGATGTTACGTATCAAAAGAAACCAGGCATACCTTCTTTAGGAGATTACTTTAAGAATCTTATGACAAAGTACTTTGCAAAGGGAAATACTCAAAAAGTTAGGGCTTTTATTTCGGCTGCCTGTCTTGTTTCTGTGCCTTCTCTCATGTCACATTACTCCAAGGGACCTTGCCACATTAGTATGTATAACACAGAACTAAGATTTCATTAACTTCTATAAACTATCCTGGGGGGAAAAAAAAGACTTAAACTACAAATTTCTCCTGGTGCCTTTTTTGTTTGTTAATCTTATATTTTTAGAATGGTACTACTTTATTTCTGATAAGATGCTACTATTTGGTAGAAGGATTTGCTTTTTTTTGTTGTTAAGATTCTAAGATACACTTTTTAAAAATAAAGATACAGATATCATGCATAGTAGATGTGTGGAGAGTCTTTTCAGTCTGTTTAGCTTTGTATCAGTGCTATCTTTTGAGAGCCTTAACATAAGTCACCCACATACTCTGGAGAGACAGAGGTTTGTTTTATAACTAATTTCATTGTGGGTCTGTAATTGGGTTTTCATGTTGAATCCCAATCCTGTGGAGCAATACAAGATGTAAACATCCCTATATACTCTAGTCTTTCCTGACTGAAGTTTAGGTTTCTTGGTTTCTTAAGTACCAGTCATTTTTGAAGAAACATTCAAACTTTCCATGTGGCTTGGAAGCAGTAAGGTTAGTTTGGCTGGTACTAGGTTAGTGTGTTAGTTTTTAGGCTTTGGCAGAGAGGCTTTGTTTTACATGTTGTTTTTGTTTTTAAATCAGGAGCCAATGAAGTCGAGAGCACCACAACTACATTTGGAATACAGATTCTACAAGCAGCTAGGATCTGGAGGTAAAAAGCAGTATGATGCATTTTACTGTGATGATGAGTTTTTCATAGAAGTTTTCGGGTTTAGGGCTATAAATCTATTAAATAAGGTTTTGCTTGTTACTTAAAACCAAAACCAGCCCCCCTCAGTCAATAGAGTAATTTATAATCCTTTCTAGTGTTATAAGACTTTGTTTTGTTCTATTTCAGAGTGCCTATTGCCAGTATGTTCTCTTTGAATAAACAGTATAAACTGCTGATCTGCTAATTATATATTTTTATTTAAAGTTATGATATTTAAATAGCTTCAATCTCTTTTACTTCACTATCACCGATATATTTTACTACTTACTAGTTTTAAACCTCCTAAATGTGTTTAAAAATAGTTTAAATACAGTTTAAGATTTTAGTTTCTCGTTTCATTCTCATTGGTGGTTTTACTCTCAGAAATGCTCTTATGGCAGTCCCCTTAATGATCCAGATGATCACTTTTTGCTTTAATAGGCGAGCAATACCTGAAACTTCTCACTTTTTTGTACCTTTCACAAAACTGTATATGGTTGTTTAGCTTCTTAAACTAGGAAAGTGAGGACAAGTCTTCCCTAAATCACTTACATGCTAGGAAGAAATCTTATTAGATATTTCGTTGAAAATGTTCCCTTAGTTCCTATAATATTTTTTCATAGACCATGTAGTTACTTTTTCTGGTTTTTACTAATGTACAAGTTTATTTTATAAAATGAACTACTAGTTGCTTTCTGCATAAATGCTTGTTTATGGTTTGTTGGTTTTTTTTCCTCTTAAAGGCAGCTTGGTTCTTTAATGTGCTTAAACCACAGTAAAATATTATTTAAGCTGAAAAGTTATCTCTGAAAGTCAGGGAACATGCCCATACCGCTTTCGTTTTCTTACCTTGAATTGTGCGTTACGGTGGATTTTAAAGTTTTTTAATTACCACTTGCTCTTTCAGAAGTTCAGGATCGTATGTTCATTGATCCACAGAC
The DNA here is from genome assembly GCA_013399015.1 of Galbula dea. Classification (NCBI taxonomy): domain Eukaryota; kingdom Metazoa; phylum Chordata; class Aves; order Piciformes; family Galbulidae; genus Galbula; species Galbula dea. The sequence continues at coordinate 45,733 of VWZX01005957.1, forward strand.
TGTATAGTGTTTGTCTAGCTAGGAAGCTTTCAAAATTTTGTGCTCTTTAGACCGTCTCTAGTGAAACATACTTTCCAGTACTTTCAATACATAAGGAACTTTTTTTGATGCTTTAGTGTGAATGATCTGCAGCCAAGAATCTGTACAGATAACTCTTTGTATGAAATTATATTGTCTACTCCTGTTCATAGATAGAAAATTAAGTTGTAGAATGTCTAGTCAAAATGCTTGCTAACTAGAGAAAGTAATTAGGGTATAATGTCTGTTTTTTCATAAGTAGTAGTCAGCGTGCACTGGACTAGCATTGTGAAATAGTTGAGAAGTGGAAAGCAGAGACATAAATTGCTTGACTAATGATACAGAACAACCCACAAGGTAGGGATGGCACCTATCTGTGAAATCTGTCTAAAATTGCAGAGGAACTATGTAGTGGAGGTAAAAATAAAACTGTTAATTACTAGCTCAGGCTGTAGAAAATACAGTACTCCCTTTCTTTCCCAGTTCTGTAAGCTGAACTGTTATTTCCTATGAAAAACCCTTCATTTTTCATAAATAAGAACTATTAATTCCACGGGTTATCACAGAATATTAGGGGTTGAAAGGGACCTCTGGAATTCTAGTCCAACCTCCATGTCAGAGCACATTGCACAGGATGGCATCCAGGCAGGTTTTGAATGTCTCCAGAGACAGTGACTCGACCGCCTCCCTGGGCAGCCTGTTCCAGTGCTCTACCACTCTTACAGTGAAGAAGTTCTTCCTTATGTTTAAATGTAACTTCTTTTATTCCAGTTTCTGCCCATTACATCTTGTCCTGTCACTGAGCACTACTGCAAAAAGACTGGCTCCCTCTGACACCACTAATGAAGTATTTATAAGGATTGATAAGAGCCTCCCTTAGTCTTCTCTTCCCTAGGCTAAACAGGCCCACCTCTCAGCCTCACGCCAGAAGAGAGATGTTCAAATCCCCTAATAATTTTCATAGCCCTTTTCTGTACCCTTTCCAGAAGTTCCCTGTCCTTGAACAGGGGAGACCATAACTGGACACAGTTCTCCATATGTGGTCTCACTAGGGCAGAGTAGAGGGGGAGGATAACATCTCTTGACCTGTTTGCCACACTATTCTTGATGCACCCCAGGATGCCATTGGCCTTCTTGGCCATAAGGCACGTTCCTGTCTCATGGTCATCCTGTTGTCCACCAGGATTCCCATGTCTTTTTTAGCAGAGCTGGTTCCCAGCAGATCAGTCCCTAACCTGTCCCGGTCCATGGGGTTACTCCTCCCCAGGTGCATCACCCTACCCTGAATATCATAAGATTTTTTTCTGCCCAACCCTCCAGCTGGTCTAGGTCACACTGGATGACAGCCCAGCCTTCTGGTGTGTCAGCCACTCCTCCCAGTTTTGCATCATCAGTGTTATGCTACAAAGAGATTGATGCTTAGAGTGAAATAATCTGAAGCTTAAGGGATAAATTACCTTAGCCCCTGTGAAATCCTGTTTTATTTAGGGGTAGCATGGGACATTAACATGTGAATGAATGGGTCTAGAAGAAAGCGAGTTTATTTTCCTGAAATATATTCCTGCAAAAGTAAAGAAAATGTTAGTCGGCAACAGATTATTTTACCTTTTAATCCTTTTTATCAGAGCATCTTAATGCTGTCTCTGATCTTGTGAGTGCCCTTGATGGAAGGAGTAGCATTTTGAAATTTTTTATTTTTCTTGGCATTCCTTTATTTACAGCCAGTATTTGTCTAGTACAACTCTACTTACTTACTCTTATAATATTGCTTTTTCTTTCTTTTCTAATGGCCTTCTGGCTTTTTTTATTCTTAATTTCTGTGATAAGAGTCTTAACTATTCTGTGGCTTGAATACTGTGAAGATGGAGGACATGCTTAACTGAAAAAAAATTTGAGGGCTCTTTTATGTTTCTGCTCCCTGATAGAACAATTTAAAAATGAACATTAAATATGACAGTTTTGTGCAGTTTTTATACACAGAATTTTTGAACTGACAAGTTTTAATTCTTTGTATTTAATAAAAAGTACTTCTGACTCACATGAAAAACCATTAATATTTCAAAACTCTATTCTTTTGGAGAGAATCTGCTCATAAAGAAGCCTTATAATCTGTAATTTTACTCTCAAATATACTTTTTATGAAACATGCCTGTGAATGTGCAGTAGCATGTTAGTGTTTGTCCAGAAAAACAAGCGAAGGATCTTCCTTAAATAGGAAATATTTTATGTACTTTTGGGCTTCTTTGAAATGTCCGTAATTATGAGAAGTAATCTAAGACTTTTTAAAAATAGTTCTTAAATCAGTTTAAATAGGTGGCTAATTTTAGTCACATCATTAACTTTCTTGTAAGTTTTATGTACCAGTAGAAATTTTTATGAAAATTGCTGCACCTTTGTGCCATAATTGTCATTCACTAACTGTAAGCATGCTATGCTCATGAAGTTTGAATCATTTAGTGTGCAGAAATTTCTAGTCAGCTTGAATGAGCAACCTACAAATGGAAAGTTTCTTTACACTTACAACTAAAATTTTCTTAGAATTATTTTCTTAATAGTCACATATGAATCATAAGAAAACTTGATATATTATCATAAGTGCAGTACTATAAATAAAACTATAGCTTAATTCGTACCTAAAATTATTCTAAGAACTTAGAAAATTTTTCTACTTATTTCAATTTTATACCGATTTTTATAGTCATCTTTTACACTCACAGAATGTTAGGAATTGGAAGGGACCTTGAAAGATCATCTAGTCCAACCCCCCTGCCACAGCAGGATTCCCTAGACCAGGTCACACAGAAGCGTGTCCAGATGGGTTTTGAATATCTCCAGAGAAGGAGACTCCACAGCCTCTCTGGACAGTCTGTTCCAGTACTCTTGGCACCTGAACTGGCAAAAAGTTTTTGTGTATTCACACAGAACCTCCTATGCTTCAGCTTACAACCATGGCTCCTTGTCTTGTCACTGGGCTCCCTCAGCCTTAAGGAAGATGTTCCACCCCCTTCATCATCTTGGTGGCTCTGTGCTGGACTCTTTCAAGCAGTTCCCCATCCTTCTTAAATAGAGGGGCTCAGAACTGGACACACTATTCCAGATGAAGCCTCACCAGGGTAGAGTAGAGGAGGAGAAGAACATCTATCGACTTAACTAACCCCACACTTTCTAAGACACCCCAGAATCCCATTGGCCCTCCTGGCCACAAGAGCACACTGCTGCTCATAGTCATCCTTCCATCTACCAGGACTCCCTGCTCCCTTTCCCCTTCACTGCTCTCCAGTAGGTCAATCCCCGACCTATCCTGATCCATGGGATTGGTCTTTCCCAAGTGCAAAACTCAAAACTTGGCCATGTTGGATTTCTTGCAATTTCTCCCTGCCCAACTCTCCAGCCTGTCTAAGTCATGCTGAATGGCAGCACAACCCTCTGGTGTGTCAGCCACCCCACCCAGTTCAGTGTCATCAGCAAACTTGCTGAGAGCACGCTCTGTTCCCTTATCCAGGTTGTCAATGAATATACTGAAAAGTACTGGTCCCAGTACTGACCCCTGAGGGACTCCACCAGACACAGGCCTCCAGCTAGACTCCATCCCATTGACCACAACTCTCTGACTTCTGTCCTTCAACCAGTTCACAATTGACCTCACTACCCAATCAGCCAGACCACACTTGCTCAGTTTAGGTGCAAGGATGCTGTGGGAGACAGTGTCAAATGCTTTACTGAAATCAAGATAAACCACATCCACTGGCCTACCCTCATCTATCCACCTGGTTATGTTGTCATCAAAGGCTATCAGGTTGGTCAAACATGAAATACATATGCAAATATATTAATTAATTTATTGTTCCCACTACTTAATTAAAGCCATAGTAACTTACTGGATCTTCAGATTTTAGAATATAATTTCGTTTCTAAAAGAAATGCATTATATTTCTAACACTCAAAATTTGATGATAAAATGCCTGGCTGTTAAGTGTCGTCAAGCAACCCGGTTCAGGGTTGTCATTAGTTTTGAGTTCACAGAATCACAGAATGTTAGGAGTTGGAAGGGACCTTGAAAGATCATTTGGGTCAACGCCCCTGCCACAGCAGAATTCCCTAGACCAGGTCACACAGAAACACGTCCAGTTGGGTTTTTAGTATGTCTGGAGAAGGAGTTCATTTCTGCGTCTTTGAGTTGTCTCAGTTCCTAACCTATCCATGTCTTACTAAGAGTCGTTCGGTGTAAATGCAAAGTGAATTTTTTTAGTAACTTCACATGAATGTTCCTTTGAGCTATACTCTTAAGTAAGTAGCTGAAAACTTACAATGAAAGCTGCTTTTTAAAACAATCTATTAGTGATGCTGTCCTACTTGGTTTTCTTCTTTGAGGGGTGTTATTTTGTAGGAGAATAAAAAAGCGGTTAGTTGAAGTGCTTTTTAATCTATACTGAAAAATAAAAATAGAGGGCAGATCGACTTAGAAAATCATTCTCTATGCCTAGTTTAAAAAAATTATTCTTAAAAGCACTTAAACTGCATCAAGTAATGAATTCCTTGACTTGAAGAAGTGTTGGTTCATATGCACTGTTATTCTGTGTATTGGTGAGGTCTATGGTTTTGTTGTGGATTGTGTGGGAAAATACCTGACTCAGTTTTGAGTTCCATTGCTGCTAATACATTTTTTTAACAGGAGGGTTGAGCTACTGAATTATTTAGGTGAATATGCTAGTATATGTTTAAGTGAATGAATGATGATGATAATTACAACTTAGTATTTTTTTTTTAAGTATAGTCCAACCAAAACTACTAAGAAATGTTACTGGCAGTTTTTCTTGGTTTATGTCTGTCCTTTCTCGCATTTGGATTAAGGAAGTGCCCAGAATTCTGTGATTCACATTTAAAGTATTTTCTTCCCTAGAATAAGTGCAAGAAATCTGGTAAGAATGGCATCTGTGTACATTTAATGTAACCTTATAGGTGCATATTAATGTTTCCGAGAAACAATTATTGGCCATAAGAAGCCAGGCAGTACACAAAAACTTGTGTTGATTTTGGAATGTGACATCAGACACAGATTGTAAAGATTAATTAGTGTTTTTGTATAGAATATAGTAGCTGTAATTGTGAAGGAGGCTTGATACTATGGTTCACAGAACATTGTGAATGTTAAAAAAGTGAATATTGGATTTAGTAAGGCTTGCAATAAAAATGCATGTCTAATTCTGTTTTACTGAGGTAAATAACTAGTTTTTCTGTTTTAATAGAAAACCTTACTATTGTATTAGTATTTCTTGTATTTGAAAACATTCTTATACATGTAAATAAGAAATGTCGTGTAAGTGTTGTGGTGCATACCTCCAACATGGCATTTAAGCAGTGTTGAAGTCACTTTACTTATATAGCTTCTTTTCATGTTTGGAGGTGATCATGGTTTCACTAATCATAAAGGGATACACCTCCAGAGGTTGTATGGCCTTTTGTGTATACTGCTTAGGTTTTGTATGTGCATAATTTTCTCTTTGATGCTTAGGTTCAGGTTAAAACCCATATAAATGGCACTATTCTGGACTTTCTAATCACTTGCTTCCAGAGGATTTCAGCCATATTCTGTAGTCTTAGTAGGGAACACTTGAGTTTGTGGCAGGTTGTTGAATTGCATCCTTGACACAGTACCAGTATATGCCATGAAGATAGCTATTAATGCAAATCTTTGACCTACTCTGTTTAGGGTATTTTGCTTGTGTCCAATAAATTGCCACTTATGAAAATTAAAAAAACCTACAGATAAAAGGCATATATGAAGGCATCTATGCTGTATATGGAGTAAAATATAGAACAGCTTGTTCTGCAAGTGTAGTCTTCAGTATTTTTCTAGCGTTTATGAATCTGATTTAGGAGACAAAAATCTAAGCAAAAAGATACAAAGCAGACCAATCAAATCAGTAGGTGTGTTTCTTGACTGTCTTAAAGGAAACTCTGAAAGGAAACTAATATGATAAGAAGCTGAAAAGCTTTGAAAAGCTGACTTTTGTGCTTAATAGCTTTACAGATTTAGGGTATATTTCATAGAGATTGTTTGGCAAGATGCAGCTCAATATTAAGTCACTGGTAGGTTGGGAACACAGTTGTCAAGGGTCGAGGCTGGGCCCACCACTAACCCAATGACAGACACTCCCTGTTACCCACTTCCCCACCCCCCCTCAGGAAGGCAAAGGGGATAAGAGAGACAGAAAGACTTGGGGATTGGAAAATAAAACTGAAACTACATTAATAATAATGATAAATGAAATATACACAAATATATACAATTATGTACAAGACCCAATACCAAACCCAAACCCCACCTGATGGTGATTATGTCACTGCTGGCTGTGGCAGAAGGCCTTAGCAGCAGATGGGAGCCAGGCTCCAGGGCTTGGATCCTGGTACTGGATGCAGGAACTTATGGATCAAGATCAAGGGCAGAACAGACAGTGTCCTTCTCAGATGCCGACCACCAAAGTGCAAGAGAAAAAGGAACCAAGAGGGAAGAACACTCTTGCAAGGGAGAATAATCAATCTAGCAACGGGCAACTGACCCCCAGTTTATATATCGCATATGACATATGTGGAATGGAATACTTTAGTTGGTCAGTGTAGGGTCATGTGTCCTGTTTGCCCCTCCGTGAAGGTGCAATCTTTACCCTGCACCCCCCAACATGAGACACAAGATTTAGCAGTGACCTTGCTTTGCATACCAATCCCTGGCAGTAAATCTAAACATTAGGCCTTGTCACTACTATAAGCAGGCAGTGTCTGCAAAAACACGTAGTTAGTTTTAGAAAGTGCAGTTTCTCAGAGGAGCTTTAGCTGAAAAGTAAAATCTCTGAACAGAATTAGTTCTGTTCTAACCCAAACCAGGACAACAATGTTAAGTGCAAGTAGTATTGCCATTGGTCTGTGTTGCATATTTATTTGACAGTCAGTGTGTGCTGTTTGTTTATTTATTAAGTGGATTGTGGGTTTGTTTTTTTTAATGAGGACGCACATGCCATAATTGAGGCTACTATGTAGTATCTGTTAAAGCAAGTAGGTGGAATTTTTGCTTAAAGATACAGATCTGTGTTGATGCCTCTTGTTTTGTACCTTGCATGAGAGAATTGTAGTGAGCAGCATGTAGCCTCAAGGTTAAGTCAGTTTTGATGATGAGGTTCTTGAGAATGATGGCATCCAAGATAATTAACAGTAAAGAAACAAGAAATAACTCCTACTTGATTTTCCTTATTTTAAAGATATTTGGTGGATAAAGTAGTTATCTACTAGTAATGTTTTCTTATTCTAAGGTTTTTAATTTGTCACTGTTGTAGAGGAAGTCAGACCTGTCAGGTTTAAAAACTTCCTGGGCAATCATCTACCTAAACACGATAGACTAAAGCATTTGAGTGTTAAACCAGGCTTGACAGGTGACAGAGGTAGTTCTATTCAGTTACTCATTACTCAGTGCTGGGAAGCTAGGAACAGGAGAAAACATTTGTTTTCCTTTTTGATTCTCTAAATATAAAGCAAAGTGTAAATCTGACCTAGAAAATAATGGAGGGATTACAATGTTTACAGTTACTAAGTGGAGTGTTTGTGCCCTTTATTTGGTATTTTGATTATGTTTTGATGCTTTTGATTTTGTTTTGGTGACTATTATCAAATGATAGATACACAGAATACCTAATGCATTTTTTTTTGACTTTGAGCTTGTCAAGAATTTCTTCTTGAACATAACCTTCTACGAGGTGTAGAAGTGTCAGCTCTTGTTTTCTTGTTTGCTTGTGCTAGCATTAGTAGCATTATTTTCTCGGTATGGTTTCTGCATAGGAATTGTTTTAAGCCACTTGTCCGTTTTGTGAGGGGTACTTTAGTGAAAAACTAGACAACACAATCCATGACATCCGCTTAACTGAGCACACCTAAACTGCAGTAAGCCAGAAGTGGGTGAAGGTATGCGTACAATACTGTCACCATTTCCACGTTCCTGCTCTTGTACCAGGATTGTTCTTGTTGAATTTCATGAGGTTGGCATGGGCCCACCTCTCCAGCCTGTCCACGTCCCTCTGGATGGCATCCCTCCCCTCCAAGTGTATCAGCCGTACCACACAGCTTGGTGTCGTCGGCAAACTTGCTGAGGGAGCACTTGATGCCACTGTCCATGTCTCTGACCGAGATGTTCATAGGATCATCGGATCTAGTGTGCTGTGCACACCAAATGTGACATAACCATCTGGTTGAGTGAGAGCTCCAGTGTAAGCCATACATTTAATATTAGCAAAGCTTAGTTTCTTATTTTTAGATTAAAAAAATTCTCATTTTTTTTTAACACCTCAGTGGACAGTCTTGCACAATTTTGGTTGTGTGCACTCTGTTTGGGAGACCGCTGTTCTACAGCAGCAGTCTTTTAGGTGACTGATGAAATTTAACTTTTCTGGAGAAAGAAACTGAAATCCAAGCAGTTTTCATATAGTGAATTTCCAGGTTAAGACTTCCTTGATTTTTGCCACGAGTTAAATGGGATTGAAAAGCATAGTAGTTTAAAATGGATTTATGACGCAGTGGTCACATAAAGCATTGTAGATGGGTTTAGTAAATTGAGTCTGTTCAAATGAAAGTGTTTTATTTGTGAGCAGGTATAGATATGTAGGGATAAGCAAATGTGACTTGTGAAAATAAGGATACTGTAGTATCCTATTGAGAGTTGTAAACCTAGAAAAAAATCAGTTGTTTTGGTGTTAAAGTAATTTCATCAGACTATGTGACTGTGGTTTTTGGCCACACGTGAGTTTCTTCATTGGGAAGAATAGGAAGTTACCTGTAACTTTTTAGTGACATTATGTGCAGAATTTAAGGCTCGTCACACTAATTTGAGGGCAGGTGGGATGGAGTGCACCTTTTCAAAGATTTTTGAGAAGCATTGAAAAGTAATCAAAGTAATTATAGAGCAAGATATCTAAGAACACTGACTTTAATTTTGCAGAAATAAGACTGTGAATGTGTTTTAAAAGTTCGCCAGTGTTTTCTCGTTTTTATTGTTACTGAGGGATTTCAGTGGTTGAAGTCAGCTGAAGTCAGGCTAGTTCAAAATGGAAATTAAATGCATGCTTTTAATTGGTAAGAAGTATTGGACTATCCTGTGAACAAAAGGGTAAATTCTTCATTTTCGAGAAATGCAAGTTTCTTTGGTTTTGTAACTTAATTGTTTTTTGTTAAGATTTATAAAGGAGCTTACATTTATAGCTCTATTGGAGAAAAAGCCCCAACCCTCAGATATCTTTTATTAGTAACATGTTACTTTCTGACTTTTATTATGGAGATCTAGAGATATGAAGAAATAATGCAAATGGTGTTAAGTTACTGGTTTTTACCAAAAGTGATAAAACTATTTTGATGGGAAAAAAAACCAAAACAAAACAATAAAGAAAACCCCCAAACTTGTCCACTTTGAACAGTTAATAGGAAATGAATTTTATAAACACAAAGAATTTTAGTTGTAGTACTCCAGTCATCTAATCAGAAGATCAAGTGTTGCAGGTGGAATAAGAACTACTCTTGACATGTTAAATAAAATGAAATTGGTCACAGCTGAATCACTAACTCCCTGTCGTGGATGTGTACTTCACAAGAGTTGGTGTGATGCTTTCGTGATATGATGTGGCAGAATAAAATGTTAAAGGGTGTTTTTGACAACTCTGTAAACACACTTCTGTAACTGGCAACTCTGGTTACAAATCTAACAATGTCATGAATTCCTTTCCACAGATGTTTCCTATTTTATGGGCATGTAGTTATGCAAATGAATCTGTATGTGTAGACAAAGCCCAAGTATCTTCAGGCTTCCGTATTTTAAAAATGTGTTTAATATTTTAAAATGTTGTTTTAAAGAGACACAGAGTAGATGGAGTGGCTATAGAGGAGATGGAATAATCTTGAAAATATTTTGGAGTTAATGTCTTTAAACATGCAAATGTGTGTTGCAGGTGATTAAAAGCGGTGCTCTTCTTCCAAATTCACAGTGATTTTCTTCTTTATAAGCACAGGTGCATGTGGTTTTTTGCTTAATGACTTCTTTTTTGACTTACATTTCTGTATATGTGTTAACCGGTTAACTTGCTGCTTCAGATNGATATCCCTTTATGTGTACATATATGTTTTCTGATCCATTATCTGATAATTAGGGATGATCTTTTTAAAATTAAAATTGCTATCTTGGTACCATGTTCTGAGGTAGTGTGCAGCATGGTCTATGCTCTTTCACTAGCATCAATAAGTTAATATTGTGAAGTCTTTCTGAAATGGGTGTGATTATGCATGTTAAGTCTATTAGCATAGATATGGCTATAATTATACCTATTTAAAAAATAAATTTAAGTTCTAGTCTTCAGAAAACTGAAGAGTTGAACATCAGGAGACCTTTGTTCCATGATTCCAGCAACATTTAGATAGAAAGGGAATCTCCTCAGTGCAATGCATGTGACTTCTAGCCCTAGTTTTCAAGGCTTTTATGGCCTCCTTCATGAGTCCTGTTGTATCTTTTACCTGTAGTTTTTACGAGGTTTTATTTTGCTTTGATGTGAAAAATGTATTTTTAACTTTGGATCAACTTGAAATTGGATAGGAATTTTATTAGGATGTTCATTAATCTTATTTAACACCTTGTAGTTACTTGTGTCTTTATTTTACAGATGGAATACCTCAGGTTTACTATTTCGGCCCATGTGGCAAATATAATGCTATGGTGCTAGNAATCACAACCTTGAAATAATGAATTTTCATCTGACATACTCAATAAAAAATAAAACAGTCTTGAAATAAAAATAACTTTAGTCCAGCAAAAAAGCTGGATGATGGGACTCCTAAACAGCATAAGTATTTTTCCTGGACATTCTCAGAAAGCAAGCAAGCAAAAAATCACTGAAACTCTTCCAGAAATACTAAAATAGCAGAGTTATTCAATGAAGTACTTTTCCCTTTTCTTGAAGATTTTGTGATCTGGTACCCACCAGAGGATGTGTGGAAGTGGAAAGAGAGAGAGAAATGTAGTTTGTGTGTGTGCGTTCCCTAAATAGGTAGTTATTTTTACCCATAAAGAGGAAAAATAGCTGTTTAAAAAACAGCTGTAATTGCATAACAGCCCTGCAACTACAGACATATTCAGGTAATTTACTGCCAAAATGACAAATTTAATTTTCTTAAATGCTCGAATCATCACAGGTCCGAAGATCATCTTTATTTAATACTTGCTGTTCTTGTCTGAATTTACAAATTTTGATAGCGATCTATCTAGAATAAAGGTTATATGCACAGTGGTTAACATTCAGTGCTTCTCTTCTTTATACCATTATTATATAATAGATCTACATGGAACTTTGCTTTTCACTGCTTAATGACATAATTGCTCGGTATAGTTTTAAGATACAGAAAACATAATTGGTGCCAGAAATTCTTAAAGATTATATCTTCTGTTATACACTGATTCATGTCTAATGTACTGTGTGAAAGTTTCTGATAGACCACGTGGTGTATCTTCTTGAGGGATGTGCACAATTTTCATTGACTTGAACTGGGAGATACCTTGCTAAGAGCAATAGCCCTTTGGTATTAAGGCAACGGATGGATGATTTCCTCTAATTATAAAGTCAATGTAAGATGTTTATTTTCTGCCACAATTTAATGTGGCTTCCCCAAGCTTAAACTGAACTAACCTTTCCTTTTTTGTGGCTTTTTGTTTTCTGTTTTTCTTCAAGATTTCTCGTATGGAATATGTCCATTCAAAGAACTTGATATACAGGGATGTAAAACCTGAGAACTTCTTAATAGGACGACCAGGAAACAAAACCCAGCAAATTATTCATACTATAGATTTTGGGTTGGCAAAGGAGTATATAGATCGAGAAACAAAGAAGCATATACCGTATCGCGAACACAAGAGCCTTACAGGCACAGCTAGATACATGAGTATAAATACACATTTAGGAAAAGGTAGGTGTGCATTTTTAGTGCATAAACAAGAATTCAGCAGTTTTCATTTGACTGAAATATAGCAATTAAGAACTACAAATTTACTATTTACTTTGTTATCTTTAATAAGCATATCTTTGCCAGGTTTTGATCTCTTTGAATTGCACCATGCAGTGATTAAAAAGTAGGGTACAATTTCAAGGTTTTTAATAAATGAATGGAATTAAATTTTATAAGAAATTGTTGCAGTTTGCTGTAGATTTCAGATTAAAACATACAGCTTGCAGTGTGATAGCAGAGTAAAAGCTGGGCCCCTGAAAGTGGTGCTTACTTGTGGAAGGAAAGAATGGTTTTGGTAGTAGTTGTCATGGAAGGGAAGACCAAATGGTTAATGAAAAAAATTATTAACAACTACAACTTTCAGCAATTTGTATTAAAGCTAATATATCTTTCAGTTTACTGAATCTAAGCTGCACTGAAAACCTGTCACGTTTCATGGTTTAGTTACAACCTTACAACCCTCTAGCAGGGATAAGAGGAAAGCCGAACTCAGTGTTGGCTGTCTGATGTTCATCTTTCACAGTTAATGACCAACAGTCTCTAAAGGTCGATTTTGTTGGATACTGGCTACTTCAGAACAGACAGATATCTTTGCTTTCAGCTGTCTACTCACATGTTTTCATGTCAACGTGGGAAAGGAGAGGGAGGGAATCTCTTCTTATTTAACTTACACTTCAGAGCATCAGGATATTACCCTCACTCAGTTTTGTGCATCTTCAACTGCTGGTTTGGGTCTCAAAAGGTACTAGTTATGTATTTCCGTAGTGGACAGTTTACACAGCTTCACGGACATTGTGGTTCACAGAAGTGTCTGGTGACTTTTGACAAGTAAAGAAAGAAGAAGGGAAGGAAGGATGATCCGGGAAATTACAGGCCTGTCAGTCTGACTTCTGTGCCAGGAAAGCTGATGGAGCAGATCATCCTGAGTACGCTTCTGCGGCACTTGCAGAGCAGCCAGGGGATCGGGTCCACTCAGCATGGCTTCACAAAAGGCAGGTCCTGTCTAACTAACCTGATCTCCTTCTGTGATGGGGTAACCCACTTATTAGATGAAGGAAGGGCTGTGGATGTTGTCTACCTTGACTTTAGCAAGGCGTTTGACACAGTTTCCCACAGCATTCTCCTTGAGAAGCTGGCTGCTCATGGCTTGGATGAGCACACGCTCAGCTGGATCAAAAACTGGTTGCATGGCTGAGTCCAGAGGGTTGTGCTCAATGGAGTCAAGTCTGGTTGGCGGCCAGTCACAAGCGGTGTCCCTCAGGGGTCAGTGTTGGGGCCTCTCCTGTTCAACATCTTTATTGATGACTTGGATGAGGGGATAGAGTGCACCCTTAGTAAGTTTGCAGATGACACTAAGCTGGGTGGGAGTGTCGATCTGCTTGAGGGTAGGCAGGCTCTGCAGAGGGACCTAGATAGGCTGGATAGATGGGCAGAGACCAATGGGATGAGTTTTAATAAGGCTAAATGTAAAGTCCTGCATTTTGGGCGTAACAACCCCCAGCAGCGCTACAGGCTCGGGAAGGTGTGGCTGGAGAGCTCCCCAGCAGAGAAGGACCTGGGGGTGCTGATTGACAGCCGGCTGAACATGAGTCAGCAGTGTGCTCAGGTGGCTAAGAAGGCCAATGGCATCCTGGCTTGCATCAGGAATAGTGTGACCAGTAGGAGCAGGGAGGTGATCTTGCCACTGTACACGGCACTGGTGAGGCCACACCTCGAGTACTGTGTGCAGTTTTGGGCACCGCAGTTTAGGAAGGACATTGAGCTACTAGAGAGGGTGCAGAGAAGGGCAACTAAGCTAGTCAGGGGTCTGGAAAACAGGCCTTATGAGGAGAGGCTTAGGGAGCTGGGGTTGTTTAGCCTGGAGAAGAGGAGGCTGAGGGGAGACCTTATCGCTCTCTTCAGCTACTTGAAAGGCCATTCTAGGGAGGCGGGTGTTGGCCTCTTCTCCTTTGTGACTAGTGACAGGACTAGAGGGAATGGGCTTAAGCTGAGCCAGGGTAGGTTTAGATTAGGTATTAGGAAGAATTTCTTTACTGAAAGAGTGGTTAGATATTGGAATAGGCTGCCCAGGGAGGTGGTGGAGTCACCATCCCTGGAGGTTTTTAAGAAGAGGTGGATGTGTTTCTTCAGGGGATGATTTAGGGATAAGAGTACTGTAGGGCTATTGGTTGGACTAGATGATCTTGAGGGTCCTTTCCAACCGTAATGATTCTGTGATTTTGTGATTCTGTGATTCTGGTAATTGAATGTCAGTCACAGAATAGTTGAGGCTGGTAGGGACCTCTTGAGGTAATCTTTTTCAACCTCCCTGCTCAACTATATCTGAGGACTGGCCTAGTAGAACACATTTTGGCCTTCCCCTGTGTTGGTAATGAAGTACAGTGTGCCAGGTTTACTTGAGCAGTTTCTTTACTGTTTGAAAATGGAAGGCAAATCCTATTTTTATAATACAGCAGTATGTACTAGAGTGCATACATACATACGATATTTTCTAGTTACGACCACAATGAACATAAATGTGTAATTACTCCAAACCTTGTCATCATTGATCATTGGTTTTGATGTTCCGGATAAGATATAATCTCTTAATTAAAACAGCGTGGTAGCGTATTCTAGGTGATTTAAATATCATGGAAGACCTCCCACCCAACTTACCTATCCAGAAATACACAGCGTATGAAGCTGGATTTAATTCTCTGTTTGGTCACATACTAAAAGGGTGTGTAAGACGTAACTGAACTATTGTGAGGTTGTCATGTTTGCTAGATTCATTCTTCACCAAGTAAAGACCGAAACTGCATTTTTGGTAAGGCCTAAGAGCTATAAGATTAGATTAAATTATTTTTCTCTTTTTAAAGAGTAATAGCATTTCCTGATACTAGTATTTCCTGTTAGTATCATGAACATGTAACACTGAAAAGACTTTAAAACTTGATAGTAGGGCTTGAACTTGTAAACATAACTTGTAGAACACTATTTCCTCAAATAAAGGAAGCATTGACTTCAGTTTTCAGGCATGGTGTACCAAGTTTATTTCACCTTGAGGTGATACAACCAAATTTAAAATCAAATAAACTGTTAAATAAGAGACACTCCCTACCCCATGCCACATATCATTTAAGAAAATAAACCAAAATCTAAAACTGGTAATTATTTTATGAACATAATTGAATTTTCAGGGGATTCTCTAGCTGATAGTACTGTAGGAACTTAGTAAATGACACCTTCTCTAAGGGAGGCTTTTCCCCTCCTTAGGTAGAATCTTGATCTCTGTTTGGGCAGGTTTTATTTTTGTCTAAAGGTAACTTGTTTAATATGTGTGAAGGTTCTGGCAAATTTAACTTGGGTATCATGGGTGATTCTGTACCCCTAAGCCTGAAGCAAAGCCATAAGGAGTAGTGGACAGGTGTTTGCTCCTCTGGCCAAGGTAGCTGTGACAAAGCTAATATTCTTTTCAGTAGCTTCTCTCACTTTCTCCTGTGAGGAGGAGGGTCTACCATAGTATTCTCAGATAAGTAGGTCATTCTTAAATT
Source organism: Galbula dea (assembly GCA_013399015.1). Classification (NCBI taxonomy): domain Eukaryota; kingdom Metazoa; phylum Chordata; class Aves; order Piciformes; family Galbulidae; genus Galbula; species Galbula dea. The sequence continues at coordinate 61,305 of VWZX01005957.1, forward strand.
TAGATGGAAAAGGTTTAGAATACCTTTCTCAAATCTTTACAGTGATCTTGCTAAACCATGCAAAGGAGCATAACCTTATGTAATAACTCTGCTTTAGTTCAAACTCGGTGTAGTAGTTCTTCCTGACTTCATTAGTTAGGAGGCAGTTCTTAGGTGACAGAGTGCTATTCAGCGTTATCAATTAGGTCTAGCAAACACTGAACAGTATAAATGGGTCTCTTACTCTCAAAGTCTCTCCTTTATGCAGAGTTTTACATATGTTCTGTGATTCCCCTCTAAAAATATAGTATTTCTTTGTGTGCAGTGGGACGTACAAAACACTGAAGAGCTTCAAGATCAGTTGTCTCTCTTGTTTGCAGAGACAGTGGCATATAGGATACAGTCAACACTGAAAGTACTGGTAGTAAGAGAATTTTGTAAGGCACTATTTTTAGTCTGTAGGTAATTTTCCCAGCAACTTGAGTAGTCTGGTGGTAAATCTAATGCATATATTAATGCTTTTGACTATCCAAGGTGTTAGCTGACTCATGTGAAAAGTAAGTGTTTTCGGTAAAGAGGGGGACTGTCAGGTTCACATTCTTTTATAGGTTGATTTCAAGTATGCATTTATTGAACTGTTATTTGTTCTCTATCAGTATATATTAATAAGAAAGTATGTTGTCCTGTGATCAAAAGTACATTTTAGGATTCTTAGTGTTTAAAACTGTCATAACAAGTGCATAGTAACTAGGAAGACTTTAAACATTTACATAACTTTAGTCAGAACTTGCACAAAATTACCAAGGCCCACTTCTCTGAGGTGTATATAGATGGTAATGTACAGCTAGTGAACATCCTGTAGCCAATTATTTCAATAATCTTTTGTTCCAGAAACAGACATTTGACCAAGGGTCTCTGATAATTTGTGCCAAGCTGGGAGTCTGTACCTGGGATAGAAGGTATTTTGACTGTGTGAAAAATACTGTGGCTCTATTCAGACAGCCATGTGAAGGAAATACAAATAGTCTGCAGCCCCTACTAGCATGTGGCTGGGGCCCTTAGTTCTATAAGGTAATTTCTCTTGGGTATTAAATTACTCCATGCTTCTTTTCCAGTCCCTTTCATTTTCAGGAAGGGAGAGAGGGATCCCAGAGACTGTAGATTCTGACTGGGAGCTTAAGGAAGACAAAAATCTGCATCTGTATAAGTTCTACAATTTCCCCCCCCCCCCCCTTACTTAAAGGTATAACTGAAAATAGGGGTTTTTTTTTTTGGTAAAGTACACATTGTTCTTAACAGTACAGCATAAAGTGTGTTCTTATGTTCATTTTTATGAACCAGAATCATTAACTTCAGGATTTGTGGTTTTGTTGAGGAAGGGATGCTATTCTTCCCTTCAAATGATATTATTGAATGAAAACATAATTTTACTAAGACTAAAAACTCAGTGATAAGGTTCAAATATATTTTTGCTAAACTCTGTAGACTGACAGTTCAGGATATGTAGACTGTAACATTTCATCTACTTTGTGATTACAATAACAAGTCTGTGTATTGAACTGTACAGTCATTCCCATAGCCAGTGCCATTTTCTGACTGAAATTGTATGTTTCTATTGTTTGAGCATTCCTATAGGAAGCAGTAGAACTTTCTCTGGAAGGGAATGCTGTGCTTATTATGAATGCTTACAGACTGAGTGTCTGTTGTATGACCTGTGTTATGGTTACTTTACTGTGAATGCTAAAAAAAGATAATTTCTGGAGATAGTGTGCTGAATGAGGTGCTAGTTCTTTTTAAAATCAACCTATCTGAATAGAAATAATTCATTCATCTACAGCTTGTGAACTAGCTTCAGGTGACCTCCTTGAGAGAGAGGAGACCATGTGCCCTAAATCTTCATTGTGGGCAGATCCTCTCAATTATATTAAATTGTCATATATTGGGATCAGTGTATATCAGCAGCCCTTCCTCCAGCTGGTGTGTGATCTCCTTTTGTGCTTCAGATAGTCCACTGCTAAGTCTTTTTCCTGCTTTCAGAAGTACTTTTTCAAACAATAGCATTATAATCTGTGACTTGCCTATTTTCCTATTATCTTGAAGAATTCTATCCATAAGAAACTACTTTACTACTATTTTTTAATTACTCCAAAGTGATCGTGGAAGAACTTGGGAGCAGTCTAAATGACAATCCCCTTCCCTAAAAATTAAAACAAATGAAAAAATCCTTTCCTATAGCAGATTCTTGAGGGCATTGTGAATTCAAATAATGTATCCTAGAAGTAGTTCCCACAGAGCTATACTACAGAAATAACTCCAATGCTCCAAAGATCATATTAACAAAAAACAAATCCTTTCAATTAGAAATCACTTCCATGTGAGTGAAAGTTTTTCTTTTCACAGAAAGGACTTTCACAGAAGGAGCAATTGCCTCAGTAAGGGGTTTTTATTTTTTTTAAAGGAGAAGAGGTTATTTTGTCATCAGTATAACCTGGAGAAGTTAGTGCAAAAGAGAGGGTTTGTTGTCTTAGGAAAGACCAAATGGCACTTTCTGATACAGTCTTGTGGGCCATACCTCAGTGTTGCCCATAGGTGGGCTATCTGTTGCACACTTGTAACATTTTTGTATACTTTTCCACCTTCTTACCACTGATGTGTCTTACATAAAACACACACTGCATTGCACAACATGTTTGTCACCCAATCGGTGCTTGTGATCTACTCGTTATCTGTATGTCCATCCCATAAACAGCATAGGATTTCTGCAGGCAACAGAAGTCAGTATTTCATTCATGTACTGAAACCTGTTAGGCACAGAACTCTACTGCTTACTCCTGCTTTCTTCTTAACCTATATTGTTGCATCAGGATAGCAAATAGAAGGTTGCAGGGTTGGCAGAGAAATTCAAGTAAGACCAGATTTTCTGGAGGGCACTTACTGAGAAAAGTCGCAGCAGTTGACCACAAGAGAGGAGGACTGGACACAAATAAAGTGTTGGCAAGGGAATAGGAAACATGGAAATGAGTGAAGGAGAAATGACTGTTTAGTAGCTTCATATGGCTAGTAGGTGTGTGATGAAGTAAGGGGTTAGATGTAGCCCACTCTCAGAACTACCAAACATTTTTATTATTCATTTGCTAGTATGTGTTGGTGTTCAAATGAGAAGAGAGCTAGAAAACATAGTAGTAACAATTCTTTTTAATGAAGATTAAGAATTGTTTTTTAGATGCAGTGTATTTGTGGCAATATTTTGTGTTGATCAGATCAAAGCCAAACTGGCTTTAACTTTGTGTGCAAAATCTAAGACACATTTTTTCATCTACTTTTCTGCTTCATTTCTCCAGCTGTCAAAGCTTAGTGATTCTGTCTTTATGAAAATACTGAGTAGAAACAGTGTTAATATTTTGGTTTTCTGCCTTTGTGAAATGAAACTTGAAGGTAAATACTATCTGTTACTACAAAACATAGTAAACCGTGTAACAGTTGTTTCAACAACAGTATGAAATTAAGTCAGGTGGAAATATTAAAAACTGTTTTTTACTAGTGACTTAAAGAATCTTACTATATTATATCCAGTTTTCTTAAGCATAATGAATCTTATTTTAAAATAATATGGAATATACTATGAAAACTTTGAACTTTGAATGTACTGTGTTTTGGGTGGTTTTTCCCTTTTTCTTTACCTTTCTGTGAACTTTCAGAACAACTACCATTGCTTTACTACAGATGAAAAATTGTGGCCGTGCCAGACATTGCCTTCTGTAACTTAGCTTTTAAGTCAGCTGGACTTGAGAGCAAGCTGTGTGTGCATACTTCTCCATGCTGATTTCTGATCAAATAATAAATCTTGTGAGCAGCTTTCAGTCCACCTTTGAGCTTGTTCAGAAATTCCATAAGGGGTCCCTGAGAAACATACCAACTTTTCTATGATTTGATAGAGGAAAAATCTTTTGTTTCCAGTTTACAGCTAGTGGGATCAAAAAATAATGAAAATAGCATTATACATGTAAAGGGTCAAAATATGTTTAAAATAAGGACAGGGTCTTACAGTGAGATAATTTGTTTAAAATACTGTTGAGATTGACACCTGCAGCCTGCATCTGCTTCTGTTTTTTAGCTATGTTCTTAATGGCGTCCATAATACACAAGCAGCCCCCTTAAATGCTCAGTTTGATTTATATCTCCCTTTTATTTTTACTTTATCTGGAAGGTAACCTTTTAAATATAATGTGAAGTTACATAGCTTGAATGTTCTAACATTATTTGAATTTTGTTTCAGAGCAGAGTAGAAGAGATGATTTGGAAGCTTTAGGTCATATGTTTATGTATTTCCTTAGAGGAAGCCTTCCATGGCAAGGTTTAAAGGTAATGGTTTCTGAATCCCTATTCTCAGATCATCAACTTTTTTTGCTATGATCTTTTTCTTTTTGAAATTTGTCTGGAAACTATGTAACTTCAGAAGCTTGTTTTGCTCTTGTATCATAGGCTGATACATTAAAAGAACGTTACCAGAAAATTGGAGACACAAAACGAGCAACCCCTGTAGAAGTATTGTGTGAAAACTTCCCAGGTAATGTCTACTGTTAATAAAAATGTTATGCATCGATTTAAAAAGTGAAACTGGCACAGATAATTTTGTAATATTTAAAAATAAAGAAAATGTTTCCAAATGTGTTATATACTATTGTAGTAGAGACATAAATTATCCTTTGAAGCAGCAGTAAGCTAATGCTGATGTTCATTAACAGAAACATTAGGAATTTTATGATACATGTTGTGGTAATGAACCTGTATCTTCATACGTAACATTTTGCAAGCCTTATCAACTCAAGTCTGGTGTCATATTCCATTTTTTATTTTTAAACAAACTACATTAGGAACAGCTCGAAGTAATACTTAAAATAACTTTTGGGTATTTTCAAGTCTCATTTCTAGTTCATGGAGAATCAATTTGATACTGGAAACTGGAAAGAAGCAAATAGGACATTATTTAAAAGCTGGACTAATCAGCTCCGTACAGGGGGCACACACCCATGACACAGACACAATTTTGCCAGAACAAAAATAAACACCTTGAAAATTAACCACAGTATCATTACTAGGCAAAATGGATTTTCTAAGAATAGCTAATGACAAACTAATTTGATTTTCTCTCTTGAGAAGAAAGTGTCTGCATCAGGCCTTTTGGACATACGTTTTTTATCATGAAGTCTTAGTACTTTTGCTTTTGATGCTTTTAAAATATCCTCAAAAGTAATCTTAAAAGCATAATGAAGAGGCATCTACTAGGGGAGAAGAGTGTAAAACAATTTGAAGTAGTTAAGTACATTGCTTCTGGATTTGAAACTTGTAATGGTATTTCAAGAGATCTGTGCTGGATTTGTTCCGTGTTTTTGAGTGCTTTGTGTTATTTTGAATGTTGATTAAACCTGCAAATGAGAAGTTTGAAATTTGTAGGCTTGACACTGGGGTTAGACTGAAGGGATTCTGACAAATTACAAATACAGCCTTAAAAATACAGTTCAATGAATCACACTCAAGAAGTATATGAATATAGGATCAAATCAAAAAGTAGGAATTTTGGAGTGTGGTAAGGTTCCTGAGGTAATCAGTCAGTCAGTCACAAAGTAATGTAAGTGAACAGTGTCATAGATGCTGCTATATTTTTAAAAAGAAACAAACAAAACCCTATACTAAATTGTATTATATAGAGAGTATGTAGCCTGAAGGACACATTGTCATTTCCACTCTACTTGATTCTGTGAAGCTTCAGCTGAAACAGTGTGTTCAGTTTTGGGGACTCTACTTCAAGAGTATGTGTCCTCTTTTAATATATCATAAAGTAGAAGGACTTACAAATTCTATTTGCTATACCTATCACCAAAGATTAAGATGTATTTAGTTAAGATTGAGAAGGAAAGTAGTTTTCCTGTACCTTTTGGCTGCTACAAACATGAAAGCAATCGGTTTGCTACATCCACAGCAGCTGCAACAATGTAATGGATGCAGTCCAGAACAGTTAGGTTTGAACTTGAACTCCTGTGTTTCAAATGTGGTGAAGAACATGAAGGGATTGCCATTGCCAGGGAGACTGTGGAGCTTCTTTCACTAAAGTTACGTGAAAGCAAACCAGACAGACAAGGCTATAACCAATTTGATGTACTAGGTGGCCTTTTGATGTTTATTAAATTCTGTGGTAAAAGTCAGTTTGTTACCAATTTTTCTTATGTTTTTCATTTCACTTTTTTCTGTGTATTGACTTTTTTACAGAACTTAGAAAATGTCTGAACATGTGTTTGAGGAATTCAGAAAAATTTAAATGTGGGGAAAAAACCCTCTTCTGGAATATAAATATTCTGTATCCAGTAATGCATACCTGTCTTGCCTGTTGATTTTTAAGTAGTAGCTAGAATACTCTATCTAATTTAAGGTGTATATGGTGCAATTCCTGGAAATAATCATGCTTGAGTAGCTCCATATATTTAGTGGACTGTTTCCAACAAATCTAATACAGCACGTGTTTGTTGACAGGATTGAATCTGGAAATGGAATGGGGAGAGCTACTTAAACTTGGAGAACTCAAAAGATAAATTTATTTGATAGTACATATGTACAGTTTCAGAATCAGTATGTTCTTCTGTGTGGAAGTTTTTTCATGTTAGATATATAAGGATTTTCTACTTTTACCTATCCTTCTTGTTATTTAGGACATAGAATAGAATGAGAAGTAGTACATCCACCATAATTTCAATTCTTTTCAGTCAGCCTGAAAGCTGAGCTAGCTGATTGATACTACACTGGGCAAGAAAATTCTGTAGTACTGGTGTAATATACTTTGGTCTTTGTTACATGTGAAACGCCTTTTTCATCCACTCTTCTGTGTAATTGTACTGTCTTTGAGTGTGCAACACTAGTGCAGTTTCAAGCCTTGTATAAAACATTAACAAGGATTTAAACTTTGGACTTTTTGCTTCAAATACTTGATAAGGTGTATGATATTTTTTTGAATCAGAGAGTTGTAACAGATTCAGGCTCAGTTCCAGCCTTCACACTTTGAAGACACGGCTTGCATGCTTAGGTTTCTGGTTTACATTAGGAAAGTATGGTTAAAAGAGTTCCCTAGCATGTGTCAACACTTCGCTTTCTTCAAACACTGATCTCCTTGGCTGGTATTGCTGCAAGTTGTGCTTGTCCACTGGGCTGGACCTTAGGTGACAAGCAATTCCTTGTACCCACTGATCCATCTGTTTATGCCTAAAATTGAGATTAATACTCTTGTTTTTGTCTTGTTTTTTGAGTAACTGAGGGTGTCATAGCACCATTGTCTTGTGGTATGTTCTTGACAGCACCAACATGACACTGCCTCACAACTTTGTCTTACCAAGCTGGTCTCAAACTTTCCCTTCTACCTCTTTCTACCCCACTGTCTCTGAAAAAAGTTAATATAGTCTTAGCACTGCCTCTGCTCTTCTCACCCATCCTCTGTCAGAAGATTGTCTGGTTTACAGCACCTTGTTTGGGCTGTAAAATGTCAGCTCCTCCAGCTGATCGGGGTGTGATGTGTGGGTCAAGGTGACTGTGCAGTGATACTGTTATTTTGTTTCTGATATACATACCTCTTCACAAGATCAGTAAATGCTGGTAGTATCCCCTTTCAACCTAATTCTTCTCTGACTTTCTGGTATATGGAGGTGCCTTCTTTTGTGCTTTGGAACCATATAAACAGCCTTTTCGGCTTGAGTGCGAGGAGTCATTTCTTTTCTCAGGATGGCTTGCTACAGGGTGTTTTCCCAGTCTTTCACAAACTACAAAGGTTTCTAAACAAGTTAGATTTTTAAGAGCTCTCTACCTGGAACTTGGGTCCCAGGTCCCAGAATCAAGTGCTTCACCTGGTCCATATCGGACTGCAAGAAGTTGCTGTAGTACTCTATTCCAAACCACTGGAGTGTGGTTAGGTTTTTTTTTTGTTGCTGTTGTTGGCTTATTTAGGGTGGGTTTTGTGTGTTTTGTTTGTTTTACTCTAATTATTTTTTTTTTCTGCTAACAGGGAGGTATGAATGGATGCAGTCTGAATGAACCGAAATTTCAGTATTTGTTAGATTGTTGCTTTTATCACTCTTACAGCCCTTTAGTTCTTTCTTATAATACCTGCTGGAGTGGAAGGACCTGTAATACTTTGGTCCTTTGTGAAAGCTTGTTAAAATTTATCTCTTCTCATCATCTGCTGTTTTCTCAGACTGAAGTATTTCCTCATGCCCTTGATTTCACTGATTCCTGAAGGACTTACTGTGAATGTAGACACATGTCTGAGCAGTTTCTCAGTGGGATTTGGACCTTGTGATTCAGTTGTCCATGGACAATTTTAATTCCTTGGATTCTTATTCTTGCGTCCTTAAGGATGCTTATTCCTTACAGTCATTGTCTCTGAAGCCATTCATGGTTTAAACCAATTATCAAGAATGGGACTTCTCTATGTTCTACTTACCTGCCAAGAGGTTTGTGCTGGAACTCTTGTCGTAGCTAGAAGGTTCTGGCTGCTACTGCACGGTCTGTACTTCATACCCTGTAATGATTAGGAAGGCTCTTTCCTTTTATCTCTATAGGTCCTTTCACAAGTCTCCCTGGCTGTCTTTGCTTCTGGGAGAGTGTTATGGTTTGGGTTAGAACAGAATTAATGCTGTTCAGTGACTTTATTTTCTAAAAGGTATTCCATCCCATATACATGATATTTCAGCATCAGCTTTCTACCCCCCCACCTTGCCAAAGCTGCCTGCTAAACTGAGCTGCCCCTTTAAGAAACTTGAAATTCCTGAATCCCAGGAGGAAGCGGAAACCACAGGTTTTTGGGACCCTGTGTGGGTGTGCTGGGAAGTAGTGCCGAGCTGGGAGTGTGCTGAGGGTCTGTCTCTACTGGGACCTGTGCCGTGCTGATTTCGGTCTGTGTGGGGAACTTGGCCAGTACTGCTGTGCTGGGGGCTAGCTGAGACACAAGTGAAGCTGCTACCGGGGACTGCTTGAACTGAGGGGGGACGGCGTGTCTGTGCAATGGGCTCATGCCGGGCTGCGCATGTGAGCTAATACTGGGACAGAGAGAAACTGAGAGCTGGCACCGGGACGGTTCGGTATTTGGGTCCTGTATATGTTTATATATGTCTCATTTATTATTGTTACTGTTATTAAAGCAGTTTTAGTTTTTCCCTTCCAATCCAGAAGCCTCTCTTTCCGCCTTGGGTTGGGGAACAAGCCTCCAACCACAACAGAGAGTCTCAACAATTTTTGTGTAATACCTGCCCAAATGAATCTCTGTTTGTATGTTGACATGGTATTTATATAGTGATATTAAACTGACACTAGTCAGAAGTCATTCTAGAAGAGCTCAGGTAACCTTAGTACTTCTCTGCAGTGTTTCTCTTTAGAATATTTGCCACTTAAGACCTTCACATAACAGGACACCTGAAACATTCAGTGCTGTTGCAGCCTTCTATAGTCATACTACTGGTATAACTCAACAGAGCCTATATTTTGCATTTTCTTGTTAGGAAATTGGAGTTGCCTGTTTTGGAATGTAGGTGTGTATCCTCTCTTTAAGGGAGGTTATTATGTTCCAGTAACAGCTGTTCTTTGAAACATAATCCATCCTGTACATTCATATACCCCCTTCTTTACCTTTTCTTTAGACTGGTCTTTGTACAATTAATTAAAAAAAAAAAAAGATACAGAAAAGTACAGGCATTTCTTTCCTCACTTTTTTTGGCACACTGTACATCAGGGTTGGAAGATTGAATGGAAGATCTCGACATGTAATGCAAAGGGAAGTTACCTGATAGAATACGTTTAAAATATGGCAGTATATCCTGAAGAATATTGTTACTGTTAAGTAACTTCCTTTCTGATAATTCACAGGTTGATGGTGAAGAATTGTTTAGGTTTTATGGTGAGAGGTAGAAGTTGCTTTAAAATGTAATAATTGTTTTTTGAGTGCCATTAAAACAGCTATGGGAATTATATACATTTCTTATTTATACAGAGGAAATGGCTACATATCTACGTTATGTAAGAAGGCTAGATTTTTTTGAAAAGCCAGACTATGACTACTTAAGAAAGCTCTTCACAGACTTACTTGATCGTAAAGGCTTTTTGTTTGATTATGAGTATGACTGGATTGGCAAACAGTTGGTGAGTACAGTTAAGCAATTAGTAATACACTGTGGCTGTCATGTTTTTGACATGGTTTTGAACCAGTGTTAGTCCTGAGTTTCAGAGTATGTGTGCATCTCATGGCTGCAGTGGAGAGCTGCTATTACTAATCTGTTTTAAAATACATTTTCAAACATAATCTTTTGGCTTGAGATGGTTCATAGTGAGTCTCCTTCCAAATATGTACTCTTAATACTGAAGTCAATCTCTGCTTAATCCAGAATGAGGCTGTAGGAATTCAGACTCATTTTTGAGTTGGAGGTAGAGTTTAAAACTTTGCAAGTGATTGTGATTATTTTCTGTATTTTCTTATTTTGGGGACTTCCTGGCTCCTACTATTTTTAAAATGTAGAGCAATTTCTTCTCTCTGTCAGAAGTGTACTTGAGATCATTTATCAGTTCATTTTGAAGAAACTGTCTATATGCATTGTTCTAATGAAATATGATGTAGAATATCAGTTTCCATCACAGAAAATATTGTGCTAATATTCTTTAAAGAAAGGGTAAAAGATTAAATTTTTTTAACATCTCAAATTTGTCATTGCTTCTTTTTAATAAGTAGGGAAGTGGTTGTATGTGTAAGTAGGACAATTTTAGATCACAAGTTTTCCTTGTATGACTCTCCAAATGAATTGTAGTATTTTATTGCTAAATCTTTTTTTAGTATTAAGGATTAAAAATTTAATGCTAAATACTGGCATTCATCAGAATGTCCTGTCTGCTAACTGCAGAAAACATCAGCCTGAAGTCTTTCTGGAAATTAATGTCCGATAATACTCAGTATTGCTTCTTTGTGAAATTTGTAAGTCTTGCTTTTTGTTGTTTTGTTTGGGTTTTTTTCTTTTTGTTATCGGTTAATGTCTAGTGAATGTTTTGCTTTAATTTGATAATTTGAGGTTATAGGAAATGTCATATTTAAAGATTAATTTCTATTGCAAACCAGTAACTTTTGGTAAGACTTTGAAATTTATTTCTTTTACCAGTTGCTACATATTATTTATATTTGTAGCCTACTCCATTGGGTTCAATACATTCAGACCGTGCACTGCCTTCAAACAGAGAAGCATATCAGCATAGAGATAAAATGCAGCAATCCAAAAATCAGGTAAACTGCTCATGTAAGATTATCAGCATTACTTTTTTTTAGCCTAATGGCTTGTGCTATGTTGTTGCTTTTATCAGAATGCCAAAATAAAAGTGACTCCAAGTNTAACGTATTTCCACATCTGTAGACCTTAAAATGTCCTTAAAGATTGCTTGTTTGATGCTGTGATAAAATGTTGCTTACATCAGTAGTGAATTTTCTCTCTCCTGATGCTTTGCATTTTTTTACTTCTGTTTTCAATCCCTCTTCCACATATGCTATATCATCTATTAGGCTTCTAACATGTATGTGCAATGCTGTAACTTTTGTTTTAAACGAGATGAAGACTAAGGTAGTAAAAAGCATTAGGAATTTAGATCAATGTTCATTTATCTAAGCTAAGTGGCAGGGCTGTGTTGATGGGCTTTGTTTCTTACTAGGAATTTTGAGTTTTAGCTACTTTACTTGTCTATGAAAATGTGGGTACAGGCACATGTAAGTATGTAGATAATGTTGAGGTACAATTTTCACAGGAATTGAGCATGTAGTGCTTCTGTGCTTTTCAATAATATATGTGCCTGAATTTTTTGTTTGTTTGTTTGTTTGTTTTCATATACTCCTAATGCGTTCAAAATGATAGGCACCAGACCATAGGGCAGCTTGGGACTTAGAGCAAGCCAATCCCCATCATTTGAGGGCTCACCTAGCGGCTGGCAGACATGGAGGCTCAGTACAGGTATTTTCTGCTTTTTCGCATGCCTTAGTCATTTTGTATTATATAATGCTAATTTTCTGCAGTGTATGACATGTTCCTGTTTCCTTATTAAGCTCACTTCCCAATAACGTTTAGAATGTTCCTATTCACAACTCTTATTTCACAACAGACAAACTGAAATTAAAACAGGTGTAGAAAACTATGGATCATCTTGTATGTAGAATTTCTGCTATGTTTCCTAGTGAAAGCTTAAACCAGTGGAATTCTCCCATATTTTTGTCTTGCTCTGTTAATATATTTAAGGGTAAGATGGTTGCGATAACACATAAGAAAACTTAAATTTAACACAGAAGGATTCAAAATGACAGCTGCAGAGTCTTTGTGAGGTTTTGAGATTTCAGTCTGAAATTACTGGGGGGAATTTTTTTTTTGTCTGCTGCATTTTTGATTCTGACAATCTTAAGTTACAAATTTGTTCTGAAGTATTGTTTTGGAAATTGTCAATGCCTGAATTAAAAATGAGAAGTCCAGGGTAAAGAAGACAGTGCTGTGGTCTCACCAGTGTGGTAATTCCATATCATCTTTAAATTCTTTGAAACTCAATTCAAACTTAACATTCTTTGGATTTTGCTGCTTTAGAAATTACTATCATTTGTCGTGAAAGAAAAGCTAGAGGGTTAATATCACTGTGTATCAAGAGAAGTTTAAAAATTATTCTGTGCTTCCCATTAACAAGTATTTTAAAAACTCTACTTGTATATTTAACTTGAATTGCAATAGTTCTCTCAATAATGTGAGTTTTAAAGGTACTTATCTTTTGAGAACAGTCAAGTGGAATCAAAACTGAATTTGAAATTGTAATAGTTTCTTCATTTTCTTATTTGTATTTTTTAGGTTAGAAAAAAAAATGTATTTAACTTGTTAAATTCCAGTTAGTAGAAATTTCAAATTGTATATCATATAGCAATTGTAGCATTTAATAAACCTTTTATTCTTTCTCAGGTAAAACATAATTTTATTTCAGTATAATATATATTAAATATCGTTTGGGGATAGGGAGAACATTTTCTAGGAACTACCAGTAATACTCCTTTTTGTTACTATAATGTTCTTCCTTTTTTTCTCAAAGAATATGAGCATTAGATCACTTAGATCAGTTGAGACTAAACATTTAAAAAGAGCATTGAGCAAAACTGCAGCCATTTGGTCTGTGTCTTTGAAGACCAAATGTTGTCCGGAATGGTTTTTTCAACCCAGCTTAATTGAGTTGCTTTTTAATGTGGAGTGGTCATTGTTTCTTATTAAAGGCACTTACAGAACTACATAATATCTTCGGGTTTGTTTTGAAGTTTGAGCCCTTGACTTCTGTAAAATACCCCTTTGTAGCAGTGATGCTGAATTAAGCTGTTAGGTTGGACAATTAGCTAGCTACTTCATCTGGATCCCTAATTGCTTTCAAGAAAAGTTCTGAAAGTGCCATAGATAATTGTTCAAAAGAACTGAGTCTAAGGCATGAAGTTAAGGTGTATTTTGTTGTGACATTAGCAAGTCATTGTTCATCTTTGAGATCAGTTCTATGCTGAATATATGGGGTTTTTTTTTACAAGATGTGAAAATCTGGCAGATAATTTTTTTAAAGTGACAATTGAATGTTTTTTAGGTCATTGCTATGAATCATTAGGTCATTGCTATTAGTCATCTGTAATACTACTGCTGATGTTATCTCTGAGATCCTTTTGTAGAAGATCACTAAAATGTATAATTCCTCATCGTGATGTTAAATTCAGGCAGGCTGTATGTTGATATGTCTGCATATGTATGTTAGTATGTATTTTTATGCTCTAATGATATACAAGTGGGAAACATTTAGCTCCTAAATGGTTTGTTCATTAGTTAGCAATCATTCCTGGTTTTCTGTTAGTTATCACAGACCCTGCAGGTGTATGTTAAATATATACGAATATGCGTAATCATGGCTAATTTTACTTTGTAGCATCTGTTTATGTTTAAAGTTCAAATAGCATTAGCAAATTGAGTTGAAAAGGGAAGACTTGTAGAAGTAGTTCACATCCCTTCTTCTGCTTATCTTTCATTATAATAAGATAAAAATAATGCTGTATTAAAGTCTCTTTCTAGTTTTTATAGCCTTATTAATGAGAGCAACCTGTACCTCTCAGCAGTTCATTCAGCAACTTCCTGTCTTTTTATAAGTTTGCCACAGTTCCCAAAAATGCCATTTGCACAAGAGTGAATGGTTTCCTTCTCTGAATGAACTGCAAACTGCTTTTGCATTCATAAAGACTGTACTAAGCTGTTTATTACTTTCTTTATCGCTTGCTAGCTGATCCCCTTCCTCTTTGCCTTTTTCTGTTTTCCAATTTGGAAATTCTTTGAAAGGGGGTTAGATTAAAAGACCAGACTTTTAAAAAGAGTTCCCAGTGAAGTGCCATATATCTTGGAAGGAGCTTAGCAACTTGCTTGAAACATCAGATATTTGATTTAAGTAGTTTTGAGTTGCAAGTCTACGGTTCTTCGAGTTGATACAGCAAAGTATTAGATGAAACAAATTGATTTCCCTAAGCTTTTCTGAATGAAAAAGGTAGTGTGAATTTTTTTATTATTTTGTTGTAATTGAAAGCTTTCTGAAGATAAAATATAGCATTCTATAGTATCACTGATTAATTGCTTAGGCATGAAGGCTGTTTTATTTCTGAAGAGTGGAGAATTCAGTTACTGAGATTGCTAATGAAATGAAGGATTCTTTTCCATGTCTTTTTCAAATTTTTGCAATTCATTATAAGTATGAAACTCAGCAAAATTTGGTTTTTGGGTCTTTCTGAGTGATTTTTTTGGACATAGCAAGTAAAAGATTAGTTTACCTACTAATCCAAAACAAAGCATGGGGATAGCCTGAAGATTTACTGGTACTGTTTGGGGAACTGATATTCAGGCTTAACTTTTGTCTTTCTGATTTTGGAGGAGCATGACTGATGCTGGTTTTCAGACTACCAATACCTTTGGTTCACTTGTGCTTTCAGGGGTCACAACTCTTTCCAGAAAGATTAACTTCATCTTCCTCCCACCTAAACTAAGCCATGCAACTTGATTGTATTTGGTTGTGTATTTGGTGGATGTGTCTGTTGCGTGTAAATGGGAAGGACTGATGTATCTTGTTGATCTCTGTCTCTTTGACAGACATCAGCCAGAGGAAAGCAGAACAGCATTCTGCTATCTGGTGCAAATGTTTCTACAAAGTTTGTGTCAAAGTTTCTTAGAGAAAACAGTCTTCTTAATGTAATGATAAAACCACTTTAGAACAAGTGCTCTCTTAAAAAGACTGACTTGCCCACTAAAGGAAACTGCTGGCAAGAAATACTGTTTAGTTTTGAAGTCCGTTTGAAGAATTTAGTGAAAGGAATCACCAAACAGGATATTCTCTGCTTCCTCATTGTAAGCATGTAGACATGTTAGGAAAATCTGAAATAATCTTTATTCTTTGTTACCATATGGCAGTGATTGACCCAAAAAAGCAGAAACAAAACTAACAAACAAACCAACCAACCAAAAAAAGAACAACCCTGTCATAAATCAGGAGGCTTTTTGGTTTTATGAGTTGCTCAAATCTTGCAGATGTTCTTTTAACAATTGCCAGAATTAGTTCCAAAGAGACTAGAAGAGTTATTGACAAGGACTGATATAAACCATCCATGAATCTTAAAATAGGGCAGAAAACTTCTTATTCCCTCATCTGCCTGCCTCTCTAAAACAGACTTCCTCTAGTGGTGATAGAAGGGCAGACTAAACATGCTTAGATTTGTTCCTGTCAAAATGTTTTCACTTTCTTCTAATGCTTTTTTTTATCCAATGGAAGGGAAAGATGGAGTTTTCGACTTATTGTTGAAAAATAATATTAATAACTAGATTGTTGATGCAGGAAGTATTTTTAGATACTCCTTTTATGTTTTCCAGTTCAAGTGAAAAATGTGTACATGCATTAGTTTGATCCTTTTTTTGAATCTACTGTCCAAAAAGATAGAGGTGAATGATTGAATAGCCACTCCTGGGAAAGAAGTATGAAGGAGAATGCCATGTGAAAGCTCCATAGATGCTAGAATTGGACAATGTGTTTGAATAAAAGTTATAAAAGTTTTTTGTTTGGTTGGGTTTTTTGTAGGAAAACAGAAGAAAATAGGAGTTATTGTAAATACTTGTGTATACTGTCACATATTCTTTACTACAGTCAGGAATGCTAAGGTGTATGGGTTTGCTTCTTATCCAGAAAGGGGCATATACCTTTCTTACTGTTTCTTGATGCATCTTAGACTTTAGTAAAAGACAAAGGCTTCTGTTTCTGGTCAGTTGTTGTTACTAAACCTTGAGCATAAGCCTGAGGATCTCTTTAGAAAAAGTTCATTTTAAATCTAGAGCCCTAGGCAGAAATCTTGAATGATTAGGACTGCGTGCAAAGTTGACTATAATCTTAATTGGGTAGCATTGCTTTATAGGGATTAGTGCAGTCTGTAGTTGTGATTAGTTATGTAGCTATGATTTAGATCCTTTGGATCCACGCATTTGGTGGACAATTTGGACAATTTTTTTACCCTTATATTTTCATCAACAATCCTGTCTTAATTATCAAGCACTTCCTATGTGAACACTGTATGTTTCTGCTCTGGTTGTCACTATTACAACTAGATATTTCACAAGAAGCAATGAAATTATCTGCACAGTAAGATACCTGGTGAGATGGTTAGGACCATACTATTTCCTCTTACCAGTAAATATGGACAATGATGACAACAAATATAAATAAAGTGTAAAAAAAAAAAAAAGTATGTTTTAAAAAAACTACTAACCCAGGATGTGTAGTTTAACATGTTAAGATTTGTTAAAGTACAATTCGTACCTTTTGCTGTCACTGAAGGGTTAGTGTTTCTGCCATCCCCAATGGTATGAAACTGACCACAGAAATCAAGTCCAATTCTCTGAACTGTTTCAGTTATATTGACCAAAATTTAAGCAATTACATTCTTGCTATCTCAAACATCTTTCCTTCTGTTTTGTTACTGAGCTGTAGGGTTTTTTTGGCAGTGGTTCAAGAAAGAAAACTCAGCCTGGTATAGACATAAGGCATGAAAAAATGGCTTAAGTTCAGCAAAATTATGAATCTCTGTACTTAGTTACAATAGGAAACAGAAAGCAAACATCAATAGGCAAGGCTATTAGCTCTGGCTATAAATAGATGAAACACAACTGCTATATTAAAAGGAGAGTTTGGACGGGTGAGGGAAATAATAACATTACAATGATGACTTCCCTCTGCTTTGTTCTGCCTTAATCTCAGACATTCAGGCAACAGCTGGTAAGAATTTTGAACTATAAACCACTTTTGGTCCACTTTCCTATAGCTGATTTTGTTTTACAGATATTTACTGCAGGCTGTTATGTTACTTGTCCAGAAAGATATTTTTGTGAAATGTTGCTTGGACAGGCATTAGCTGCTGCTTTGTAGCTAGTAGGTGTCTTAATACTTTAGTGGGTCTGTTAGCACTGTCGGGTGCCCTGAGCAAATACACACTTGTCTATGTTCAGTTAACTATCTTCCTTCTATGAGGTGAATAAGTGAGACGCCTTTTGAATAGGTCATTTGTCATGTAGAAAAGGTGACAGGAACTGAGATGCTATTGGGTTCCATTTGATTTAAAGACAAAACAAGTACAGCAAGAGAACCAGAGCTGTATCAGTGGTTCACAAATTTAGAAGGGAGTTTGAGAGTAAATTAATGGGAATGAAGATTTTTTTTTTTATAATAGCCGTAAGTGTTGTGCTCTAAGAGTGAAAACGAGATGCCACCTGCACTCTTAGGTCTAGAAAGTATCTTAGTTCTCCTCTCTTCTGATGAGTAATCTTTGAAATACAACTGAATTTAGGTAGAGTAAGACCAACTTGAACTGGTATCAGGAGGGGGGTTTCCTGTAGGCTCTAAAGAGACTTGAGGGAGATCAGCAAACTTGATCAACAGAATTGCTTTGCTTAGGCCATTCACATTGATAATAAAATAATTTTGGAATAAAAAGATAACTATTTTTGGATTAAAATAGAATTATGGACTTAATAAAAATCACTTTAGAATTTGACAAATGTATGTCTGGCACTAACATAATTTCAGGTATTTCTGGTAATTTCAGGTAGTAAGCTCAACAAATGGAGAACTGAACACAGATGACCCAACTGCAGCCCGTTCAAATGCACCAATCACAGCTCCTGCAGAAGTAGAAGTAATGGAAGAAACTAAGTATGTCCATCTTTATATATTCTTTGGATCTTGTGTGCTCAGCTACTTCAGAAAAATTTTTGTATAGTTACTAAAAAAATAATGTTTGAAATGAATAGCCACTGGTGAGGGGCAAAACTGTGTAGTGCTATACTTAATTATGGATTTAAACATTTAAGTAATAGACTTCTGTACCTTGTGCTTTTTAGGTGAAGCCCTCAATAACACATTTCTCTGTACTAGGAAAGTGCATGCGTTTTTAATATTTCAGCTAATTTTATAGAATCACAGAATCATTAAGGTTGGAAGAGACCTCTAAGATAATCAAGTCCAACCGCCAGCTTATCACCACCATACCACTAAACTGTGTCCCAGAGCGCCACCTCTATGTGGTGCATCTATTGTGAGGAAAGGCTGAGGGAGCTGGGTCTCTTTAGCTTGGAGAAGAGGAGACTAAGGGGTGGCCTCATCTGTGCTTTTAAATATGTGAAGGGTGGGTGTCAGGAGGATGGGGTCAGGCTCTTCTCAGTGAAANCAGAAAAATTTTTGTATAGTTACTAAAAAAATAATGTTTGAAGTGAATAGCCACTGGTGAGGGGCAAAACTGTGTAGTGCTATACTTAATTATGGATTTAAACATTTAAGTAATAGACTTCTGTACCTTGTGCTTTTTAGGTGAAGCCCTCAATAACACATTTCTCTGTACTAGGAAAGTGCATGCGTTTTTAATATTTCAGCTAATTTTATAGAATCACAGAATCATTAAGGTTGGAAGAGACCTCTAAGATAATCAAGTCCAACCGCCAGCTTATCACCACCATACCACTAAACTGTGTCCCAGAGCGCCACCTCTATGTGGTGCATCTATTGTGAGGAAAGGCTGAGGGAGCTGGGTCTCTTTAGCTTGGAGAAGAGGAGACTAAGGGGTGGCCTCATCTGTGCTTTTAAGTATGTAAAGGGTGGGTGTCAGGAAGATGGAGTCAGGCTCTTCTCAGTGAAGCCCAGTGACAAGACAAGGGGCATTGGTTGTAAGCTGAAGCATAGGAGGCTCTGTGCAAATACAAGAAATAATTTCTTTCTTTTTTTCCCAGTGAGGGTGTCAGAGCACTGGAACAGACTGCCCAGAGAGGTTGCGGAGTCTCCTTCTCTGGAGATACTCAAAACCCATTTGGACGCGCTTCTATGTGACCTGTTATAAGGAATGCTGCTGTGGCAGGGGGGCTGGACTAGGTGATCTTTCAAGGTCCTTTCCAACTCCTAACATTCTGTGATCTATGTTTTTTATATACCTCCAGGGACAGTGACTCCACCACTTCCCTGGGCAGCCTGTTGCAAATGCCTAATAACTCTTTCAGTGAAGAAATTTTTCCTAACATCCAGTATAAACTCCCCTGGTTCAACTTGAGGCCATTTCCTCTTGTCCTCTCGCTGGTAACCTGAGAGAAGTGGCTGACCCCATCTCACTACAATCTCCTTTCACGTAAAGAGAAATAAGGTGTCTCCCCTGAGCCTCCTGTTCTCCAGGCTAAACAACCCCAGTTTCCTCAGCCACTCCTTGTAAGGCTTAATCCTCCAGAGACTTCACCAGCTTTCTTGCACTTTTCTGGACATGCTCCAATGCCTCTGTGTCTTCCTTGTAATAAGGAGCCCAAAACTGAACACAGTACTTGAGGTGTGGACTCACCAGTGCTATGTACAGGGGGAAATGTTTAAGACAGTATCCTGACTACAGATGTTTTGTATGAAAGATGTAAAATGCTTCCTCTCTGTGGTATTCTGATTCTCTCTTTTTCCTTTACTCTTTCTGTATAGCTGCCAGAAAGTGTTGAACATGTGGTGAGTTCTACAGCACAGGCAGGCAGAAATAGCCTGAGCTGCTATTATCAGTAATAGCAGAAGATTTATTTTTGTCATTTTGTTTAAAACTAATTTCAGAGAACTTTAACAAGTCCATTTGGCAGCCACAAACCATATTTTAATGTTGTGAAACAATTAACTGTGTCTTCAGGAGCTATTCTGCCTGCTTCAAATCTCGCTTGCTTTTTAAGTTATGTAGTCTGTGGTATACTTTATTTAATCCTTTTTAGTGGGTAGTAGAATATTTTTTTTTTTTACTTGCTATGCTGTTTTTAAGGGGAAGACATTCTCTTCGGATGATTTAGCATTCAGCTAGTACTTTAACAACTAAAAAACTTAAATGAACAACTGATAAATGCTAGCAAACGCTTGAACTTTGCCTGTTATTAGACATTTGCTCTGTAAACATAGCGTTTACCAGAGTAGTAGTCTTTGACCACCTACTTACTAATAACTAAAACATAGCTTCAGGGTTCCTTAAAGTTACCATGTAGCAAAAGGAGAAGACATTAGGATCTGTTAACATGGGAAGGGCTACTGATGTGTATATATATTTGAGTAGGAAACTCAGACATGTGAAGTAGTACAGAAAGATACTCTAAAGTCGGTATGTCTTTCAACATAGTTTCTTTTATAATTGTGCTTGGAATAGGATTTTACAAGGGATCTAGTTTATCATAAAATAGAAGCATTCAGGTATGAAAGATACATTGGTAGCAGAAAAATCTAGTGAGCTTTCCTTAAGTATTGTAGGCCCCATTTCCCTAACTGTCGAAGAAAGGAAAATTTTGAAAAAGTACTTTTTTTTTTTTATCTTGAAATGTTTGTTCTGCAGGTTCTGGTTTTGGTGTGTTAAGATTTATGTGCATGTGTAGTTAAAATTGTGAGTGGATGTGTCTGTTTTGCCAGACTTCTGCGCTAGCTTTCTGTGAGGAGGGAGACTGGTTCGTCTGAAACCTTTGCAGAGGTCTAGGCTATGCATAGGGAAATTGCCTATCCCCACCCTTTGAGTAAGTGTGGTGATAACCTTCCTCATTTAGTTTAAGTACACAAAGGAAAAGATTAAATTTCAAACATTTTCATTACTGCTAGCTAGCAACTGAGCACCCCTCAGATGCTTGTTCACTCTTCTCCCAGTGGAATGGGGAAGGAGCATTGGAAAAAAAGGTAAAACTCATGGGTTGAGATAAGAACAGTTTGATAACTAAAAACAGTTTAAGAACTAAACTAAAATATAATAACAATAGTAAGTTAAAGTAGTAATAATAATAATTGTAATGAAAAGGAATATACCAAAAAGAGAGAAATAAAACCCATGAAAAGACAAGTGATGCAAAATGCAATTGCTCATCACCTGATGACTGATGTATGAGCAGTAATCTGCCCCTTCTGGCCAAGTCCGTTGAGTTTCTATACTGATCATGACATTCTGTTGTATGGAGTATCCCTTTTGCTCCTTTAGGTCAGCTGTCTTGTCCATGCTTCCTCCCAGCTTGTTGTGCACCTGCTTACTGGCAGAGCATGGGAAACTGAAAAATCCTTAACTTAAAATATGCACTACTTAGCAACAACTAAAAATTCAGTGTTACTAGCATTATTCTCACACTAAATCCAAATCGCAGCACTGTACCAGCTACCAGGATGAAAATGTAACTCTATCCCAGCTGAAACCAGGACATTGGTTTCTTCTGATATGAATAATAGATGGGCAAATATGCTATCCTTTACCTTTTTGGACTTGTCTTTAACTGGTTTTGTTACATGAGAAAAAATATCTAGCCTCAATATCTTACTCTTTTCATTAATCATCTTTTTCGATATAAACCACACAAAATAGTTCTCCAGCAGTGTCTTATTTAAACTGCAGTTTCCTCATTCCCTATTTTTTGAGGGTAGAAGTTGGTTCATATATTGACAGTAATTAAAGCAACACATATGCACGTGCCCCCACCCACATCTCCTCCCCAGGATAGCTATCAGACATCAATGTATATTTACATATCTTTTCTTAGTAACAGTACTTTAGAAGATTTAGGTACTTTTACATTTAAAAGTGAGAGTTACAGGTTTAATAGCTAAAGGTACTGCGAGACAATTAAACATCCATTTATATGTTTTACACTTCTGAAGAGTGTGAGCAAATGCAAATATCAGTGTCTTTCATGTCTGTGATACAGACGCTACTGTTTTTCAGGAGACATTGTTTTATTGAAAGGCCCACTTTACCTCTTTATTGATCTTTTAATCTAAAAATACGTACAAAGCTAACCTCTCTGCTGTTATCTTCTGTTTTTAACATTTCCTCACTCTGAAGACAGAGACATTTTTGTCAATCTTTATTCTCCTCAAATCTGATAATATTTTTAGAAATGCTTAATTATTTATTCTGGATGTTTTCATAGTTTTAGAAGGTTAGCATGACTGTAATTGAAGGAAGGATGTCTCATCATGTGATTTTAACTATGAACACAAGTACTCTTTAGCTGAATATTAGATCTTCTGTTACCATTTCAGTGGGATGCTGTAAATGAGAAAGTAGAGGGGCTTGTTATTTTCAGTAAGCATTTTCTTGTTTTGTGACATTCATCCAACACTTCAATTTTTTGTGTTTATGTACTCACACATGCCGTATATATTCTAAATCTTATGCCTTGTAATCTTCATACTCCTCAAGTGTTGAGGTGTTGCTGTGCAGCAAGCTTATGCAATAAACATGACTTCTCAATGGGTGCATATTCTACAGATGGTCTTCCAGTTATCACTGAGAAGTTAGCCTTTGTTTCCTTATTTCTTTGCTAGCCATCAGAACAGTTGCTTCTATGAAGCATGTGTAATTTGAGTGATCAAAAGGCTCTGCTGCAGGAAGACAGAGATAGGCAGGCAGGAGATTATGTGATCTGTCCTTTTTGCATCCTGCGTTATTTTTGCCACTTTAACCACCTGTTAGTAATCCCACAGTAAAGTGCAGCCATATGTTGGATGACAAATATAAAAACATAAATACCTAATCACATGTGAGATGAAGTTGCTTCAACATATTGTGGCAAGGGACTGCTGAGTGGTAGAGGGAAGGGTATTTAACAAGAAAAAGGTATAATAATGGTTTAAATAGGACAAGAAATGTTCATAAACATAATACTGACATTGCTACCTTGAATAATATCCCAACGGTCACTTTAGATTCTAAGGGAAAAGTAAGTTGTTTCCAAGGCTTCATAAATTGGTGTTACACAGGCTACTATAGAAATGCTTCATAGCCTACAGAGAAAGAAATTAGCTGTCATTAAATGCTTTCTTTAAAAAGAAAAAAATTTCTTTTCCTAGAATTAGATGTTTTCAAAGCATATGTAGTATTATGCATTTTGCATATGTGTTGAATAATATGATGAATTTGTGTTTTAGTACTCATCGTGCCACTACCTGTAGCTTTAAATATGGCTTCAAGTAATGTAATATATGTATAAAAGTGATAATGACACCCTCTAGTGACAGTATTCTTAGGAACATGTCTGCATTTCTGTTATAAATTTATTGTTATAAATTATACTTTTCAAAAGATTATGCACTATGGATCTCTAGTTTCAGAGTGGCATTTCTTTCAGAAAATTTATTATCAGGCAAGATAGTATCGCCTGTCTCACTCCCATGTAAATATGCATATATTTTGTATTTTCCATCTTCGTTCAGTTACTTATGTAACGTGTGTTCTGTATATGCTGAAAATATAAATTGAGACAACATTTTTTTGTAAGCTTTCTGTGAGGCTTTGTAATCTGAAGCATGTACAAAAGTGATTTACCATTGCAGTCCAAGGAAGACCCTATTCTTTTACAGGATTGTAAGATAATCCACACTTCAAAGGGTGGCAACATTATAAAATGTTTTGGTTTGAAGTGATTTGTTGTATATACACATATAAAATACTTGGGAAAAGATTGGGTGAAAAGGAGGATTAAACTAAATTGGGCTACGTATATCTGCATATAAATTTAAAACGTAGGTCATAATAGATGCTAGTGGTTGTAGGCAGCTATGAAAAAGGGTTAGTGGGTACAGGAGAATTTCAGTTGTAGCTGGTGGCTACTAGTCTCTAAAAAATAATTGTCTCTTTTAGAAGTACTTCAAAGTTAATAAATACAGTATGATATTTCTGCTAGCTGTAAAAATATTTATGTAGCTTCCCCTATTGAATTTTAATTTTGGGCTTCCTCTCCATCAATAACTAATATGTTTTTCCTACTGAAAGTTATGTAACTCTCAGAGCAGCTCTGGTCTGCCTCTGCCCACTGCTACTTTTTCAGTGACTGAGCGACAGGGTGTCCTTGGATATTTCAAGAAGGTAAATTCTGTCTCCCCTTACTTTGGATGTTGTCCTCACCCCCTGTAGAACCTTCTTTTTAGACCCTGATTCACCCTGTTTTTCAGGTGCTTCCCCATTTCCCATATGCAGTGTGTTTATATTTTTACTTTTGTTGTACTCCATGGTTTAAGAAAGACACTTAGAGTGTATAGCACTGCAAGTGACAATTCAACAACCAAACTGCAGAAGTCCATGAGGCAAGCTCTGTTAAGGTAGAGAGATTGCAAATTCAGTTTGGTTTGCAAACTGTGAATACTTTACTGGTGGAAGCTTTATTTTTAAAGGTGACAGTCACTAGTTTAGTAAGGCTAACATTACATGCAAATGAAAATGTTTTCTTCGTGGACACATTGCTTTCCTCTTCAGTTTCGTTTCAAAAATACTTCCTGAACTTCTGCAGTCCTTCTCTGTGTTACCTATCTCTACCTCCCTCCAATTTTTTGTAGTGTTTTTTTCAATTACTTTCAGATTGTTTCTATTTGCTAATTGACATCAACAGTGTTTGTCAATTTTAGTTTCCTTCATGTAGTATGCAACTACTACATGTATTTCTGTCATATAGTAAAGCAGAAGAAACAATGCCAGTTTACTTCAGCATGCTTAAAGCTGTGTTTTTCCACTGTAGAAATATCATAACAGCACTGAATCAAAACAGTAATTATAGTATTCATGAACATTTTCTTCTAAAATATTTTCATTTTGGGGAAGGCTTTTCCAAGATCTGGTTGACAAAGGAAGCTCAAATTGTTTTCTTGCATTAATAACAGAAGTGTCTGCACTAAATGGTGCGTGGTTCAGGAGATGCAATCTTAAGCTTCTATTTGGCATATTGTCACTTAATGTGAAAAAGTATTCAGGTAATGGAATGTTCCTTATTCTGACAAATATATTTTTAATTCAGCTTGTAATGCCTATGCTTTTGATACCCTCACACAATAATCTTAAGAGCTATTCTTATTACAGCTTTTTCATTTAATACTTTTTTCCAAGTAAAGGTGAAATGTGTCAAAAATATCTCTACTAGCAAAGTTTATTTCACTAATCAGTCACCTGCAATAGAGTGTAATGTGTTCTTTGTATTGGTTATACCTGAACTGCATATTTACAGTGAAACAAATGCAGTAAATGGTTTACTTTGTGATTCCTTTTTATGTCATAAATGTAATTCATGTCACACCTGCAGGTGCTGCTGCTTTTTCAAGAAAAGGAAAAGGAAAGCCATTCAGCGCCACAAATGACTAGAACCAAACAGAACATGGGATATTGCTCATTTGTTCCACTGCTGTCTTGTGATCTGAAAAAAAAAAAAAACAACCAAACCAACCAACCCAAAACATCTGTAATCACCATGTTTTCCAAAGACTCACTCATAAACAATGTCATGCCTATGTGCTTTGATTTGGTTATAGTGCATCCATCATTTGTTTCTTAAGAGTTTTCAGAATAGATGAATTAAAGGTTTTGTCAAACATGAGTAGTTTTTTGATCATCAACGAATGGACTAATGTAACAGTACAAATGACAGTATCTTCAGCAAAACTAAACTTGAAAACTGTTTCTCCAGTCCTAGAAGTACTAGCAGTGTCTTAGCTGAAGACATGTCTTAACTGTTACTTGACTTTGTAGCAGCTTATCAAAAGCAGTTTTCTTCAAAAAGAAAAAAAGTACAGATGCACAACTGTATAGAAAAATAATAAAATCTTCAGATTTCTTTTCTGACACTTGCATTGTTTTTTTTCCCTTTTGTCACAGTATTACTGGTGATACTGTAGTCAAATCATATCAGCATTAAACCCTGTCTATGATATTGTAGTACAGTCACTGTCTAGGAATACTGAGAAGGTTTACTTAACTCTTGACAGTTGTCTCAATGCTGGCGTTAGTAATGAACAGAAAGTATTTCCAGTTACCTGTAGGTTTCAAAATCTACTTTTGTTACGCCTACCATGAAATTGCAGTAGAAATTACAAGAGTGTTTGTACAAATACAGATTTTTGAATAGTTTAAGTTTAGCTTCCAGTAAGATCAAAATACCTTCAAAAGAGATCTGCAGAGGAATTATAAAAGAAGAAATAAATGTGGATTTGTTTAAAGTGGAATCAGTATTAAAGCCTTCCTAATCACTGATGTAATTTATGGTTGATAACATTTTTAAGTTGAAAATATGAATGTGCCATGTAGTGTTAGAGATCTTTTAAAATAATTTTACTCTTCAGTTTAGAAAACAAATGCAATAGAAATGAGTTAGATTTCCTCATTTTCTGCGTAGTAGCCCATGGCACCCAAAATTTCCTGAGATTCTTTTTAACCTGGAAATTTTTTGTTTCTCTGTGTAAAGTCACTGCTATAGTAGGATAGCAAAGATGTGTCAGGTACTTCCCCACTGTCCAAATGAAATGCCTGCAGTATGAACAAACCAGCAGTTCTGTGGACAAGGCAGTCCGTTTTGTATTTTCTTCAGAAAATACACCTTTCTTTTAAAGCCATAATGACAGAGTTGTGCTTTTTGTCATGTTTAACTGCCAGTTATTGAAGAATGGATGTGAAAGATGGAAGTGACCAGTCAGATTTGTTGACCAAAACTCAGATTATCTCAATTTTTTTATAATTCTTTTAGAGCTAATTAGCATTTTTTTATCCATGCATACCTTTTGGCATACTTATTTATACTCTGTTTGTGATAGCATTTAAAATGTATGTTAAAAGAAATGCACATATTTGAATTCATTATTGCATTTATAAGGATTTTAATGTATTTTCTAATTTATTTTTCCTTAACAGCTGAAAGTGTATTTTATTGTTTGGATTATGTATACTTTGGTATTTATCATTATTCTCGTAATGATCTTAAGCTTTTGTTTTAAAAAACCTCAGCTCAGCTGACAAAAACATACTGTATAACAGTTTGTAAGTTTTCCACTCCACCAGTTTGTGTTATTTACTCAAACTCATTAGGTTACTTCTTTGGTTTTATTTGAGCTGAAAACGTAGTTTGCTTGACCATTCTCATATGAAAACACATCCTTCTTACTGGTACTTGACCAAAATTGTTGCTTCGTAAGATTTGTAAGTACACGTGGTATGTGTATTTCTCACACACCTCATTAGTTTTATTCTCAGATTTTTGACCTGTACTGCGTATGATCTCAACTCCATACACATAATAAGAAAGTGTGTATACTATGGACTTAAAATATTTCAATATGTAAAAGCTGTTTGTTTAATTAAATGATCAGTATTTAGACACTTGCGTTTCAGCAGCTTTTTTTTAGGTGCTCGATTTTGATGCTGGAGGAAGGTTTTCTTCTAGCAAAGCAAAGTAGTCAGTACTAATGCAGGTATGTTCAGCTTGTGCCAATATTATTTCCATTCATGTGTTTTGTCCTGTCTAAACTAATGAAGTAAATATTGGCTCAATGTCTAAAAATGCAGTACATCACTGTTTAAATGTAAGACAGAAAATAAAGATAGTTTTTTAACACTTGTCTTTTTTGACGCTTTCCTGAAGTCTTGGATGAAATAACAGAAGGTGTTATTTTAGGAGCTGCTGAACACTTAATCTTTTTGGACAGTAAGGAGTTTGAAAGCATGTAACTGAAAATGCTACCTCAACAGTACAGTTAATGTTTGCTTAGTTAACAGCTGTTACTGTTAAGCTTTAATACACCTAATGATAACAATAGACAATAACAATGGACTTGAATCTACATGTTTATGACTAAGAAGTCTACTCTGTCTCCATGTATTAAAGTCTATGCTGTCTGTGCTACCTAGAATAAAAGCCATTACAGATATGGTGATGTATGCAATAAATGTTTTTAATTTTCTCAGGTAGATATATGGAAAAAGAAGACACAGTTAGTTCTACATTACAACTCTTTGTTCCATAGAGTTCATTGTTCCTAGCTTTAGAGGATTTGATATGAAAAAAAGGGCATATTTACTGGAGAACATTGTTAGTAGGCAAAATTGGTTACTATAGTTCTAGTTTAAAGATTCCTAGTATCTTGCCTTCATAAGCAGATATTTTTGTTTGTGTGTGCTCTCTGAGATCTACAGAGTTATTGCAAGTAAAGTCTGAGGGAGCTGGGTCTCTTTAGCTTAGAGAAGAGGAGACTAAGAGGTGACCTCATTTATGCTTTTAAATATGTGAGGGGTGAGTGTCAGGAGGATGGGGTCAGGCTCTTCTCAGTGAAGCCCAGTGACAGGACAAGGGGCGGTGGTTGTACGCTGAAGCAGAGGAGGTTCCGTGTGAAAAGAAGAAATATTTTTTTCCCAGTTCAGGTGCTGGAGCCCTGGAACAGACTGCCCAGAGAGGTGGTGGAGTCTCTTTCTCTGGAGATATTCAAAACCCATCTGGATGCACTTCTATGTGACCTCTTCTAGGGAATGCTGCTGTGGCAGGGGGGTTGGACTAGATGATCTTTCGAGGTCCCTTCTAACTCCTAACATTCTATGATTCTGTGAAGTAAAAAACTTGTTTTGAGTTCAAGGTTTTGTGGTATTTTTTAATTAAAAACGGAGTTTTCCTTAGAACTTCTTTTTATAGAAAACATTCATTTGTTTGAATGAATTCCTATGCTTTTACATTTAAAATTCAGGAAGCAAATGAACAAGGTCAGTAATTTTCTGTCGGTCTTCTGAGTCAACACCCTTTCTATGGGATTAAATTTTTTTTTTCTATAAAGGACAGGTTTCATGTAAAAAGATGGGAAACAGTGCTTCTGTTCCTTTGAGCATTTGTATCAGTCCCTGGGAGGTTTACAAAACCCTGGCCTAAATACTTGGACAATAAAGATGAGGACAACAAAGCTTTTGGATGATCAAGGCAGAGTTAACCAGTGGGAGTTTAGGCAAAGTAAAGAGGGTCTCCTCCAAGTATCAGAGCATGCCTGGAGACCTTGCAGGTAGGTGCGAGCTGTAAATCATCTTGTCTTTGCTGTTACTCTGCAGTGCTGCTCAACTTAATAGCCTGGGGAAAAGGGGGTTTTCCTGGGGGCTGAGACAGTGTGGGTGGCCAAGCCAAGAGCAAACAGCTAGAGACAGTTTTGTAGCAGCTACTGCAACAGTAACTAGTACAGGAACTATATAAAATAATAGCTACTACTGAGAACTGATTTTTCTAATTGCCTGATATTTGCTTTACTGAAGTTCTTCAAGCAAACATGTCCAGCTAGAAGGAGTATTGAGGAACAGGGTTTTCAGAAGAAAGCTGGGAGAACACGTCGTCTCTGGTCCGTCTTTCCTGCAATATTGGAAATCCTTTTCATACTTTATAGATGCTAAGCATCACAGGCTGCTCTTTTGTCAGTCCTGAAGGGACAGAAGTTAAGTCTTCTGCCTCAGGGATGTCGTCTAAAGGAGTAACATTATGATGACCCTGCTCTGCTTACCAGCAGGCATAGGCTGTAGCCCTGCAGGTCACTCAAAGTATTTTGGCTGTGTAAGCCTACCCAGAGGTTTGAGGTCTCCAGGGAATTAGACTTAGAAGGTTGACACCTTTCGAAAGAATGATCGTTTTATAAGTAAATGGTCCAAATTTTTTCCTGAAAAATTGAGACTGTCCTCTGAGAGAAAATAGTCTCCATCTGCTGCAACTGCAAGGCCCATGCTGAAACCCAAGCAGAACTACAACCTACCTATGCTAACATCTCTACTCAGACGTGTACTGAAATAGCTGTCCAAACCTTGCACTGGATGGAGGTCCAGCATCTAGAAGTCCCACTGCCACCTGAAGGCAGCAGTTGATGTTATAGCTGGAAGAACTTGTCAAATAAGAAGCTAAGTTATGAGAAGAGTTCAACAGGCAGTGCAGCATTTGAGAATGTGTTCGGGAGATCTGTACATCAGAACCAATGCCACCAGACAAACATATGAAGTATTAGTAATTGGAGATTTTTTTGAGAATTGGAAACTGAGATGCAGTAAAGCACCCACTTGCTGTCTAGACTTCTCTAGGAGTATTGGCTGCCTGCCAAGAGCTCTCCTTAGCAATGTCACTGAGAGGCTGCTGAGCTTGGTGAACCCTACAAGTTACCATCTGCTCATGCCATTCCACATAGGCTCCAGTCATACTGTGATGAGGCTAGATAGAGCCATCAAGAAAGGCTATCCATCCATGGTGTAATGTTAAAAATATTGCTGAGTATTATTAATACATTTTACTTGATAGCTATGGATAATTAAATCAAATTCAAGGGAAACCAACAGTATGCTTATTTAACTTGACTTAAAACAATACCAAGAAAAGATAGTATTAAAAAAACCCGCAAATTCACTGTTAGTATTTGGATGGGTTTTTTACTGTTTTTTGACATAAATTAAGAAATCTGCTATTGAAATGTGTGGTTATTTTCCTTTGTGACTTCTAGTTGTCCTTTATTAAAGAAAAAAAAATTTTTTTGAGAAAATGTGTGCAGTATTTTCTGCTTTCTTTTGCTGTTACTCTGATTTGCCTCATTGATCAGCTTTGTCAATCCCGAAGTCGGCAACAACTTAGTTGAAGTTAATTTCATCAGTGTGGAAGTGGCTTATTTCATCTTTGAGCTGTTAGAGAATGGTAGTGAATAATTGATTGAATAATAAGTATGATGGATGTCTTTAGACTTGTGTTATGGTTTGGATTAGAACAGAATTAATT
>VWZX01005958.1:0-34108 GCA_013399015.1 Galbula dea
AGGGGTGTTAGAACTAGATGATCTTTAAGGTCCCTTCAAACCTCAGCCATTCTATGATTCTATGATTGTTGAATCTCATACAGCTCTCATGGGCCCACTTTTCAAGTTTATCTAGGTCCCTCTGGATGGTATCCCATCCTTCTGGTGTATCAGCTCCACCACTTAGCTTTGTGTCATCTACAAACTTTCTGAGGATGCACTCGATCCCACTGTTTGTGTCATTAATAAAGACGTTGAAGAGCACTGGTCCCAAGGCAGAGCCCTGCAGGACACCAGTCTTCGCCGTTCTCCACCCAGACATAGTGTCATGGACTGCAAATCTCTGGCCACATCCATTCAGCCGATTTCTTATCCATCTAGTGGTCCGTTCTCCAAATCCATATCTCTCCAATTTAGAGATAAGGATGTTGTGTGGATCCATTTCAAAGGCCTTGCAGAAATCAAGGTAGAGTATATGAATTGGTCTTTCCACACTGACTGTTGCAGTCACTCCATCACAGAAGGCCATGAGATCGGTCAGGCACGATTTGTCTTTAGTGAATCTATGCTGGCTTTCTTTCATCACCTCTTTATATTACATGTGCCTCAACATTGCTTGTATGACAATCATTTCTGTGATCTTCCCAGGCACAGAAGTGAGTCTCACTGGTCTGTAGTTCTCTGGGTCCTCCCTTCTGCCCTTTTCAAAATGGGGATGATGTTACTGCTTTTCCAATCAGCAGCAACTTTATCTGACTGACATGACATTTCAAATATAATGGACAGCAGTCTCGTGACTACATCTGCCAGTTCTCTCAGGACTCTGGGTTGTATGTCATCAGGTCCCATAGGCTTGTTTGTGTTTAGAATCATCAGATGGCCTCGCACTTGCTCTTCACTTACAGTGGGAGGGTTTTCACTCTCCCAACAATCACCTAGATCTACAGATACTTGGTAGGCGCTGGAAGCTTGGCTGCCATTAAAGACTGAAACAATAAACTTGTTGGGTAGCACAATCTCCTCCATATCCAATGCCACCAGTTCTTCATCCTTGTTTATTAGGGGGGGGACAGTCTCCCTGACCTTTCTTTTCTCATTAATGTACTTACAATCCCCTTTTTTATAATTCTTTACATCCCTTGCCAGTTCTGTTCTATCTGTATCTTGGTTTTCCTGATCTCATCCTACACACCCTAGCCATTTCCTTGTACTTTCCCCAGGGTATGTCTCCCTGATTCTACTGCCTATGTATTTCCACCTTGTGCCTTAGTTTGAGGAGCAGGTCCTTGCTTATCCACAGTGGTTTTCTTCCTGCCCTGCCTGATTTCTTACACAGAGGCATGGAGATCTCTTGTGCTCTCTAAGAAGAGTGTTCTTCAAGGGTTACCAGCTCTGATTGACACCTTTGTCTCTAAGGATGGTTTCCAGGAGATCTCATCCACTAAATTTTTAAACAGATGGAAACTTGATTTTCTAAAGCTCAGGGTCCTAATTTTACTCTTTGCCAGGCCTATATTTTTTGAGATTGTGAACTGAACCAGGGCATGGTCACTACATCTAGACTGCCTCCATCTTCACCTTTCTAATGAGTTCCTCTGTATTGTGAGCACAAGGTGCAGTAATTCTTCTTCTCTGGTTGGTTTGTCTAGTACCTGTACTGTAGGAGCAATCAGCCAGAGATCAAGACACAGACTCAATATGAGTTTAAACTCCTGCTCGTTTATTGCTGCATTTATTGTTATATTTACACTCTGTCAAGCTGTTCCCACGTTAAGCAACATGCTGCTATTTGCTATTTCTGACTGACCACGCACCCTTAATGCTACTGCCATTGGCTACTAAAATCTAGCTCAAGCAACCCAGCTTCTATCCCCCTTTGCGTCCTGTTTACAGCTTTCAGCCCTTGTCAAATTCCTCTTACTATCTCTCCAAGGCTGCCTCAAGGCTGTTCTCACACTAGCTCAAAAGACGAGTCGTACACAGCTGCGTCCCCTATCTGCTAAACATTCCTCCACACTGTACCAGCAAGTTGTCTTCTGCAAACTCCAGGATTCTCTTGGACTGCTTGCAGTCTGCTGTATTGGTCTTCCAACAGATATCTGGGTGATTAAAATCTCCCATCAGGACAAGGACCAGTGAGCTCAATGCTTCCTGTAGCTGCAGCAAGAAGGCCTCCTCAACAGGCTCCCCTTGATCAGGTGGCCTGTAGTGGAAGCCCAGCACAAGCTGACCATTATTGGTTTGATCCTTCAGTTTAACCCACAGGCTCTCAACCTATTCATTGTAGGGAATATTTTAGCAGACCAAGGACATGACNCCTCAGAGCCAGCTCCTATCAGTCTATCCATCTCCTGTCATAGAGGGCAAGACCCTGCCCCCTCCTTCCCAGTCTGTCTCTTCTGAATAGTTTGTAGCATTCAATTGTTATGTTCCAGCTGTGTGAACCATCCCACTATGTCTCTGTAATAGCAATCAGGTCATAGTTTTCTGATTGTACCATGGCCTCCAATTCATCCTGCTTGTTACCCATGCTGTGTGCGTTACTGTAAAGACACTTCAGGTGAGCTTTCAGCCTTGTCATCATATGGGGGAAGCCCTTTCTAGTTTCTTTGGGCTGATATACAGGCATTCTCTTGCTGAATCCTGAAGTGTTGTTGTCCTCTCCATTTTTTCAGTTCCTCTGAAATACATCTCCTCCCCTTGCCAGATCTACTTTAAATCTCTGCTGATAAATCCAGTGAGCTTGCTCCCCAGAACATTCCTACCCCACTGGGTCAGATGTATCCCATCTCTTGTCATCATGCCTGGCCTTTCAAATGTATGTCCAAGACCACAAAACCCCAAACCCTGGGCATGGCACCAGCCATGCAGCCGGTCATTCACCTCATCTATTTGTCTCCTTCTCCTCGGGTCTCAGCCTCCTACCAGGAGGAGAGAGGAGAACACTATCTGCGCTCCTGGATCCCTTCAACATCTTTCCAAGGGATATGAAGTCCCTTTTGATATTTTGGTACCTTCTTGTCATTGCTTCATTTGAATATTAAAGAGTAGGAGTAGATATTAATCATCTGCCTTTACCAGGCATGGTAGCTTCTTCCTGATGTCATGGCTCCAGGTGTCTGGTAGCAGAGGACATTTCCAGAGGGGTTGCGTAGATGACAAATGGGTGCTTCAATGTCTCTCAGTGAGGAGTCCCCCTTTACTAGCATGAGACTCTTTTTTGTGGCACTGGTCTAAATACAACTGTTAGTTTCACCAGCTTTGCACAAATATCCCTTTGTTGGTTCTGGCTATTTAATATGCCTCTGTCACTTTCTAGCTCCAGAATGTAATGTCTGTTGTGCAGAAGCACATCAGTAGTGTGAGGGAAACAACTTCTTCTGTTCTGAGCGGAGACAAGAGTCTAGTCCTCCTTGTCTTGTTAAGTCTGCTGGATCACTCAGCTCAGGATAAGAGACTAAGTCACCTTCCCTGAGGAGGGGCTGTTGCTCAGCCCTTGTCAATGCATAATACCCCACATCAGACTCTTTCACAGATTCCCAAATGCTGTGCTTCCTGATGAGATCCTCACACAAACTGCTTCCTTACCTTATCCAGCTGGGCACATGTATACCCATAGCACACATCTCTGTCTTGAGGCCTTACAGGAACTACTTGGGTTCTGGAGTTCCCGACAGCTGAGTGTCTGGGTAGTTTTTCTGATCCTTGAGATGCCTACTTGGATAGATGAATCAACCAGGGAAGGTTGCAGCCACTCTGAGTTTCAGCCTCAGCTCAGCCATTGTGGCATGTAGAAACCGTTTTAGACATAACAAATCTCCCTGCACTCTCTCCCTGCACGCCCTGCCTGCGCAAACTGACTCGCAAACTGTTGTGCCTGCTCCTGTTTGCCTACCTCTATTCACCACACTCTGGGTCACTTGATTTCTCTGGGATTACCTAGTATACAAGTGTCTGTAACTGTCTTCAATGTCGGTCCCACCCATGATGATGAGTCAGAGCTCAGGGACACACGGCTGCTGCTCTGGGGGTTGGAAGCTGGGCTGCAGCCACCTGTTGCCTCTCCCTCCCTGTGCTAGATTTGCACTTTTTCTGCTCTCAGAGTTGTCTACACAGTCCCCCCAACAGATCCTTTAGCCGCCGACCTCATATGGCAGATCTCATCTACTGGGTAATCTCTCTTGAAGTGTCTCCTGAAGAAGAGGTTTTCCTCTTCCTTCTCCAAAGAGATAAACAAGAGAAATGTACAGCTCCGAGGCAGGACAGCATTTAAGGTGGACAAATTGTGGGCAGGTGTCTACTGTGCAGAGAGTGTGAGGGCAATCAGCAAAGACCAACTTACTCTCAGAAGAATAAAGATTAAAAAAGAGCCTCTAGATAGCAGCCTGGGGAAGACATGAGGCAGCCAAAATGGCCTGAAACATGTCTGACAGCTTTTGGCACAGTGGAGAGTTTTCTCACACTGGATCAGCAGACCTAAAGGGTCCAGACTCTTCCGGATGTTTTAGGTAAAACAGAAATAATACTTCTAATATTTTCCCTCTGTGTTTCATAATAATAGTTGTCACAAAATAAGCTTTTTGATAGCGGAAGCATGGGCAGCTTTATGAAATTCAAGCAACAATTTAGGCTCATAGTTTGAGTCATCCTGTGCTAGCCCAATGCTCAGAAGAAATCAGCTCTGTCTGGCTATCTCAGACAGGGAACACTCATGGCTGAAACCTGTTGCATCACATACATCAGCAGGTCTTCTGATGACTGCTGTGACTCCAGGAAAATGTCAGTTATTTCAGTTCCTCTGTGTTATTCTCACACAAGAGGATATGCCTATCATGACCTTCCACGTTACAGCCCTGACAGACATATTAGGGAGAAGTCCTGTCCTAATACACGTTTGAATCTCCTCTGTAGCATTCAAGGACAAGCAGGAAAAACCTTCCTTGCCACGCCATTGTAGTTTGGTCTCTTTGGAGACTTTTGAGCCTCCAGACACACTTTAAATAAATAATTAAGTAAATAAACCAATAGGAGGCCTCTTTTCAACCACAACCACTGCTGTTATTGCTGACTGAGAGAATAAATATCTGTTGTCTTTATAGAGAACCACAAAATGGTTGTGAGTTTGCATAGGAAAAATTGCACCCTGTCATTCAAACACTTTTGTGCAAACATTGCAAGCTGAGTAAGGAAATGGTATATCTAGGAAACAGCTAGCAACAGAAAAGAAGCTTTGTTAGATGTTCTTAAACTATGCCCTAAAAAATCATTTTCTTTAGACTTGGCTATTTATGGTAACTGAGTAAATGAGCTTTTTCGTTTCTTCTTTTGGACCTTATTTCTCTTGATTATGTCACAATGATCAACATACATAAACATCTACTCAATTCAAGAAGGTGTCACTTGAGTTAAAGTGTTCACTGATTCTATTTATATGGGAAACTGTTTTCAGTGGAATGGCTTCTTTGAAAGACAGATTTACACAAACACAGTTTTATAGTTACCTACATAATCTACAACAAAAATGTAACTTGAGCCTGATTTAGTGTTATGCGTAGCACAAGTAATTGTATAGATTATTTTTGTATGATATACAACAATCATAGAAAAGGAGACTGGACGAGAACACTGGCAAAATGTGATCTCTTGCACAGTATGCATCTCAAATTTAGTCCAATTTTTAGAGCTTTTGTTTTTCCCCTGCACAAATGACATCTAATCTTCATTGCCAAAGATCTGCCAACAGCATTAGAAAGTTCTTCCAATGATTATTTAGCTTTCAGTTAAAAATACATTTTTTTCCTCTATAAATGTCAAGATACAATTTGCAGCTCTTGAATTTCATGTTTAATAGATTGAAGAGCCCTCTATTACCAAATGTATGTTCCAGAATCAAATACTTATTCATATACACTAATCAATTATTCATTATATGTCCTTTCTGCTCGCTATGTGCTCCTTTAGATGTATTCTTCTGCCTCGTGTATAACTGTTCTAGAACCAAGATCTATCAAATCATCTTGGCTAGAACCCAGGAAAAAAGTGAAGATACTTATTCAGTAATTAAGTCTTATTTGTAAGAAGGCATATCTACCTAAGCAGATGCAACTGAAAGTGTAAGTTTGAAGCAGAAATTGTGGGAATATTCTTGCTGAAACACAAAGAAGTCTCAGTCCTGATCAGATATGAAAGAACTAATGTTCTCAAATTAAAATATGAGTAACATTGTAATGGCATACCTCTCAACTGATTTCTATAATCTCTCCTTTCTAATTTCCCCTCCCTCCTTTTCTCTTACTAGTCTGATCTTTACCTAGTTCTACCCATGTCTCAATACCCAGTCTTGGTTATCTAGCACATAAATGTTTACTGCTGGTGTTTACAATGCTTCCATCTGTCTGGAATAACAACAACATTAATTATAAACAATGAATCAGAGATCAGATTTTAGTCAGCAGGTTCTCCTACTATTTGCAGAACAATATTGGTCTAAAGTCTAACTTGCTCATTTCATGCCTGGTGGTAATGAAGCATCTGAACCTTTGATGAACCTTGGGCTAAAATCCAAAGGGCCAATTGTAGAAGAACCATCTTCCCCTGTATACTAGAAATTCACAGGCTGAAATAGATTAAAAATAAATCTTTTGGAACCAAGTATTCTCATATTGAAAGCATAAATTTTTTTCAGAGTATTTTAGTGACAGGCAAAATAAATGCAACTTAAATACC
The DNA here is from genome assembly GCA_013399015.1 of Galbula dea. Classification (NCBI taxonomy): domain Eukaryota; kingdom Metazoa; phylum Chordata; class Aves; order Piciformes; family Galbulidae; genus Galbula; species Galbula dea. The sequence goes on from VWZX01005958.1 coordinate 6,706, forward strand.
ATTTATAAAGTATGTCTGTTCCAGAAAAACATGTTACTTGCTGACTTGTTAGGAAAATCACATGTCTAAACCACAACTTGAGGATTCAATGTCACCGCTCCTTTTTTTTTTTACAGAACAGAAGTCTCACAAATACCAGTTTGATTGGCTGGTGCTGGATAAGGTAAACCTACATGCTATGACTACAGAAGTGAAAACCACAAGAAATGTCAAAACCTTTGCTATTCTAGTACAAAAGTCATAATTATATTATGGCAAAATGGCTCTTGAAAGTAACAGTCTATGGCTTTTATGCAACACTACGTAACTTCTGTGGTACTATTTCAAAATATGCTACCTCATAAGAAAGAGAATCTCCTGCAAATATATTCAACAAGACACCCCTAAAATATTGCTGGTAAGGATTTTATTAGGACTATATTGAAGGAAATGTTATTTCACATGTGTCTGAGATTTAGACATCTAAATACACTTTCTTTGAAAAGAAAACTAGAAATCTAAAAATACTCTTCAGTTAAAGACTTTACAGGTTAGAAATTTCAAGATGTCACAGAAAAGAAATCTTAAGGATTTTTCTAAATTCTGCATATAGTACAGATCGGAAAGAAACAAATAAGTAAATGTCAAAACTATCACAACAAAAATCCAAAATATTTTTTTCTGAATACATGCATTATAAACTTTACTCCATTTCAGAAAATGTTTTTATTTCAGCTGGAATGTATGATGACATACTAAATAGCTATCTAAACTTCTCTGATCTTCTGTAATTTCATTTTTCCTTATGGCGTATCTGTTCCCAACATGTCAAAGAAATTTTCTGCTTTCTTGTGTAGCTTCTCTTTCATTTCTATATACTTAACTGCAGACAAAGAGGAGTTATCCTTAGCTAAATGTATATACATTTAGCATTTGAAGAAACAACAGCTTCTTCATTTATGGCTACTTAATCATTTATGGCTACTTAATGTTGCTGATTAACACAACAGACCACAAAGTATCTTCCTTACAGCTATCTACAAGAAGATAGGACAGTTGGAGCAGTAACCTGTAATGCTATAGTTCAAGGACTTTTTTTTATCCAGGCATTACCTAAATTATTCAATATTTTGATGACAGGCTATAGAGAAACAAGTGACTAGGCAGCAAAGGCTATGTTGTTTTAAAGTTCAAAGTAGGAACTGAAAATAGCTTTCTGCATAACTGAGCATAAGCAGTGCAAACCAAAATAGTATGTTAAGTGGGAAGAAGGTCTGAGAAGGAAGACAATGTTGTTGAAAAGAAAGGGAAGCCTTGGGTGAGAATGCAGCAGAGTTGAGTTACTTTGACACATGAGGATAAGAAGCCATGTAGTTTTACAGATCATATAGCAGCTCAGAAACCAATCACTGTCTGGTCTCACCCCTTCTTTTGTTTGTGTTTCTTTCCCAAGTATTTGTTTAAAGAGAAATTAGCCAGCTAAGGAGATTTTGAGATATGAGGTCAACACATTAAGTTTCACACACTAGCAATGACAGTCACCAAAAATATCAAATTAGTGTAGGCAAATCAGCAAGACAGAGTAGCTATTTAAGATGAAATAGAGAAAAAAGTTTATAAAATAATTAATGGTTATTTTACCTATCTTTTTATCAAATTTATGCCTTTTATTGATGCTTCATTATAGAAGAACTTTGCAGGGAAATTTAGCCACTTTAAATGCAAAATAGTGACAGTTCCAACAGTTGCACTAAAAAAAAAGAAAGCTACAAAAGGCTTAATAAAGTCTCTCTGTATATAAACTGGAAATACATACCTTCCAGGAAACAGCCAAATACGTTAACCCTGGATGTCATGTTTTGCAACACTATTGCTCCAGATGTCTTTTGCCAGTTTGACATAACAAGCTGTTTCCTCTTCTAGAGAAACTAATGAACAAGCATATGTATTTGTCATATCTTTTTCGCTCATGTGAGGATAGCAACCACAGTGTTTCTTTGCTTAGTCTATTCTCTGGATATTTGAAAAAAAACCAAACAACCAAACCTATTTTAAAATTGCATTTATATTTCATTCTTCTCTATTAAAAACAGAGAGACAACCTTCAAATTTTTATAAATGAAAATCCGAAGCATGTTTACCACAAACCTTGAAAAGAGCCCCATTAAAGTAGTACAAAGAGATGGATGCCACAGGTCCAGACAACTGCATGAAACAAAATGTAGGCCTGCTTGAAACCAGCTGTGAACCAAGTTTTTGCATTTTTAACTGCATTTTGGAAGTCCAAGAGGAGTGGCTGGTACACCAGAGAGTTGTACTGCCATCCAGAGGTGCCTCAACAGGCTGGAGAAATGGGTTGACAGAAGCCTTATGAAATACAGCAAAGGGAAGTGTTAAGTCCTGTACCAGTACTGCAGGAACAGATAAAAAATACAAGCTGATATTCTGGAAAGCAACTTTGTATGAAAAGACCTGGGACTCCAGGTGGATACTAAGGTGAACACCAAGGCGAACATGAGGTAGCACTCTGCCCTCAAGGTTAATGGCATCTGGGGCTACATTAGGAATGGTGTTACCAAGAGGCTGAAGAAGATGATTTCCCTTTCATCAGTACTGATGAAGCCACATCTGGAGTACTATGTCCTTTTCCTTGTCCTAGGAGAGAGATAACACATCAGTGACCTTACCAGTTTAAGGATTAATCAGTTTATGGAATACTACAATAGGATGTATAGAATAGAATCCCTTCATGGCTGCTTTTAATTATTTCTGTATTAACATGGTCACTTGTGCTTGGTTTGTATTTGCCAGGGTTTTGGTAGTGCACCAAAGAGGCTACAGGTATGGCTTCTATTAGAAGATTAGAGAAGCTTCCCCAGCTGCAAGTCAGACCTGCCTCTGGCCAAAGCTGAGCCAACCAGTGCCACTTCTATAACATTTTTAAAAGGAGAAAAACCTGTTGAGTTAGTTCTTTTGTTTTGAGAGTTCTTCTGTTTGGAAGAAGAGTGGGATGTGAGAGAAACAATGGTGAAAACAATGAGATAAGCGAGGAAGGAGTGGGGGAGTCATGACAGAGCAACTATTCCCTTTCAGCCAGTGGTGAGGTGGCAGGCATCTTTTGCAGCCCTTAGATAACAATGGTTGTTATGGTTTGGATTAGAACAGAATTAATTCTGNTCTAACTCTGCTGTGACTTGGATGCTGTTGCTGCTTGCCTTGGCTCTCTGAGACACAAGTGCTAGCTGCTTGGACTGGGAGCTGCTACCGGGGACTCAGGGAAGCTGCTGTGCTGGCATTGGGACGGTTCAGTAATTTGGGTCCTGTATATGTTTATATTAATTTCATTTATATCTGTTGTTATTATTAAAGCAGTTTTTAGCTTTTTTAACTTCCAATCCAGTCTCTCCTTTAACTGCCATGCGTGGGGGTTGGGAAGAGCCCTTAAACCCACCACAATGGTGGAGCCAGATCATGTCTGTAGCCTATGGAGGATCCTACGCTGTGGCAGGGGACTGCTCCCGAGGAAGGTCTTGACTCTAAAGGAGGCTCATACTGGAGTAGTCTGTCACTGGGAGGAATTAGACCCATGGACATCACACTATAGCAGGGGAAGACTGAGAGGAATTTTTCACTGAGGAGGAAATTGTCATATTTTCTCTTGCTCATCCCACAAGAGAGGGGCAGGAGTGGATGAGCAGCTGCATGGTGCTTTGTTGCTGGCCAGGTAGGCTTAATCCACAACATCACTGAATGAGACAAGTGTACCCATCTATCTATGTCTTGACATTCTGTGTTCAGGAAGTGAATGAACTGAAATTGCGTTCACCTTTGTTATCAGATAAAAACAATGCAAGTTCTGCCTTTGGGCTTGCATATGTATATACATATATACACAGACAATATGATTTCTTATGTAAAACGTTTACATAATGAAACATTATAAGAACAACACCCACAGTATAGGGTCCTTACATTTTAAAGTATCTATCATGGCACACAGAAGCAACAATGCAATGTACTACTTCTAAAATATCATCCAAATAGAAGTTCCCCTAATAGTGTGTTAGTCTGCCTTCTTCTGCTATGAAAGGTTATGACTGAGGTCATGAGTTTTGGCTGAACTGTTCACTTAAAAGTAAAATTTTTATGCAGATTCCAAAAAGACTCTGGGGAGGAGTTCCCACTGATGTCATCAAAGGATAAATCTAGCTGTAAACTTGGCAACTCCTTTTACATGATGCTTTACAAATGCTTCAGAGCATCCTTTTCTGCTTACCTTCCTTGAGAGAAATCAAACTGAAATAGAGTGAACTGTCAGAGACAAATGTATTGATATATCCTGCAATTCCAGAGTTTATGACTACACTACATTCACGATGAGCTTGACTCCTAGGAGGTTTGACAGATTGTTAATGAACCAATAAGAAATTCATATTCTTTACTTTATCTTGAAAGTCTTTAATTTTATGCAACATAATTGCAACTATGCTATCACAGCCTTGATCTCTGCTTGAGAATTTCCACTATATTACAAGTCAGAACATATAAATCAGTTTCACTTCAGATTAGCAGTCCTGCTTAATGCCAACAACATGTTTATTTACCCACAGATTTTTAACCTTGACATGACAGATATGGTTTTAAAAAAGAACATACAAGAAACCTCACTGTTCACTTGAGAACTAAGAGGAAATAGTAGTCATCAGAAAGATGACCTGAGGTAATGACACTTGCTTGCAAATGTCTTTTTGTATACAGATAAAGTAAGAATTTGAGCTATTTTTCAGAGTTGTGATTGCACTGACAGCCCATAATGCAGAAATCTCCCACAGGAGTTCCTTGGGTTACTTCATCTCTTCCCACACCCTGCCTATTCTTCACACAAAGAAGTAAGTCTAGGAAGTACCATGGTCTTCCTAGATTTATCATGTTCTACACAGAGGATGACTATTTCTGAAAACTTCTGCTTTAAGTAACTTTCTAAGCGTAACGGCACCCCAAATAATAGTTTACCATTTTTACCCTCAAACACTTCCATTAGGAAAACCAGTGGCCACACAATAGCTTCCTTCTGAGAATCACTTCACTTTTCGTGGTTAGACACCTACAGAGACAATATTTTACAGAAACCTCCAGGATTCCCAAAACAACCAGCATACAGCATGTACTAGAAATAAATATGTTTTTACAGATTCATAGATTATGCTTTCAGATCATTGGTCAGTACACTTCATATTAAAAGGAGCCCATGAAAGATATGAATCCCCCCTACATTCCATCTGTAGTTTCATGTCCTCCCTGTTGACTCTAACTCTGGGCATTATGGCTGTTCTCCCTCCTTTGACCTTTAGGTGAACATTCCAACAAACACTGAAATGTGAGAAGAAGGAATGGCTTAGAGTAGAGTACTGCTGGAGGTGCTATCCAGCTATAATTTCAAAGTCTGTTATTGGGTTGTGATGCATCCAATGGGGAGGTAAAAGGAAGAATATCTTGCTTATGAAATACAGGTTGACTAGGTATGAGTTGGGTGGTTGATTGTACAGCACTGTCAAAATTTAAACCATTCTGACCTACATAGAAGCAGACCACAAAGTCCTCATAAGATTTTTAACAGAAAAATACAAGCATCTAAGGGCTCCAAATGCCTCTTGGGCTAGATTCAAGTTGCATCTAATTCAGAAGATACGGAGTTTGCACTTCTGTACCCCCAGATCTCATGTATTAAGTGCCCAAGGCTTTTAGTGATATTAAATGGTTTTAGTATTGTGCCTGGCTATCTGGTCTAACTAATGAATGCAAGCTGACCTTGAAAGAAATACTTACTGAGATTTTTGAGTGACTGAAATCTTGGAATGCGGCTCTTTACAGTACAGTACACTTGTAGCAAGTTGCAACAGTCTAAAGCTCCTATAGCTGAACTCATGACTTCCCAAAAACAACAAAAAGATCAAGAATAACATTAAGGAATGTATTAGCCTTATTTTGACAAAACTGATTGTAGTAAAAGACAACCTCCTGGCTATTTACATTTACAGTATAAATCTTGTTGTCTTCATTTCTTCATCTTCTAAGCTCTTCTTCCACTAAGGAGCACTATAGAAACCACTTCCCACTTCCTCTGGGAAGCAGTTTATTATCATTGGTTATTATACACATGGATATTAATAATTAAGTTTAAAAAGTTAAAGCGAAAATGACATTAACATAGTACACAAAAGTCTCATCGTTTTGTTAATAAATTGAAAGATGAACAGGTCAAGAATATTAAAAACTGACACAAACATTTGAGTACCTTGGACATGCAAAAAAAATTTCACATCTTTCAACTGACTTACAGTTGACCTGGAAGGTTGTACTTCAAAGTTTTCTAAATTCATATATTATGCTCACACCTAAATAATCTGTTCTGTTGTTATTCTATTTGGTCAAGCATGCTAATATCACATTGCAGTTATGATACTCTATCTGTCTTAGTAAAAGTGAGTACTACCTGAAAGTAAAATCTTCCACTGTTGATTTGCACAACATTTGTTGATTTAACCTTGCTACAGAAATCTGTCATGTAGTCTTCCAGGGCCCACAAACACCCCTCCATAACCTTTGTACTCAGAACTTGATTCACAAAATTCAATAGTAGAAATTTTGCAAACAAAGCTAAACTTAACATGAGGCTTGAAAGTGAAAGAAACCCCCCCTCAAAAACAAAACAAAACAAACAACAACAACAACAAAAACGCAAACCAAAACCAACCAACCAACCTGACAACAAAAAACAGGAGAGAGAAAAAGCAGCCTTCCCTACCATCTTTAAATTACATTTTTTCAGTTTACAGATAGTTCTTTAACTTTCTAATCAGTCAGTGAAGCAAAGTTATCCTGGCTTTGGAATCTTATGATTCTTGTCTTGACACCCATAAAATATGCTCGTCTAGAACTAATTTACTTTGATTACCTTTAAAAGATCAACAAAAAAGCCCAAAACAAACAAACAAAAAACCCAGACAACTAAACAAAAACCAAAATATAATAATCTGGGAAACTTTTTAATGGTCAAGAGAATGAACCTTTGGAATGGATTGTGTGGCAATTTATGGAGTCTGTCTTTGGAAGTCTTTAAGGATGTCTCTTTGCAATAATATGGGTACAGTTCACCCTGCCTTGTGTATAAGTAAATGAAGTTCTGAAGTGTCCCCTAGCCTTGTTTCCTGTGGTTAACAGTTTTCCCATATAAATTCCCACTTTATCATAGAATCCTAGAATATTCTGAGCTGGAAAAGACTCACAGGGATTATCTAGTCCAGCTCCTAACCCTCCAAGGGACGCACCAGGAATCGCACCATGTGCCTGAGAAGGATATTCAAGCTCTTCTTGAACTCCACTGTGACCACCTTCCTGACGAGGTTGTTGCAGAGCCCAACCACCCTCTGGGTGAAAACCATTTTCCTGATATCTAACCTAAATCTTCCTTAACCAAACTTCATACTATTACTTCTAGTCCTAATACTGTCCACTAGAGTAAAGAGATTGGTGCCTGCTCCTCTGCAATTCCTCATGAGGATGTTGAAGACAGCAGTGAGGTCTCTCCACAGGCTCTTCCAGGCTGAACAGACCAAGTAAAGTCAGCCACTCTTCATAAAGCTTCCCCTCCAGACCCTTCACCATCTTTGTAGCTTTCCTCTGGACTCTTTCTAATAGCATAATATAAATTCTATGCTGTAGTGTCCCAAACTATACACAGTACTCAATATGCAGCTGCACCAGTGCAGAGTAGAGCAGGACAATCATCTCCTTTGACCAGCTGGCAATGCTGTTCTTAATATACCCCAGGACACAGTTGGTCTTCCTGGCAGCCAGAGAACACTGCTGACTCATACTCAGTTTGTCATCAACCAGGACTCCCAGGTCACTTTCTGCAGTGCTGCTCTCCAGCCTCTCCTTGCCCAGTCTATACACACATCTGAGGTTACTCCATCCCAAGTGCAGAATCTGGCCTCTGCACTTGTTAAACTTCACACCATTGGTGATTAGCCAGCGCTCTAATTTGTAGAGGTCCCTTTGCAGGGCCTCAGTGCCCTTGAGGGAGTTGACAGCTCCTCCTAGTTTTGTATCATCTGTGAACTTGCTCAGTACCTGCACTCAAGTCCTGAGTCCAGGTCTTTTATGGACCGTGTCTTATACTTGTGCTATACTACCCAGCAAATAATTTTTGTAGCACATCCCTTTCATACAGATTTTGCAAAAGTGCCTTTGTAAATAATAAAACACTTTGCAATACCTAGGTAATAGAAGTTAAATTCACTCTTATTCACTCTTACATAGATACTTTTCTCTTTCACACAGAAATATAAGAATTCTGAAGCCTATTAAGAAGGATTTGATAACATAAAAAAAATTGTATTTTTGACATAATTTTCTCTCAACTCTCCCATAAACATAAATTTACTTCTGTAATATAGGGTTCTTAATAGTTTGGATTTGAATCGCAATAATAATATTTTTAATAAAGCTAAAGATCATTCTTCAGGCCTAAAAAGTTTTTATTTCTTTAGATTTTATAATCTACTGTGTTACTTATCAGACTCACAGTCTTACTAAACCTCAATTTTGAGGAAATCTGTCACTTCAGATTACATATATACAAATAGTAATCAAAATCAGACTCTAAGTACTGAGTTCTCCCAGACTATATGCTGTGAAACAATGCAAATTTATCAAACTCCACAAAAGCTACTTGTTTTAATTTTAAGTTAATAAACTAACAGTTTCCAAATGTTAAGAAAATTCTAAAACCTGATCACCATTAGGAAAATAACAGGGGAAAATAATTTTATATGAATTATTATTTGCCACATACTAACATTTCTCCTGGGATTCTCAAGAGAGCATGCAGATAAGTTATCATATGTAATCCCCTTGAACTCTGTATACAAGAAACCATCTACTTTTAGCTTAGCAATTTTCAGGATGTTGTTAAAGTTTTGTGCCAATTTTGGAGAGTGGGAAACCTGGCAAAAGTATCCTGGGAACCAATTGCAAGTAATCTTTTCTCTAGGGAGAGAGGTTCTTAGTTTGACCCCAATTTTTGAGCAGCTAGCAGTTGTAATTCCCGCCAAGAAATGAAACATAGCTGTGTACTTATCAAAGTTTCTTTATTTCATGTTAACTTGTATTTTTTCTCAAATTGAATGTAAGTCTGACCTTGGGATACACTTCAGATAATGTTCACTTCTCATCCACATTTATAATATGTTAGTTGCAAGCTGTGCTGTCCTGGCCTAGAATCTCACTGCAACTTTTCCAGGAATAAATTGTAGTGCCACAAGCAACTGTTTATATTTATGGTAAACAATTTGATGTGCAGATGCTAGTTAGCCATCATGAAAGACCTTGACAAAATTTCACACCTCGATATGTTATTTGATTCTACAGTAGACAGAGGACAATTAAAACTGAAAAGGTAAGTCTTCTAAAACTGTATCTCTGAAGAATGCCTTGCAAATCTACTGAGGGGAGGATGTGTTTGTGAAACACTGATTTATGCACATACATAGAGAAATCCAGATAAACTTGAGAGATTTTATTGTTTTTATTCTAAAGAATCTTCACTTTAAAGGATAGGAAACTTCCCAATTAAGACAACATTTTTCATTGTTTAAAAGCTGAGTCTACTTTGGGCAGTCCTCAAATTTTTGTATCTACATCTCTGGGTAGTTTTGGAATCTTCTGTTCTCACCCCATAATTGACTTACCAGAAGTTATTTGGCTTTGGCTGTCCAGTGTTCCACAAACCCAGTCCTCTCCAATGGATGTTCAGGCCACTGTAAGTTGTCAGCCTCAGCCTGCTTTCCATAATCTCATTCAGAGAAGTTCAAGCCTGAGCAAACTCCATAGCAATATGTGTTTTTCAGGACAGACGCACAAGAAAGTGAATTTTCTTATAGCACTCTTCTTTTCACTGCTATTGTATAGCTCTCTTCTTTCCCAGAGGAAGATAAACAGGGTAAAGGTTAACAGATTTTTCCATGTTTAGAAGAAAAATAAAGAACTATTCATCTCCAAATCTTATCCAAGGGATATTGCTGCAGACTGGGGTGTCACCTCAGTAATCTCTTGTTACTACCTTCTCTTTCACTTAATCAGAAAGAGAGGAAGGATTCCAGCCATGACTAACTTCATTCATGTGACCACTTCATACATTTTCTATCTTACCATCTGACCTTCTTCTTATGGCTGACTCCACAGTACTATTTTATAACTATTTCCCAATGAGGGACAACGTGAGGTTATCCCCTTCCTCTCTAGTTATATCCTGACCAGTCAGTATATGGGTTTTAGTTTAACCAAATTAAGATGAAGAAAATTTTGCAAATTTATTCTTTTACCTCCCTTTCCACATTCAAGACTCCATACCTTCCATTGAGTTCAAAAGACATTAAGCAGCTATAAATAGCTTTGACATTTTGGCCTTACACATCAAAAATCTAAAAGATGTAAAGCAGAAACTCATAGACACACACATATAGAATCATAGAAATATTGCCTGGAAGGGACCTCTGTAAGCCACTCAGGACAAGATGCTTGAAGATAGCCTGCGAAAAAGGAGGGGGCTAAGCCTTGGCCACCCAGACTCAAGAACGGTATTTCCATGACCCTGCGTGCAACTTTTTCTAGAGCTGCACTACCTCCCCTTTTCCTAGCAGACAGTCTCCCAAACAGCAAATGTGACCACTGTCCTTTGTTATTCTGCCTGCCCCTTCTCGGAAGAGTCCACCTCCATTAGCTTTATAACACTTCCTCAAGGTACTGTTGGCCACCATAAGATTAACCCTTAGTCTCCTACTTGTCAAATTAGAACCATCCCATCTCCCTCAAACTGTCCTCATAGGTAATGATCTCTAAGCCACTCAAGAAAAAACTTTTCTTAGTATAGCCCTGTTCTCTCAGCTATCTCTAGATAGAGGAGGAGACTCTCTCCAAATGTTTTGTATCTCCAGTATTTACTTAGCCTACAAAATGTACAATAGACAAGACAATAACAACCTTTATATTTGGATATCACTTTCCACTCACATGTTGTGCATATTAATGTAAAGGCTTCTAAAAATTATAGCTATATGTCTGGTCTCTACAGTGTATGCCAAATAACTAGTGCTATTAGGACTAATACCAACAATAGCTGTGCAAATGATGTGAAAAAGATTATTACTTATGTATTGTAATCCTAACTGAAGAGTTATGAAAAGCTTCCAGAGGCTACCAGTAATATTTACTAGACATTTCTGGAGCTCCTTATATCTCATTCTGTGATATTCAGCTTAGTGAATAAAAGGTGCTCTGGTGGATGGCATTGCATGAGTAATAAAACTGTTGAGGACAATAATGGTCCCATCTCTGCATTTGGCCTAGTCAATAGAAAAATCTCCCACTAAGAGATGATTAACAGTGAATTCGGCAGTCACTGTGGCATGATGAAAGTTGCTGATAAAGAGCTATCTATGTTGACAAAGGATGGTGAGATACAAGCGGAGAACAAAAAAACAACCAAACCAAACCAAAGAAGCCATTATACTCCAAGAGAGAAAGAAACTATTGGTAAATTGCAGTAGCTTTGCACATTTTTTACACACTCAGTTCTACAATAATTAGTATAACATAAACATGCTGGATATATTAAACTTCAAATAGAGGGCAGATAGTAGAGCTCTGATCTAAATGTGCAAAGGGTACTATGCCATGAGTTCACAGCTGTTTTAAGTGCTGATGCTTTCCTCTGTGCTTTGCAATGGCTACTGTGATAGAGAGGCAGGTGGCTAAACCCCTGGATAAAACCATAACTTTCTGTATCTGGGAACTCAAAGTAAGTTGCAAAGATGATTTTGTAGGTTTTGGGTCTGGGCCTTAGTACATTATGATTTATGGTTTGTCTTGAAGGCAGACGCATTTCCATTTCTGGATTACACTTGACATGCCAAATGTGCTCATCTAGAAACAGTATTTTTAGGATGAAATTGTTCCAGACATTTGGAATAAGACCTTTCTGCCTGAGTTTTCAATAGCTTGGTAGTGAAGGTCCAAGATTTTACAATGAAACAGAAAGTCACATCAATAAAACACATCTCAGAAATTGTCCTGCTTCAGGATTTTTAATTTATTTTACTCTTATTTTTATCCCAGGCAACTGACATTTTTAGAGGGCCAGGCTAAGTTAATGTGAGGCAAATAACTTGAACCTGCAGATATATTTGGCTGCTGTAGTCAAATCCAGCTGATGGACTTTGGAATTTTGGAGGAATATTTTTTAGGATTTCTATGTGTTTAGCCAGTGCAGGGATCATCTGCATTAGTTTGCCAGGCCAAGATGCCAACTTCTGCTAACATGCTAACTTAGCTGGTCTGGAGAGACCATTTATGAGAACAAGTGATCAGTTCAGGTACCTGACCTTTCTGGTTAAAGAACAAAACTAGTCGTTGTCTGAAATTCTACAGGAAACTGAAGGGAGGAAAAAGAAGTGGCAATAGAAAATATCTGGCAGAAAAAAGAGCAAACTGTGTCCAAATTGAAAAATAAAAAGATGTAAAAGAGAAGATACAGGGGAAGAAGTAAAATAATAGTAGGTACAAAGCATGAAGTCTAGAAACGTGTTAAAAATAATGATCAGTGAAACAGCTGAGAGTGTACTAGTTGTATACAGTTTTCAGATTGCTAAGACTTTATGCTGACCTTTACCCTCTAGCAGGATTTCTAGCTTTACAGTTTTAAGTTTTCTTTGGTCATCAATATGTACTAACATTCAGCGGAGATGTTAGCAGTTCTTTAGTCGGGGTAGTGTTTTACAGTTGAATTGGATACTTTTTCTATTCAATGATTCAACACCTTACACTGGTTTATTTCCTGGACCAGTTATCTGTGTACATGTGCTTTTGAACAAAAAAAAAAATACAACAACAACAAAAGCAACAAAAAGAGGGAGGCAGAAAATATAGAGTAATTCATACATACGAAGTTTGTTTTGACCTACCACTATACCTTCTGTAACTACAGAAAAAAATCCAGCAGTACTGTAAAAGGTTAATTTCAAATTTACAGGAAGAAACTAGAAATCTTAACGTTTCCCCACTTGTGGCTCCTACATGAGAAGTCATTGGGTTTTTTACCTGCCTCAACTATTTACCAAAAGACTTTTCACACACAAACAACTACATTTTTCTATAATTAGCTTTTAAATAGCTATTTTTGTTCCATGAAATCTTAGTGTCATATTATAATCAAAGGAATGCAATTCATGCAAATGAGTTATGCTAGAAATGAAGTTTATAAAGCAAAATATAAGACAAGATTTCTAAAATAACTCCTAGGAAGACTGACACTCTCAAGTATCTGTACATTACACCAGCCCTCAATTCTACCTTATTCTTTTAACTTGTCCAATTTGGTGAACAAGAGCAGATACCTTTTACTCCCCTCAGAGAACTGCATGCAGCACAAATTCAACAAGAAATTAATTGCATTATTTGCGTTATCTTTTTTTAAAATAAAATATCTTGATGCTTTTGTTGCCAGTTAGAGACTACTACTAATTGTTAGAGGCTACTAGTAATTGATTTAAGTCTCTCAAACACAGTAAGAGTTACAACTGCCAGTACACCTACATCAAATAGTGCTACGGATTGCAGTGATTTGCTTTGTGACAACAGATCTTCATCCTGATCACCCAGTTCAGCCTGCTGAATTCAAGCCTTCAGCTGTGTGTGAGTATCTACCTTGTCCCTGGAGGCCAGCAGAAGCTACCACCCCTGCACCCAGCTGGAGGAAAGGAGGGGAAGTCTTGGGGGTTTTGTTGCTCTATGGAAGAAAATAATCAGTGAGAACATTGTGGTATGAAGTTGTCAGCTCAGATCAGCTTTACGGAAATCTTATATGGCTGAAGGTTTCCCACTACCTCATAAACCATTTACATAAGAGCTGCTTATGACTTCTCATCATTGCACATAACCACTTTAAGCCACAGCTCAGTCATTAGACTTCAGTTCAGCTTGGCAGGTCTGGCCAAAACAACACCTGGCAATGGGTCTCTAGGGAAAACGGAGAGTCTGTAAGACATGGTGATAATTTGGAAGCTTACTCGCTCAGGGTTAGTGCTGGCTTCCTTCCACAGGACAGCACATGTGGGTGCTGTGCTAATCTAGGTGCTCAGAAAGGAAACAAAACCCACACCTTCAACACCAGTAAACGAGAAAAACTCTGCGAGTCTCCCACCTCACTGCACCATTCAAACACATCATTGTGCTTCCACCCAGCACAGCAAAGGGACTGACTCCAAAAATCAAGAAGCATTTCCTTTCTAAAAATTTGTTTTAGAATCATAGAATTGTCAGAGTTGGAAGGGACCTTAAAGATCATCTAGTTCCAACCCCCCAGCCTGGCAGGGACACCACCCACTAGATCAGGTTCCCCAGAGCCCTGTCCAGGCTGGCCTTAAAAGCTTCCAGGGATGAGGCTTCCACAATCTCTCTAGCAACCTCTTCCAATGTCTAACCACCCTAACAGTGAAGAACTTCCTCCTAATGTCTAAACTAAACCTACCCTCCTCTAGCTTATACCCATTTCCCCTGCTTCTATCACTGTCCGACCTCCTAAAAAGTCCCTTGACAGCTTTCTTGTAGGAACCCTTCAGATACTGGAACGCCACAAGAAAGTCTTCTCGGAGCCTTCTCTTCTCCAGGCTGAAGAACCCCAACTCTCTCAGTCTGTCCTCATAGGACAGGAGCTCCAGTCCTCTGATCATTCTTGTGGTCCTTCTCTGGACTCACTCCAGCACCCCCATATCCCTCTTGTAACAGGGGCTCCAGAACTGGATGCAATATTTCAGGGGGGTTCTCACGAGAGCAGAATAGAGGGGGAGAATTGCTTCCCTTGACCTGCTGGCCATGCTTCTCTTGATGCAGCTTAGGATACGGTTGGCCTTCTGGGCTGCAGGCACACACTGGTGGCTCATGTTGAGCTTCTCATCCACCAGCATCCCCAAAGTCTCTTTCCTCAGGGCTGCTCTCAAGCCAGTCCCTGCCCAGCCTGTATTGGTGCTTGGGATTGTCCCAACCCACATATAGGATCTTGCACTTGGTCTTGTTGAACCTCATGAGGTTGGCATGAGCCCACCTCTCCAGCCTGTCCACATCCCTCTGGATGACATTCCTTCCCTCCAGTGTATCAACCGTTCCACACAGCTTGCTGTCATTGGCAAACTTGCTGAGGGATCACTCAATGCCGCTGGCCATGTCGCTGACTGAGATGTTGAACGAGACTTGGTTCCACTACTGATCCTTGAGGGACTCCACTTGTCAATGGCCTCCACCTGGACATGGATCCATTGACAGCCACTCTGTTTGTGGCCGTCAAGCCAATTCCTTGTCCAGCAAGTGGTCCATCCATCAAAACCACGCTTCAGTAGCTTGGAGACCAGGATGTCATGTGGGACAGTGTCAAAGACTTTGCTCAGATCCAGGTAAATGATGTCAGTTGCTCTTCCACTGTCTATTGATGTTGTAACCTCTTCGTAGAAGGCTACCAGATTTGTCAGGCATGATTTAACCTTGGTGAAGCCATGTAGATTATAACCAATCACCTCTTCATTATTCTTCTGCCTCAGTAGTTCCCCCAGGAGGATCTGCTCCATGATCTTACCAGTCACAGTGGTGAGACTGACTGGCCTATAGTTTACAGGATCATCCTTCTTCCCCTTTTTAAAAATCGGGTTTACGTTTCCCCTTTTCCAGTCAGTGGGAACTTCACCAGACTGCCATGACTTTTGGAATACAATAGAGGGTGTGTTAGCAACCTTGTCTGCCAATTCTCTCGGTACCCGTGGGTGTATCCCATCGGGTCCCACGGACTTGTGAACTTTCAGGTTCTTCAGTTGTTCACAAACCTGACCTTCACTTACCACGGGCAGTTCTACCTTCCAGCCCCTGCCATTATCTTCTCTGACTTTGGGGGTGTGGCAGGAGCCCTTGTCAGTGAAGACTGAAGTGAAGCAGCAGAAGTAAAGTTTTCTTAGAACATATATATGTGCTCATAAACATGTCACTCCATCATGGGAACCTATGTCCCAAAACACAGCAGCAAACCTCTGTTCTTTAGCAAACTTTGTCAAACTCAGAGCAGAGATTGATATCTGGAGAGAGAACACACCACCAACAGCTCTGTGATGAGCAGCTCTGCAATGTTAACCAGACAGGGATGATGTTACTGCCGCTGCTCATGCAGCCCAGGAGAGGAAGCAGAATGAAAGATCCAGGAGAGAAGAGTCAGATCCAGCAGATGATCACATTTCTCATGTTGTGTGTAAGCTTCAGAATAAGCTTTCTGCAAGCTTTCTTTTTAACATTCTGATGCCTGACTTGCATGCCTCTGCAACACTGTGTCACAGCCTCTCTATTTTTCTCTGTGATAGACTATACAGCCAGGAGATTGTTATCACCTATCAGCCCATAGCTCCTGGGGCCACAAGGCAAGCAAGGTCCCACTGGTCAGTGCTGTAGGTAGATGGTACATCACTACAGCCTGTTAACAAGGAGGTATATTTTCTGTTCCCCCTTCTTTAGCTTCATAAAATAAGTTTCATGGACATAGTCATCACAGTGCAGTAGGAGAACTAATTTACAAGGTCTTGCAGAGAGCTTATCACCAGTGAGTGGAAGGAAAGAGATATCCCAAGAATGTCACCTCACATGTGACTGAGTGAGAAGATATACAGTAGTTGTTCCAGTGTCTCGGTCTGGGATAGCACCCTGTAGCAGACCATACCAAATCCAGCCAGGACCTAGCGACCTCTTTGGAAAGATTTGCAGAAGGCCACCTTAACCATGTTGTGCAGTCATTCACCTAGGCCCCTTCAGGATTTATGAACCTCATACTTCTCCTCCAGGAACTTTTCCAGAAGATATTACTAACCAGGTCCCTAAGTGTACTTTCATCTTCCTCTGCATTCGGAGGGCATAGTAGCCAAATATGTTCACAGCAGGGCTCCCGAAGTTCAATTTCAAGACTTGCTTTGGACTTCACCAGAGTTTATCCTGCTAAACCTGGCCAAAGTTGAAGGCTCAAGCTCTAGCATGTAGATGTAGCTACAATGTAATTGTTAACACAACCCTCAACACAATTTTGGTCTATGCCAGCCAGTACTGCCCCAGCACTTCAGGGAATAGAACCAGTCCTCCTCTTGGGGTGACAAGCAGGACAGACAAGGCCACTGAGGTTTTCTTGTGCAATGTGGATGGGCAGAGTCCACCTGTACTTCTAGTCTTACACTCAAGATGGAGTCCCAGCCCATTTTAATTTACTGCTAAGGATATAATTGATGGGAAGAGTTAAAATGACTTGCCCTTGCTCAGCACCCATGCTTTTTCCTTTCTTCAGCTCACCTAAGTCCACCTTTTTGTTTTCCTCCTCCTAAAAATTTTCTTCTATTTTGAAGATTTTTCTCCCTAGTAGGATCAACTCCAACAGTTTCCTCTGCATTTATAAAGAAACAAAACCAAAAAGTTAATATCCTTTTGGGTTTTGTACTTAGCACTGTTTTCCAGGCACTCAGTCACTCAGTATCATAGAATCATAGAATGGCTCAGGTTGGAAGGGACCTTAAAGATGATGTAGTTCCAACCCCCGCCCCCTGCCATGGGCAGGGACGCCAATTACTAGACCAGGTTGCCCAGGGCCACATCCAGCCTGGCCTTGAACACCACCAAGGATGGGGCATCCACAACCTCTCTGGGGTAGTCTGTTCCAGTGCCTAACCAATCAGCTGACACTTTCCATTCTACTGTTAATAACACCATTAGCCTCACCACTATTTTGCTAGTTTGGTAAGGGAAAATTCAACAGTAACTGAAATTGCAACTCTTCTTGCTTCTCTAACCTAGTCAACATTCCTCTCTTACTTTTTCCTAGGCTTCAGAGCAAATACAAACTTCCCTAAGATGTAGTGCAAATATTGTTCTCCTAAGCCTACCTTACCATTTTACATCAGACTGCAACTATTACCTGCAGTCAGTACTTGGATAATAATAATTGAGTTTTCCTGAGAAAACAGCACAGATTTATTAGCTGATGAGGTAGATTATTCTAAGCTGTATCTTAAACTAGCTTCTTGTGTCTACCAGCAGAATGTTTTACCTGCAGTTTCTGTTGTGCTTTGTTTTATTTCACAACAGATATATTTTTCAGTACTAGAAGATACGTACTGTATCTGACATAAAATAGAACAACAGTGACATCCACTGGCTAGAGTAAACCCAGGCTAGAACTGTTACACAAAAATTGTTTTTTATAGAAAAAATGTTTGATGTTAGTTATTCTATTACATTTTAATGTAATCTATAATTACCAATGTTTTAGTAGTGTCATAAAAATTAAACTATGCTTCATATTTTTCCCTCAGGTCTTTCCTGAGAGGTGATCAGTAAGCTTGCCTTGCCTAGGAGAGAAATACACAGACTGACAGATAGCTACATCTTGAGAGAGATCTCATTTTCTGGATATTGTAACACTGAATCCTCAAAATCTCAAGCAAATACTGAAGACATCTGAATAGAGTTGCGAGGCACAGATAAAATTATTTATGGTCTATCTAGCTTGGTAGATATTGTGCAAAGTCTAGACTGTAACTCTATACTTAACTAAGGAACTCTTTTTCTCTTCCCCTTCCTCTTTTTTTTTTTCTCTTCACCCTTCATCAGAAGACATTTTCTTTAGTAGCTTCAGTAGCTTTTCTAAGACATGTCTCTAAGTTGCACATGGTTTGAGAGGTTGGCATCAAAACAAATCATATTTTGGGGAAATTCTAAGGACAGAAGTAGTATAAATTTCCCTATTTCTATTGGCACAGCCAAAGACAGTATTAATCCTTTGGGATGAAAAGTTGTGCTGGAAACTCATGACTAGGAGGTTGTTCACCACAATACTCAACTATTTTTGTCATGCTGCCATTCCACAAGACAGAATCCTTATTTTTAATGATCTGAGGGGTTTTTTTCAGAGATATGTTGGGTTGGGTTTTTCTTCCTCTGAGAATTTAAAAGTTGGTCATGTGAAAACACATGGTATTTCTTTGCAATCAGGTCTAAACCACTCCACATCACCTTCCATTTTCTGTAGTTTTCTTCTTCTCTATGCCCCAATCTTTATGTCATCAGTCACTTTTATCTGTAAGTATTTTTTTTAATTCCTAGTAGGACATTACTATGCCACAGGACTCAAATACACAGTGTAGCTGTGACTCCTTACTGAGTTATAGCCAAGTGTTAAGGTCAATTACAATCCAGTTCTTAATTCACTTATACTAAGAAACTAGAAAGCTGCAACATAAATAAGTGTTGCAGGCTATACATCAGATACTTTTCAGAAGCTCATTGTTACATCTTAGTTATTGGCTAAAGCTTTTATTAAAGCACAAAAAATTACATTTGCTTTGCAATATCTATTCTCCATAAGCCTGTGTTGATTGGTGGAATTACATTATTCCTTGTTGTCTGAGATTTCCTTAATCTACTTGTTTTACTGTAGGTTCTAATCATTCTGGCTAGCCTGTTAGACTTCTCTGCAGTCTGCTGCAACACTAACCTTCTTCATTTCTCTTCTTTGAAAATTTCATGCTGTTCTAAGATTTAGTAAAAATCAGCTATGACATCCCATAGAGACTTTTCGACTATTTTTATAAAGTCCTTCTATACAGAATGATTCCCCAAAGACCAAAGAAATATTACTTCTTTCTCTTTTTTTTTTTTTTTCTTTTTTTTTTTTGGTGGTTTGTTTGCTTTGGTATTTTGGGCTTTTGTTGGGGTTTTTTTGGTTTTGGGGAGGGGGTGTTTTTGGTTTTGTTGGTTTTGTTTTCTTGGTTTTTTTCAGAGAGACAAATCCTTTCTAAGATGTACTTTGCAATTCCACATAATTTTTGTTTTAAATAAAATGCATATCCTCAATCATGACGTAAACTAACATTTTAAACTCTCTCCTCTTCCAAACACAAAATAGCCCTCTGGTTAGGCCCTTCTCTACCTTGTTTGCAATAGTTCTAATTTCTGAACACACTGGACTAGCATGGAGCACCATATTCTCTCTGCTATGATTATTCATCACCCTCTGGTTCTTGAGCATATTTTAACACACAGTTTGGAGCATGCAGGTCATGGCTGAATATTAGTGAAGAAGAAGTTACGTTGTCTAAGACCTTTATCAGATGACACTGTGACTGAGGTCCCACCCTCATTACACCCAACCATTAAGCATTTATAAGCACTGATAAGATCCCACCCTTAGTCTTCTCTTCTCCAGGCTGAACAGCCTCAGTTCTTTCAGATTCTTGCCATAGGAGAGATATTCAAGATTCCCTACTATTACCTTGTAGCAGTGGAATTAAAGTGACAAAACTGACTTACACATCTATTCCAACTCCTGTTCCAGTGTTAGTCTTACTCTTCAAAATGGAACACAGGAATTAAGTAGCTGACAACTTGTTAAAAAAATGATTATCATTCCTATTTTTTACTAAGTCTGCTCTTTTTACTTCTTTGGCTTTTATTCTTATATGAACATTTACTGCTTTTTTTCCTGGTCACGTGTCTGAGGAGCTGTTGTGTGCTGTGACATACAGCCATTTCTCACTCTTTCTCAATACACAAAATTACCTACTACCTCATTTATCCAAACGTAATATTGGTTTACCTTGAAACTGGTAATAGCAACTAAGGTTTGTATAAGACACACTGCTGCTCAGTAAAAAGTACAACAGATCCATTTGCCATATGACAGTCAATGTAAGATTGTCAACAGATACAAGCTTGTCAAAAGAATTTGGCTGTGGTTTATACGAGCATCAACAACATGCTTAGCACAGGATTTAAAGTGTTTTGAATTGTGTTAGACTCCAACAATATGCCACCATTTTCAAGCAGCAAAATAATCAAAGATTTCCTACCGAAATCCTGTGAGATCAGCAAGGTCAGCTGAGTGCGCAAAAATGGAAAGCATGTTGTGTGAAATACTCTTATTATGCCAAACCAGCCTTCCAAAGGTGTTGATATAAACAACAGGGAGCTTGAGGAAAGTGGTAAAGAAGCCCAGAAATAAACATTTAGACTTACTGCTCCATAACCATACCCTTTCATTTTGGAAATATTTTTTTTTTTTCCCGAAGAGGTGTATTATAGTATCTCACTTAAAAGAAATGAGTAAATTTATAACAAAAATACTTAGATGCCTGTTGAACCAGGCTAAAACTTGTTGAGATCTAGATTAGGAGTACAAAACCCAGAGAAGCAGATTTGTGACTTGCATCTTTTCCTTTCATAAAAAAACTGATAGTTATCCAGAACAAAATGTTACAGCTTATCCTACTCAGATCTATCTGTTTAGATCCACAGGTATCTCAGCTAAGTATCAGTGAGGGTTGTAAGAACAACACAGACACCTTTCCAGTTTATATTTTAGCTCACCAGACACATCAAACAAGTAAATGATTTACAGAGCACTATTTGTATGACTGGTCTGTTACATGAAAGGAAAATCTGTTTGCGAGTTCCTTACTAAGTGAACTGCTGTGACTATTGATTTAAGCTTGTCAGCAAGAGTACCACTCTGAGATGGACAAATAGTGAGCAGTGTCCTCCAGCTGAATACATTGAAGCTACCCTGAACCTGGTGTGAATTTGGATGTGGCTGAGGATCTTTAGAAAGTAGAAATGTATTGGAAGGGAAATTCACTGCCACAGCACCTCCTTTCTGAAGTTTTGGCATAAAAAAATCAACAGACTTCTTGGATAAGGAAACAATATTCCTAATAAAGGTCATTCTTCTGATAAATCATCAAGATGGATTATTCCAGCTTTGCATTTTCACTCGAGAATGCAATTTAATAATACACTTGTAGACATGTTGCAGTGAGAGGGAAGTAGTGCAGGCAATAAGTGTTTTCTGAGTCTATGTGGACTGAGCTTCTTTCCCATGATCAATGAAACATGCAGATATTCAGCACACAGCATATGTCCTTTAGCTCTTTGCAGCATCTTTCATTGCAAGAGTGGGTGGAGACCTCCCCAGACTTCAATACCATCAGGTTCAAGAGGCACTTGAGCAGGAACACTTTTCTGAATCAGAGCCAGAGACAGCAGGCAATATCACAAGGAGTATGAGGAAACTCTCCTAGTTAAGAGACTTATGTTTTTAATTATTTTAATTTCTCTGACCGTCTCTTTCATTCATCTATTTTGTACTTAGGAGGATATCAGGATAAGAACAAGATTTTTATTTAATGACTTCATCTGATCCCTCTCTGATTTCTGAGCCTACATTAGTAAACCCTGGTATTAGGAAAAATAATAGCTTTTCCAGCAACTGGATGCACTATTAAAGACAAGCTAATGCAACAGAGCAAGGAAATAGCACAGAGGTTCTTTAAACTACATTCAAGTACCTAAAAGGTGGGAAAAGACTTCCTGATCAACTTACAATCTTTGAAATGTTGTCTAGAAATTCAAGAAAATGTCATTACTAGGTCAAAGAAAGCCAATAACCTTGATCTAGTTAAGACTCCAGTGAGGAGAAAAATATGGATGAGAATCATCAAACAATTAAAGGCAAAAAACTCCAATACATTCTAAACTTCCAAGATTAGAAACCAAGTCATATTGCTATTTTTACTGGTATCCTGTAAACACAGAAAACCTGACCTGGAGCCCACAGACCCTGGTGGAAGGGCTTCTTGCAGACGTCAGTGAATACTGAAAGAGACTTTTGGACACTGCTGGACAGAACAGAGCATCTGTCAAGATCTTCAGTCAAGATCTTCAAACAGCATCTAGAAGCCTAATTCCTAACAGATCCCTGTGGGAACAAGGAGTTGAAAGAGGCAGTACCGTTAAACATTTTTCTGATCCATGGCTTAATCTCTTAGGGCAGAGCTAAGGATTTACTTTAGGAAAGCTAAATGTACAGAGAAGAGCATTGTAGTATGAGCTCTCTAGTGGTCAAAGCTTTCACATGCAGAAGGCGTGAATGAAAAATTTCCCTTAACTCACCAGTACTGGGACTCCATTTCAAGTTTTTGTCACTTTCCCAGTTCATCGCCAGTCACTTTAATTTAGAGCACTTGACTTTGAGGAACTTCCACATTAGAAGACTATGCAAATGGGCAGAACTGTATCTTTTCATCTTGTGAAAGAGAAGCTAGGAATAAATGCTTGAAGAAAAAAAAAGGAAAAGAACTCTCAACTCTTCACCCTCCTAGTTTCCAGAAATGTATGGTCATGGGAATGTTATATTTATGCCTTAATGAAGAAAGCTACATTAATGCAACCAATTGGTTTTTTAAGACAGAGTTTTTGCCTTCACAACCTCCTGTCTTGTGAGGTCCCACAGTTTACTCACATGTGTTGTGAAGTAAACTGTGTTTCTTTGTTTTGAACTTGCTACCATGTCTGAAGAATATTCTTGAACTAAGAAGTAGCAAGAACAGGCCACAGGAAGCAGCATGGATAAAGGTCAACAAGTTTCACTGGCTCCACTATCTTCTTCATTACCTGTGATGGATGCTCTTCCTGCTTGAACTAACTGAACTTTTGTCCAGGCAGAT
The DNA here is from genome assembly GCA_013399015.1 of Galbula dea. NCBI lineage: Eukaryota > Metazoa > Chordata > Aves > Piciformes > Galbulidae > Galbula > Galbula dea. The sequence goes on from VWZX01005958.1 coordinate 30,312, forward strand.
GTTCAGCAAGTAGCCTAATGAAAGTTAATCCTATTATATGAGTGAGAACTTAGCATTAAACAAACAAACAAAAAAGGCTTGACTGGAGACTGGGTTGGTAAGTGCATGAAACTACGTTAACACAGCAGAAAATCTGACTACAAATCAACAGCTTTATAAATATCCGCAGCTATGAGGTCTTGTTGAGTTCTCCCTCTATAGCATCTGGCTACATGGCAGTGATCTTCCCTTGGAGAGGAATACCTCTCAAGGTTGCTCCTTGAGGCTGAGAGATCTCTTACCTGACACCAGGCATCTTTGGTTGGCAAATGACATTTTTTACATGCATGTAACATTTAAGTAGTGAATAGTAAGCTTAAATGATAATCTTTGTGTTCTATACTAACTTTAAATGTAGTAAATAATATTGACTGCCAATCCACCTGTACTTATTAAATATTTTCTATACCTAAATTTACTGATTAGAACTCAATAAACTAACTACTAGATCAGATCTGAATGATCACTGAGTCTTTTCCTACCACATTATCAGCCCTGAATAAGAATCCAGTACTCACTATTTAGCCACTATAGTCTCCATCACATGGATCTCATCTCGAGGGTTTTGTTAATCACACTGTCAGACATTTCTGTCTAGAAACCTTCTTGGAGGCCCACTCCTGCAGAGACTGAGGCAACAAAGCCCTGCTCTGTACTGCACTGCCTTCTTCTGCAGCAAAGACTGCGTGCACACTGCCAATCAGCAGCCAAGGTAACTGCAATTACAGCATGCTCAGTCCCAACCACCTGTTAGCAAGAAGACATGGATTTGAAAAAAATCTCTCAGCTAATTCAGGTTTTAGACAAGCCTGAGCCATACACATGGCATATGTCAAGCACATCTGTTGTCAAATTCCACTTCCTTGACATTTTTGTCCCCACTGACAGGTTCTGCTCATAAGTATATAATAACAAACAACATTCATGGTAACCAAGGACCAGTGTTATTTATACAGACGTAACTGAAATCAAAGTGTGTCCTTCCCACACACCAACAAGGCAAAGATATGGTATGGTTTATTTTTATGTGTTTTCAAGTCTTTGGAATCAGTCAGCCATTACTATTTACAGATGTCAGATAAAGAAAGGCTGAATGAGGATGTTTGATAGGGTCACGGGAAAGAGGATGATTTGCGTGTTGATATGCCTTGGGAGAAGTATCTGTCTAATCCATAATGCAAGCCCTGCCAGCAGTGCAATGGCTGATATAATGAATAGAATTTCCACAGACTAACGATGACTACAGAAAGGATATAACCATAAAGATAGAAAGAACTCAAGAGGTTAATCAGATGAACCCAAGACAGTTCAAAAAGGGCAAGCAATTGAAAGCAGTTCACGGATGTTCACTCATGCAGAACATTTTAAAGAAAAAACTTACTCGACAGTGGGCAAGCTAAAAATCTTAGCAGTGGAAGGCTGTTTTTTCTCAACCCAAGCCTGTATCTCCTTCTACTGAAGTTCCATTAGGCAATTTGAACTACAATACAAAGGTGTCAAGACATTGGCACCAGGGCTTCATACCCGAAGTGAAAACAAGTTCTACCACTGACATCACAGATTAAAGACTTAATCCACAGGATGCTGGCACTGGCCAGTTTCTGCAGTTTCACAAACAGGCCTACTTGTATGCTCTCCCTGTTATGAGCTCCCATCCTTTGCTTATGTGAACTCTCATGCCCACATAGTGAGCAGAGAGACTGATTAACACATTCATTCAACAGTAACTATTTTTCTGGCAATTTCTAAGTTTATTGATTTAACAGAATGCAACTCAGCCTGCAATAGTGTAAGTGTTACAGTTTATGCAAGAGTAATTTTAACATTTCCTTCAGAGGAGGCATCTCACTTCATCTTCAACCTACCAAACTACAGCGTCCTTAGGTGAAGTTTGGGAGGAGACCAATGAGTGGAACGTACATTTGTGGAAGGTATACATATCAAGAAATTAAACTCTAGCAGGGCTTTCAAGGGCTTTCACAGATTGTTAAGCAGAAAATAACTCTTCAGCTTTAAAGAAAACCACTGAAAGGGAGAAATTTGTTCACGTTTAGATTATTATTCGGTCCTTACAGCATAAGAGGGTTGATTCCTTCAGCTCAGACTCAAGGGAAGGACATTGAGTGTAAAAGCACGAAGATTGGCATGCAGGGCAGAGCCTGTTGGAGCTTCCCACTTGAGAAGCAGAACTTAGGCTCAAAGTAGAAGCATATATCAATCTGGATGCACTAAAAAAAATATTCCTATGAAATTTAGCAGCATAATAATAGAATTGTCAGTGTTGGAGGGGACCTTAAAGATCACCTAGTTCCAACCTCCCTGCCTGGGCAGGGACACCCCCCACTAGATCAGGTTGCCCAGAGCTTTATCCAGCCTACACTTAAAAACTTCCAGGGATGGAAGATGTGGCATATGAAATCTGAAGCCAGCACAAGCCAGACAAGCACAGTGGTGTTTAGCCATTGAAACAACCAGTTTCCCTGTTAAAAGTATTTTTGTAGTTTTTTACTGGAATTTGTTCCTCCACCCTACTAGTCCAGCAAATCCCATTATTACTTGAGCATCAGGGCGTATTGCCAGGTCAACTTTCCCAGGCTTTGCTAAAAGAGGTTAGTTCCTGCTCTCTTCAAGTCCTAACAAGCAGAAGATAAAGTGTAGCTGCTTAAAATAATTAACCACAGGGTGTTTTATTATTAGTGGTTTATTATTATTATTATAAAGCTTAAAGATATCAGAACAAAGTCAAGAATGAAGCATTTTTTTCTTTTTGTAATTTAAGAAAGCTTTACTTAGACAATGAGGAATGTTGCTCTCTGTAGAGGTTACAAAGAAGGTTAGACTACATGACAGCAGTCCACTTTGACTACAGCTTTTACAAAACAAAAGAAAGCTGAATCAAACACATATCTAACACCAACAGTGGATAGAGTAAAGGGTTAACTGCCCAACTGCTTGATTACAACCATATCATTTACCAATCAGACAGGTATTTCATGCTTCTACCCCACACTATTCCTGGTTAGATTGTACTCATCTTGTTTTTAACAGCATAAATTATTCCACTCAGAACTGTCGTGTGTGTGATCCACAAAAGAGCTGTATCACAAAATCACAGAATGTTATGGTATGGTTTGGAAGGGACCCCGAAAGATCATCTCGTCCAAACCCCCTGCCGCACCAGGATTCCCTAGACCAGGTCACACAGGAACATGTCCAGACAGGTTTTGAATATCTCCAGAGGAGACTCCACAGCCTTTAAAGGCAGTCTGTTCCAGTGCTCCCTCACCCTGACTAGGAAAAAAAAATTTCTTGTATTTACACAGAACCTCCTATGCTTCAACTTACAACCATCGCCCCTCATCCTGTCATTGAGCTTCACTGAGAAGAGACTGACCCCATCCTCCTGACATATTTATAAGCAACCTTCACATATTCAAAAGCATATTTGAGGTCACCCTTTAGTCTCCTCTTCTCCAAGCTAAAGAGACCCAGCTCCCTCAGCCTTTCCTCAGAAGGAAGATGTTCCACGTCCTTAATCTGTCTTTGTGGCTCTGTTGTGGACTCTTTCAAGCAGTTCCCTATCCTTCTTTAACTGAGGGGCCCAGAACTCGACACAATACTCCAGATGCGGCCTCATCAGGGTAGACTAGAGGCAGAGAAGAACCTCTCTTGACCTACTGACAACATCCTTTCTAGTCCACCCCAGAATCCCATTGACTCACCTGGCCACAAGAGCACACTGCTACCTCGTGATCATC
>VWZX01005960.1:600000-801261 GCA_013399015.1 Galbula dea
TCATACAGATAGAGCATTGAATCATATACTCTTTTACCAACCTACATGCAGTGGTTCACCCTGCACACTGTACAGAACAACCCTGCAAGGTCAGGTCTCCCTCATAAGCCTGCATGGGCATGCAACTCCTACTGCCTTTCACATCATTGTGATTTTCATTCTTTTAGTCTCCATGATATTCCTTGAAGATCCCTTCACCAGATTTCCTCTGCCTTATGATGAACTGATCAAAATCACCATGAGTGAAGAATCTAAGTATATGGAAACTACTTGGGGATTTGAGGTATGGGATTTAGATAACACATACAGAGTCTTTGTTCTTGCTACAAGACTGCAAATACACCTGTAATGTGCAGTTTGGTAAAACCAGCTACACTACAGTCATAATGACGTCCAACACTTCTAGGGGCTGGAAATATCTCAAGAACAGAACAAGCAGGGGACAATGAAACTCCTTCCATTGTTCCCAGGAGCTCTGCATCACTCACCAAGTTTGAGGGCATTATGTTTTCTAGTACATGAAGTAAATTCAAGACAAGTAGGTCATTCCTAGGTCAAGCATGCTTTCTGTGTCAAAAGCAAAGAGAAAAGTTCTGGAGCATAGAGCTTCTGTTAATAAGGACAATGCAACAGTAAAATGAGACATGCCAATGTGCAGCTGTAGCATTGCCAGCATGAAAGCTTGCACCTAGACTTAATTCACTCTTTTGTCTAGCTTCATTCAAAAGTTACACAATGTCAGTTCTCTTCACTAGTAAATACAGCAGTAGTCCAAGCTGTTCTTGACAGCTCTTTTTTAAATTAATGAATAAGGAAAGAAAGACTGTTCCTTTTAGGCTTGCACTGAATTTGATACAGACAGTTAGTTGCCCACCATTAGTGCAGCAAGTTGCACCAATACAAGAAGTAGCAACTGCAGGTGTTTAGTTGAGGTGCAGAAGTACTTCCTGAAGCCTGTTGTAGATCTGGTCACTGCAGTAATTTGCATTTACTTCTGCAGCATGAGAAATGAATCTGAACAGTGAAGCCACATGGGAGACACTCAAATAACATACAGGCAGATCCACTACATATGCTAGTAGGTTTTGCTCTCTTGTTTGTGGTTGTTGCTTTTCTCTATTTGAAGGCATAGCACTACATCCACAATAAAGACAAAGTAGGCAGAACAAAGGCAAAGATGTGATTTGTCTTGGCTGGGCATGTGTGAATATGGTCATGAATCACCAGAGTTTTCCAAGGCACCTGAGTTTCTCACATAGCCTCTAGTTGAGCTCCATTATTTTAAAGCCATATTATAGAAGTCCATTTATCACACATGAGTGGCAACAATGCAAAGAAAAAGAAAACTGCTTAATTTTTAGTGGATGTCCACATTTTTTCACCTGACCTTATAAACACTGGAGTGTGTATGAAGTGTAAGATATGTTTCTACTTCTCAGTTACTCTGTTCTCAGTTGGTTTATAAAGTGAAGCCTTGGTTTCATACTCTGTATTTTTCACTTTGGCCTTTAGTATAAGAGCAGTAGAGCTGTACTCTGAACCAACATGGGCATCCCAGTCTCCAGGAAGACATAGGTCAGTTAAAACGAGCCCAAGTCAGTTTCTCTCTTCAAAGTTCATTTTCTTGGTTGTTCAGCTTTTATAGTTCTAAATTTAGTTGAGTTGCCTACACATTTCTCCACCCATGCTGTTTCTCTCAATTTTCCCAAGCAAGGCTGTTTACACAACTGAAAACCTCACTGGTACAGCTGGATATCTGAAACAAAGGCGACCCTCAACAGTCTTTGTGCTGAGCTAAGTTTAGATTTCCTTACAATAATTGCTGGCCATTCCATATACTTTTCCCTGAATTTACCATTCTTACACAGCTCCTCTGATCCTCATTTCATTGTAGACATTAGTTGTCACAGGCTGTGATTCTTTTCTTTATTTCTTTTTATACCAAAAGGTAACAAACTTGAAAAACATTTCTTAGTTACATTGAAGATAAAAAAGAGAGCATGGCATTTGGTTTTGTGCCTCAGTTCTCAAGGAAATATGCAACCCTTCTGATATGTTGATATGAGATGTTTGAGGTTCAACTGGTACTGAACTTCAGCTGCAAATTTTTGCCAAGGCCAGTGTCCTGCTAAATAAACCCTACCTTTAAGAATAATCAGTCTTTCAGCAGAATTACTGAGAAAGTGTTTAAAGCAATATATGAACAGCTCTCCATATGGACATGATTTCAGACAATTTTTAACAATTTCTTAAATGATAATATAGAGTAAAACTACTAGCTGGGCCTCAAGAGTCTGTGACAGAAAACAACAATAATTCATTAATTTAAGATTCTGCTAACTAACAGGCATTTTTGAAATACAATTATGTTGGCAAGTAACAGTCAGATGTTGTTGACTAATGTTCTCATAATTTCATATGTATACAATGATTTTCTTGTTTTATATTTATGAAGGGGTGAACATGGCAAACTGACCCAACCAGGTAAATAACTTAATGAAGACAGAGCTGAGGATACATTCTCCAAGAAGGAAGATTTGTTGTCAAAACTAAAAGAAAGAATGTCAGTGTGCTCACAGTGTAGGCCTGATACTTTGGTCTATGCTGAACTGTTCTGTACTAACCAAAGAAAAAGGTGCTAGGATTGTAACTTTTCTGAAAATCTTTATGAAACAGCTCTAACAAAACTTACACAGGCTTGTAGCTACCCAGGCACTTTGTGGAAGTCTCTGTACAGGGCCTGATAAACAAAATCTAAATCCTCTAAACCCAGCTTCCCTGCCAGTGTATGTTGTGGACCATGGGCAGAGGCCAGGGATCCACATGCAGTGCTTTGGTCCCTTGGCCTATTTAACTGAGGAATGTAGTGCTGTGAGGAGCCATCTCCACTCTGCACCACCACAAGCATGACAGATGTGGCACAGGAACCTGACTCAGATAAATGCTCCCAACTGGTGTCATGGGAAAGTTTTCAGCCAGATTTATTCCTTGTCCTGCTCCACCATGAAGCCACAAGTGACTGGGGAACCAGAAGAGTGAATGGCCAAGGATCAGGCTGGGAGGGAGTGGAAAAAAAATGTTCCTTCTAAAGGACTTGCGTTGATTTACACTTATTTGGGAATAATGAAAGCCAGTGCGAAGGGAAGAGAGATAAAAGGCACCAGCAGAAATTTAGTACATCTTGATGACCAACTTCATTCAAGGATCATCTGTCACCATTATAACCTAGAAGTTAAATACCAAAGCTAACCCTCTCTCACAAAGTGGTAATGAGAAGGAGTCTACTGAACACCTCAGTAATTAGTTAACTCACTCAGAACACTGAAATGCCTACCTTGCCCAGCATGATTTGATCAAACACCTCATCTCCCAGTCTGACTGGTAGGCTCATTCCTTCTCTCAACATGTTGTAACCAAGGCAGGGTTGAAAGAAGACTTGAGTGGGTGAAATCCATAACATGGTGACTAAGGTAATTATTTGCAACTGAAATTTAAAGAGTTCTTGTGCTCAGCTTCAATGGGTGCTTTGCATATAGTAATTAAAACCCCAGTGCCTCATCCATGTCAATGCCTGCACTAGTAAGATATTAAATCATATTGTCTCCTGTTCTCTTTGGGCTGCTTCCATGCAAAACAGAAATGCCTGGTGCAGAGAGAACCCTGTAGCAGCTAGAGCATTTAGTTTGCAGAAAGATAAAAGCTCAGAAAGAAAAGATTTTCGGATCCCAGTGTCTGACTTCTGGGTGTAATTTCAGCCAAAAGGCACAGCAAGTATCCTCAACCTTTTTACCTGAACTGTGTTAGGGCTGCACGTGAAACTAAATGGATCGTTGGCTCTGCTCTGCATCCTGACAGGCGTAACACATCAACAATGTGGGGAATCTATTCAGGGCTGCCAAGACTGAAGCAGCTCTGCCGGTTCTCAGAAGCAGACCTACAAGCACATCCACATTGGGAGTGTTCAGAGCTGAGTCTGGACAGAGTATCACATGCCATCTGTAGAGATTTAGATGTTGCTAGGTCTAAAACCTATTTCACAGTAGAGGAATGATTGTTAGGGAAAACGAGGAGCCCTGGTTTTCAATGCTTTCAAAGGGATCTCCAAATCATATGCACCATTGACAGCCAGAGTCCTGGGATGTGGCAGCAGCTGCTTACTCTCTCACTTGGGCTTAGTCCCCAGATTTGGATGCAAACAGCTGAAATGGTTTCTAACGTGGAGATGTGAATCTATCCAACACAGCAAACCCACATGCACTGCTGTACAAACTCAGATCCCAAGAGAGGTTAAATCATCACTGTAATGACCAAACCATATTGTCACAAGAAGTTTTGTGGCAAATTATTCCTCTAAGTTTTCAACATGGCAACTTTACTTTTGTGGAACAGCAACAGTATTACTTGGAGTGAAATAAAGCTCTATTTACAATCCTGTAACTTAGATACAGTAAGGGGAATCCATGTTGAGTGTCCATATTGTCATTACAAAATAAATACATTGCAGAATTTTTGTAACAAGCTCTCTAAGCAAACTAAACATCAGAAACCTGAGAAGCTCAGAATTACATGCAAAATTCAAAAAACCTCGATATGTTCAGATCTGCAAAGGCTCGGCAAGGTACACAGCCTTAACCCTGTGTCCTAATATAGCATTGTACTAATACAATTAACAACATACAGTTATGTTTTAAAGACTGCAGCCAAAATCACATTTTTTTTCTTCTCTCATGACACTGTTTTAAATTCTGTTAAAAGATGTTTGGCACACATTCCTCAAATCCTGATTTTTCCTGCAGAACCTGCCCTACTACTTGGCAGTACACATCATTGAGTTATACATACCCGTACAGTTAATGTACCTACTAATTAGATGAGCTGTTTGTGGTATAACTCTAAGTCCAAGTCAACAGAACGGAGCAGAAATTTTCACGGTTGGTAATAAATGTTTCCAAATTGTAACATACAGCTTGTTTATTGAATGGAATATGAAATATTTTGAGAATTTTAGGCAGTTTAATGTCTCAAAATATACTATGAATGGGATGTATCAAAATTCTGATCATCTCAATGTGCTGCCAGAAACACAAGCCTCTCCCATTGAGATGCATTAGCAATGATAAACACAAGGAAACAAACTCAAACGGTCAGTGATTGATATCGAACAAGTGAATAACCACCCTGTCAGAACAACTCTCCCCCTTGAAGCAAGACCAGTCAAGTTTTTATGTTATTCTAAAAAATCTGAATATGGATGTCAGACACCAGCTATATCCTCAGGAATTCAAGCAGTCTAGTATCTAGACCTTAAAATGTAAAATTCTGACTTATGATTGAAAGCCAGAGAAGCAGATTGAGCTGCACAGTAAGTACATATGGTACAGCTTTGACTTTTTTCTTAATAAATTTTGTATTTTTAAGGTAGTGCTCTTCAAGTTTATTTTAGTACAGTCCAGCTTTCTTTGCAAGTTCGTATGTGACCACAAAAGCTAGAAATCAGCTTTAAAATGCATCTTCAAAGTTGACATTCCCTTAACTGCTTCACCAAAAATTTTAGGTGGAGCTCGCCACAGCCTTTAGGTAGTCTTCATATTTTTTCCTGTTGCTCAACAGTTGCACAAGCAACAAACTAGAATGCAACACGCGACAAAAGCCGCGTCAACGCACAGGAACGGAGATACAGCGCTCCTGCAGGCACTGCAACCAGCTCACGTGTGTTTATCCTGGACAACGAATCAGCAAAGAAACAATAAAAAAATCCTAAGTAAAGGTTTTCACATCGGTTTTATTTCCGATTTGGAGCATTTCACACCCTTTCCCCCGCGCTGCAGTAATGGCATGTCCCCTCAGCCGTTCATAAAAGGAGCGAGGGAAGAAGACGAGGAGGAGGAAAGGAGGGAAGAAGAGAGAGAGGAAAGAACGAAGGAAGGGAGGGAGAGGAGAGAGGCAGGCTATTCGCCACCACCGGACGGCAGCCCCTGGGGCAGGACAGACCCCCTCCGGAGGAGTCTACAGCCGTCCTGGCACCGGAAAGCGGGGCTCCAAAATGCCTTCGAGTCTCAGCAGCCAGGGCTGGAGGAGGCAACTTCCGCTCCTGCCGGGCGGCTTCCCTGCCGCTGCCGTACGTGGCCACCTCAGCCACCCCCTCACGCCCAGCAGTCTGGTTGCGCTTCCGGCGTGTGAAACAATTCGTGTCTCTGATTAGCTGCCTCCCCACCGTGGTCACCACAAGCGCCAGCCCTCTGTGTTGCCGTATTAGTCAGTTTAGCCGCTGCGCTTTCGCGCCGCCGGCGACGAGAAGGTGCAACTCCCCGCGGATTGGTGGGGTGGTGTTGTGTTACGCATGCGCCTCTTTGTAGTATAGCCTGTCCGTCACCACATCTCCTTCTCCTCCTCTTCCCCCCCCCNCGCGCGGCTCTGTTTCCCCCATCCCCTCCGCCCCTTCCCGCCATGGCGGCCGCCGCGGAGGAGCCGTTCCCGTTCCACGGCCTCCTGCCTAAGAAAGAGACTGGCGCCACCGCTTTCCTTGCCCGCTTCCCTGACTTCGACGGGCGGGGGGTGCTGCTGGCTGTGCTGGACACCGGCGTGGACCCGGGTGCGCCGGGCATGCAGGTAACGGGCGGTGGGGAGGAGCCATCTCCGGCCGCGGCGGTCCTGAGTCACGGCGACGGGCGGCCCGCGGTGGGCACCTTTTGGACTGCCTCGGTGGTCGGGTGGCGAGTGGCAGCCACGCTCTCGGGGACATGGAGACGAGTGCGGGGCCGGAGTGTTCGTTCGGGAGCGGCCACGGCCCGCTGGGTGGCGAGAGCGGGGGAGGTCCCTGCACGGCTGTGTCCTGGGGACTTGTGGTTGTTTTTTGTTTGTTTGCTTAGAGTTCTCGCTAAGCGTATGTTCGCGTGAGCGTGGGCTTTGGTACGGGAGGGCGGAGGAGCCCGGTAGGCAGGGGCTCTGCGTGGGTCACTTCGGGGTTTTGTGTAAGGATCCTTCTTTGAAGTCATTCACAGACGTTTTGCGGTGCTTAAATGTCTTTGGCTGTCTTCTCTCACTTAGAACGCATTATAAAAGAATACTTTGTGGTTTTGTTAAAGCTTATCATTACTTTAACAGTAAGTAGCTTGGGGCTACGAGCAGCTGCTTAGGTCTTTTACGTGAAAACTGTATTTCTTTCTCGGTGTAGTTTTCGTGATTTGTATTGCAATAACAGTCTGTGTCAAATTTGGTTGTGCCAGCTTTCCTCAGATCTGCTGGATTTGGAACTCGGGTAGCACAGTGATGTTCATTATGATGTCAATCTCAGTTTCTTAAAGAGCAGTGTATGTGGTGTTAATTTGGGGATTTCTCAGCACCTCTTTATTTCTTTTAACTCTCGTCTCTTAATATTTCTTAGTCGTGTACGTTAGGATATGGCCTTTTATGTAACTACTGCGTCCAGTTTCTCGCCGGTATGTTTTATGTCTGAGAAGTGGCAAAGGAACCCTTGATAAATCGTTCAGAGAGAGTTGTATGCAACTTGCTCGGATACTGCATCCTTTTATTTTTTTAACTAAGCGATGCCTGTGTTGGTTTCTGCCCTTTCTTTGGCAGAGACACAGATTTTATTCCTAAGTGATTTAGTTCAGGGAAATAACCCTAGCACATCTTTAGTTCTTTTCTGAAATGACTACTTAGGAAGTTCAGGTGAGAGGCTGAGTAAAGAGGACAGGTAGTGTGGAAGGAGGGACTGAACAGCTGTAACTCTGGTTCATTTAATCTGGAATGAAACTGGTGCTTTTGGCAAAAAGTTGTGGATAAGTGTAATAGTAATTAGGATCTTAAAGAAAGCTAGCCAAAAAGCAGGTAAGATAATAATATGGGCAGACCAGAAAGCAGTAAAAGACAATTAGGAAAATGTTACTGTAATTGGGGATGTGGGATGTGCATAATTCTGAAGTTTCACACACGAAGGCAAGAACCCTAAATCTCTAGAGGTTGTAAATGAGGAGTGGTCAACCACGCTCCAAAAAGCATGAAATTGTAGGCAGCAGAGGGAAGCTTTATTCTGAGATAGGTAATTCAAGGCTCATAAGGGATAATAAAAGATACTTTTGAACCCTCATGATTTCGTTGTCCATACCAGTTTTCTTCAACCTGTTTTCTTTCAGATTGCGAAGTAAAAGGGGACAGGGGATGGAATTCATCTTGCAGTGGGTGGAAGTGAGTTTGCAGGGATATGAGAGAAACATGTAAACAAGCTGTGTGCTCTTTACACACTGCACTGGACTTAGGCTACTTGCCAAACTACAGAACAGGGACACTTGCTGCACAGGATACAGGGAATTATAAAGGAGACAGAGGCAGCACACAGTCTATAGAATAACTTTGTGTTTGTTCAGCAAGAGGTTGTGTCCTTGCTCTGTGGAGTATTGGGCAGTTTACATTTTGCCCCCACAGAATAAGACAATGTCCTGGGCACAGTCAGCCAGACAAGGGAGACAGCATAGCTGTACTGTGACAAGTAGTTTTAACCTTGGACAATTTTTATTTGTATTTATGCCCCCATCTGCTGCTTTTTCTGAAGAGTCATTTCTTGGCCTAGCATGGAGTTAGAACTGTGAGAATTGAGTCAGTTGCTTAGAGTGAAGAGAGAGCATTAGATGTAGCAAGAATAATAGATACTAAAACTTCTGAGTTCAAGTTAATGATTGGAAGCCCAAATGAGCTGCCCTGTTTTGAATGTAGTGGGATTTTTAGTCAAAACAGTTCATATGTTGCTTTTCCCTAGTGCCTCATTCCTGGGTGGGGTTCCTTTGTTTGTTGGTGTTAAACTTTGGTTTGTAAACACTATACATGTATACTATAAATGTATGACATAGGATCACTCTCTGAGGGACAACGATTTGCAGACAGAGTGTAACAGGGAAGTACCATTATGTTTATATTCCTCCATGGACACTTGCTGCTATAAAGAGAATAGTTACAGGACCTAACAGGCCTCTTATATTGATTTTGGTTTTCTGTTGGCTGGCTCTCTTTGCCACACAAATTGTTAACCTAACTTATACTTACTTTTCTGAATCTTTGTAGTCAGTGACCTGTAGGGAACTCTTTTCACCTGTCTTCCATTGCTTTACACTCACTGTTTATGCTAACTGTGATGTTCAGTTTGTCTACTTCTTTTATGCTAGTTTTTTACCTCTCTCATCCCTCTTAGTAGACTATTTCCTATTGTTACCTGCCAGGCCATGGCTTGTAATTCCTTATTAAGGCACAGCGACTGATGACATTTTTAGGTGGGCAGATAAAATGTGTTTAGTGGAGTGCTGTGGATGTGTAGTCTTTGTTCAACCCCACCCTGTCCTTTCTCTGTAGCTGTTGTCACTTCTTACATTTCATGATAGGTCAGTTCATCTGCTTCTTGAAGTTTTGCAGATTTGGTGAAGTGCCTGTTGGAATTTATTTACTCAAATTAGCCTGTGCCTTCCTGAGACAGCCATTGAGCAGTAGCAGGTAGTTAAGTTTGACTTGATTTACAACAGTGACTTGAAAAATAAATAATTGCTTGACAGTTATTTTGTTTGTGATGATGATCAGCTGTCCCATGGCCAAAGTGCTGGAGAACTTGCTCACCTCATGTTGCCTCAGTAGCTGTCAGTTGGAATCAGTAATGCTGTGTGGTCTGGCAAAATCATGCTCAGATGCATCTGGCTTTGCCTCTTAATTTGGATTGTCACAGATACTAGTGCTCCTCTGTTTTTATTATACTAGTCAACTGCCAGGGTTATGCAGGTAGATTATTTTTTTATGTGATCAGTTTACTAATCTGTTTTACAAAGTCAGAGCTAAAATTAAAGTATGTTTTTCAAACTAAAATATATGAACAACAATCATTTTCAGTTATAAAGTAGTAGACTATTATTTGTTTTTCAAATGGCTGTAGGCAAACCATGGTATAAAGGTATATATAAAGATAGGATTTTCATATAATGGTAGGATTGGGGATTTTATTGTAAATACACTATAAAATGTTTTTAATTGTATACAGGTTCTTAATTTTTAAAAATCCTCATGCACAAAGTACTAAAATGTACTTTTTGTCTGTAATAAATTCGTTCCTTCAGGATTTTACTGTTCACACAAGGGAACTGATGAAGTTCACTTGATTTTGTTTTTATTTTTACCCGCAATTACAAAGCTTGAAAAGGAGAACCTAGTTGAACTCTTGAATTTCACTCTAGCATTACTACTGGTGGGCAGTATGCCAGACAATGTTTCATGTCAACAGAAGAAGCCATATCAGTTACTTGCACTAAATGACTGTGAACCTGTCTGGATGGCTGCCCTCAGGAGTTGAGCCACAGACCTTTGCACATGGAACTTTTCCTTGTGTCTATCTGCAGGACACGGATTTGTTGATTCTGACTGTTGAAACTCACGTGCGTGCGTGGACCTGCTGTTCAGCTAGGAGGCAGAGAACCATATTGTGTAGCTGTACATTGTCTTCCTGCCTAGGAAACAACTTTTAAGCCTACCCAAGTTCACTGCAGCATAAATCTGAGTTCTGGCCACCTGTTGTAGTATAACTTGTCTAGTTTAAACCGGTCACCTTGGATTACATTTACATTGTTATTTCCTTGTCCTGTGATCACTGAATAATCCTCTTTGATTAGAGAAATATTGAAAAATGTTCCATTTTCATAATCTCTGGTTTGGCTTGAGTTTCTTTATTATTGAAGCAGCTCTAACTTTTCTGTGAGTGAAGACTGCCATTTGAAGGCATTGATTACACCCTAGAAAATTACATGGTTTGTGTGCTGCAGCACTGTGTTTCCCAAGTACATTTTCAAACTGTTGATCAGTAGATGTTTTACCAGGTTAACCTTATTTAACAGTTTTCTTAACTGAACATGAATTTCTATGAACAGAGTAACAGTGTTGGATTCTGTAATGAAAGTTATTCCTTAGCAAGCCCCTCAAAAAGTGGTATTTGTAACCTTCTGGAAGATGAAATTAATATCCTTTTTATGATTGCCATAGCTTTGGGATTTTTGGGTTTGTTCTTTCAGCTGTTTAAACCTGTTGTTATTTGGACAGAGGTTGCTTGTTATTTGTTTTTCTGGGTGGTTTTGTGAGTTTTGTTTGGGGCTCTTGATTGTGTTGGGGTTTTTTTTGTTTTGTTTTTAAACTGTGATATTTGAAATCTTATAAGGATTTATCATTATTTATTGAGTTGTGATAAGCTTGACTCTTGTCTTTCTGGCAGCACTAGAGTGACTTTTTTATGAAACAGTTTGATCGTCTAGCACCTGAGTTCACAGTTCCAGACCATGATTTGAGCAAAACTACCTGCCCAATATGTTATGTCTAGCTTTAAAATTATTGATGAGAATAAAGGCAAGAATACAAAATATTTAAGTGGTAGAAACCGGCAAATATTTCTGATTTTCTGAACAAGCAGCTATTTTTCACCTCCAGTGTCGCTAGTGGATAGGAGATATTGGGAACATTATTGATTTCTTGTTTGCTTGAGTTTTGATTTTTATTTTTTTAATATCAATCTTTAATGTAGAACTGTAAAAATAGGTGTATATGACCAGTTCAGAGAATCATAAAATGGTTTGTGCTGGAGGGGACCTTTAAAGGTCATCTAGTCCAACCCCCCTGCAGTGAGCAGGGTCATCTTTAACTAGATCAGGTTACTCAGAGCCCTGTCCAACCTGACCTTGAAAACCCCTAGGGGTGGGACATCTGCCACAGCTCTGGGCAACCTGTTAGTGTTTCAACACTGTCCTTGTTAAAAATTTTTTCCATCTATCTAGTCTAAATCTCCCCTCTTGTAGTTTAAACCCATTACCCCTTGTCCTGTCTCAACAGGCCTTGCTAAAAAGACTGTCTCCATCTTTCATACAGGCTCCTTTTAAGTATTGAAAGGCTGCAACGTGGTCTTCCTGGAGCCTTCTCTTCTCTAGGCTGAACTCTAGCCATTCTTCACAAGATAGGTGTTCCAGGCCGCTGAATTCATATTGCCCTTGGGGCAAATACTACTGTATATGGAGAACAGTTTATTTGCTAAATAAACCCATACAATACCTACTAGATGAAGCATGTTATTACAAGAAGATTGAATACTTTTGCTAAATGTTAAAAAAAATTAAACCCTTAATTATACTCTTGGTAACTGTAGAAGGTTACTCTAGGTGAAAGCAGCTTTAGGTAGGTTAATGAGGGGGTTTTGATGCTGTTTAGTTGCCTGTAACTACTATGAAGTCACAGAATCATTACGGTTGGAAAGGACCCTCAAGATTATTTAGTCCAACCGATAGCCCTACACTACTCTTACCCCTAAATCATCCCCTGAAGAAACACATCTATCCTCTTCTTAAAAACCTCCATGGATGGGGTCTCCACCACCTCCCTGCGCAGTCCATTCCAATATCTAACCACTCTTTCAGTAAAGAAATTCTTCCTAATATCTAATCTAAACCTACCCTGGCTCAGCTTAAGCCCATTCCCTCTAGTCCTGTCACTAGTCACAAGGGAGAAGAGGCCAACAGCCGCCTCCTTAGAATGGCCTTTCAAGTAGCTGAAGAGAGCGATAAGGTCTCCCCTCAGCCTCCTCTTCTCCAGGCTAAACAAGCCCAGCTCCCTAAGCCTCTCCTCATAAGGCCTGTTTTCCAGACCCCTGACTAGCTTAGTTGCCCTTCTCTGCACCCTCTCTAGTAGCTCAACGTCCTTCCTAAACTGCGGTGCCCAAAACTGCACACAGTACTCGAGGTGTGGCCTCACCAGTGCCGTGTACAGTGGCAAGATCACCTCCCTGCTCCTACTGGTCACACTATTCCTGATGCAAGCCAGGATGCCATTGGCCTTCTTAGCCACCTGGGCACACTGCTGACTCATGTTCAGCCGGCCGTCAATCAGCACCCCCAGGTCCTTCTCTGCTGGGGAGCTCTCCAGCCACACCTTCCCGAGCCTGTAGCACTGCTGGGGGTTGTTACGCCCAAAATGCAGGACTTTACATTTAGCCTTATTAAAACTCATCCTATTGGCCTCTGCCCATCTATCCATCCTATCTAGGTCCCTCTGCAGAGCCTGCCTACCCTCAAGCAGATCGACACTCCCACCCAGCTTAGTGTCATCTGCAAACTTACTAACGGTGCACTCTATCCCCTCATCTAAGTCATCAATAAAGATGTTGAACAGGAGAGGCCCCAGCACTGACCCCTGAGGGACACCACTCGTGACCGGCCGCCAACCAGACTTGACTCCATTGAGCACAACCCTCCGGACTCGGCCATCCAACCAGTTTTTGATCCAGCCAAGGGTGTGCTCATCCAAGCCACGAGCAGCCAGTTTCTCAAGGAGAATGCTGTGGGAAACTGTGTCAAACGCCTTGCTAAAGTTCATGAGGGCTAGTTTTCATTTAATTTGAGGAGGCTTTAAATTTATGCTCGTAAACTCCTCTTGTCTAGTCAGCTCTCTTGTCCTCACTCCAGTAAAAATACTCTTTATATAGTATTGGATGTATAGCCGTAGCTCCTAAGACTTAAAGGTTGATTAAAACATGAAGCAGAATCCTTGAAACAGGAAAAATATTGATGGTAAATCGTGTTCCCTTTCAGTTTAAGTTCAGTTAAGAGACTGAAGCTTGTGAGTCCAGGTACTTCAGCACCTTTCATTTTGTTAGAGTTGTGCTCTTATTGCTGTAAAATTTGGCCAGAATGGTGGGATGGAAGCAGTGCAGTAAATCATTTTAATACAAGTAGTAGCTTTTGCAAATGGTTTTGCAAATTTAGCCTTGTTTTTTACTTAAATGGAGACTCTTGTGCTTTGTTGATACATTGGTTTTACTTGATTCTCTTTTTTAGAAGTGAGTTAGTGTATTTGTATAAACCAGAAAGATAGATAGGTTGTTCTTAGTTCATTGAACATTTAACTAATTTCAAATTGCTTTTAGGTCTTTCAGTTAAAGGTTGGGTGCCTAAGAAAGTTAGTTGCTCTTTTGATCAAGAAAAATGAAAAGTGTCCTGGCCTGCATGCTGCAGAGTAGCCAACTACATTTTCAGTTTCTCTGTGCTTGTATTTTCAGGTTACAACTGATGGGAAACCCAAGATAATCGATATAATAGATACAACAGGCAGTGGTGATGTCACTACATGTACCATTGTGGAACCTAAGGATGGGGAAATTACTGGTCTTTCTGGAAGAACTTTGAAGGTGAGTATTTGATGGTACAAAGACAGAACTTACTGGTTTCTGCAGAACTTACTTCCTTTTAGATCTTATCCAAAACTAATACTGCATTTGTTCATCTTCAAATGAATTTAATATTTCTTCTGCTTTTCATATGTCATTATATTGAATATTCTCTATAGCTGAATAGGGGTGTGCACAAAGTTTTCTTGGGAGCTTGATAATCACTTAATTACTCTGTTCAAATCAGTAACTGATACAATTTTGGAAGTTGGTTAAAAAACATAACAGGCTTTAAAATTATCAGACACGCTTCCTTTTAAAAGTGCTATATAAACTACAAGAGGAATTGTGTTAAGTTTGTGGTAAATCAGTTGTGACCTCACTGCTTTCTCACTATAAATAGGGTATAAATGGTGTAGGGTTTTCAGAAAGGATATGATAAGTTCTGGTAGACCCCTCAGCTGTAGAATTGCTGGTGTTACTGACATGCTCTTGATAGGCTGCTTAGATTGATGAAGTGATATGGGGACATAAAATCTTTGTATCTCTCCATGCTATCATCTTTCTTCTGAATTTTGCACAGAATATGATAATAAGGGTGAATCTGTTGCTTTCTTTTGCTGTGGTTACTAGGAATAATGGATCTGATTACTGAGAGTCTAAACTGCAGCAAGATATGAAATTAGACATTCAGATGTTTGTTATGACCTGTAACCATTAATCCCCCTTCATGCTAGGGTGCTTCTTTTCATTTGTAGTGCTGTTATTTCCCTAGACCTTTATCTAATGAAGTCACTTCTGGGACTATATATTTTAAAAGTAGAGCATCAGGGCAACTGATCCTTAAAGATGTTCAGTGGCAGTGTCACATGAGTTGATAGTCATTCCTTTGGAACTGTGGTGCAATTACCATGGCTGATGTTTCCAAGTCTCTTAAGTCTGTTCTGCTAAGCTCTCCTACAGTGTTGGGGGTTTTTTAAATTATTTTTTTATGCCATTAGTTAACCTATTTCTGAATATACTTTTCTGTAGATTCCAGCAAACTGGGTGAATCCTTCAGGCAGGTATCACATTGGCATAAAAAATGGCTATGATATCTATCCTAAAGCTCTTAAGGAGAGGATTCAGGTAAGAAATGACATTTTGCTTCTGATACATAGTCATATTTTACTGTTCTGATTCTTAAACTTTTCTAGGTCACTACAGGTCACCTGACAGGTTTTCTAGGTAACTATGTGTGATTTGCTAACACACATAGGCTAGTATCCATCACTTGAGAGCTATTCTGTCACTGAATTTTCTGTAGTTTTGGCATGAGTCATTTCTTCTGGTTTTTCAGAACAGCAGGAAGTGGCCTGGTGGACATTTCACAGTGGTCCATTAAGGCAAAAAGTCTCACAATCACTAAGAGCCTTTGTTTTTTTTCCCCTCTGTGTAGCAATTGATGTTTGTATGGAGTACTATATTGAACTTTTTTAGCCATTGTGGCTCAAATCAGATTTTTCAAATGATTTTTGTAGTCTTCATCCTTTGTATTTGTGAATGTTTTGGTTGTGCAGAAGGAGCGCAAGGAAAAGCTCTGGGATCCTCTTCACAGGCTGGCTCTAGCAGAGGCCTGTAGGAAACAAGAAGAATTTGATGCTGCTCATAGCTCTCCTTCCCAGGTTTGTCTAAGTCTAAATAAATTTATAAACTTGTTGTTTACAACAACTTATCCCTGGTTGAGAATATTAAAATGTTTTATTAGATGGGTGGAGGAAAGATACTTGTAGTTATTTGGGCAGATAATTTATCAGTATTATCTTCTTTGAATTTTAAAAGTATCTATGAATGATTGTATGATTTGCTTAGTATTGTTGCCTTTCTAAAATTGTTGTGAAATCTGAAAAGAGTATTACTTCAAATACTTCATAGCATATTTTTAATAAGTGTTATTTTTAATTTAATATGCTCCTTTTTTTGAGGCTATCATTCTTTGTGTTCAAAGTTGGAATCTTCTAAACATATTCTTTCTTTTGTAAACTAGGTAGTATCTCAGTGAAGTACCAGAAGTGCCTTGGTTCACTTCTGTATTATTTAACAATCTGTATGGGGAAAAAAAAGCAAACACCCAAACAAAAAAAACCCAAACACAAAACCAAACAAAAACCCCACAAAAAACCAAATGAGGGCTTTAAATGTTACAAATACAGAAATTGGAAATAGTTATAGATAACAGGCCAAAAATAAAGATTGCAGTATGAAAGACCATTGAACTTCTGGATGTGTTGTGGATATTTTAGAAATACTCCTCACTGTATTTTTATTACCTGATTAGGTAAATAAGCTAATAAAGGAAGAACTTCAAAACCAAGTGGAACTGTTGAATTCTTTTGAGAAAAAATACAGTGATCCTGGCCCAGTATATGATTGTCTAGTATGGAATGATGGTGAGACCTGGAGGTAAATGCCTAAACTTGTCTAAAATGACTTGTTCAAACAACAGCTTGTGTTGAAGATTGTGTTAAGTTTTACATCTACCCTCTTTGCATATGTCCTAAGTATTGTTTGATTTAAAATAATCTTGCTATATTGATTGAGTTTCATTACAAAGTTTTGTTCCCAACTGAAGATGAGGTAGAATGAAGTCTTAGTAAAGATAGCATGACATAAAGCATAAGCTTGTGGGATTTTCCTCTGAGATGGAGTAAAATTGCTCTTAGTATCCATTGGTGACAGGAAAAAAAACAGAAAACAAGCAAACTAAAACAAAACCACAAACCAAACCAAACTGAAACAGAAGTCTTTGTACAAACTTTAGGATGCAATATGTCACTGACTACTAATATGCATCACACAAAACAGTAGGCAAGACTTCAAATGTTTGTGTACCAGCACTGAACAGCTTTACTAAAATTTCTTCTGTGAAGGAATTGCCTGAATTTCCATATGTTTGCTTTTCAAATATTTATTTGAACTTGGTAGCCTCTGAAGATCAGTTTATTTAGAGATCTTTGTAGTTTCAGAATTTTAAGTGTAAACAACCAGGTTTAAAAATATTTACGTAAATAAAATACTATGAACACTGAAAATGACTTCTTGAAGTATTTTTGGTACTCTTTGGTGGGGGGAGGATGTGGAGGGATAACTGAAAGTTTACAGCAGCTGACAAATGGCCTTTTTTTTTTGTTTGTTTTTGTCAACAGAGCCTGCATAGATACAAGTGAGAATGGTGACTTAACTAGCTGTACAGTGCTGAGAACCTACAAAGAAGCTCAGGAATATGGATCTTTTGGAACATCTGAGATGTTGAATTATTCTGTGAATATATATGATGATGGAAACCTTCTTTCCATTGTGACAAGTGGAGGTAAATGAAAGTAACATTAAGAAAATTTTGCTGCTGAGTAGATATGATGAGAAGCAGCAATTTGTATTGGGTCCTCATTCTGATACTTCATATGGCTCCAGGCAGCTGTCTTAACAGAGCTTTCTTTACTATGACAATCAAGATCAATATTAAGATGTCCTGAACTAAACATATAGTTACAGTTCATTACCAAAAACTTGCTTGCATTTTTGTCTGAAGTATTGCCAACTTTGTGGTCATATGCATATATGCACAGAATGCCTGTACTGCTGTCCTCCTGTCAACCAACACCCCCAGGTCCTTTTCTGCTGGGCAGTTTTCCATCGTCTCTTCCCTAATCCTGCAGCCTTGCATGGGGTTGTTGTTACCCAAGTACAGGACCCAGCACATGGCCTTGTCGAACCTCGTACCATTAGCCTCCACCCATTGATCCAGCTTGTCCAGATAGCTCTCCAGAGCCTTCCTTCCCTCGAGCAAATCAACACTTCCACTCAACTTGGTGTTGTCTGCAGACTTACTGAGGGTGAACCCAATCCTCTTGTCCAGATCATTGATAAAGATCTTAAACAGAACTGGCCCCAATACAGATCTCTGGGGAACACCACTTGTGATTGGCCACCAGATGAATTTCTATTCTTATAGGGTCAATAAGTGTTAATTGAATAACTGAGTTATCATGTATGAAATTGGTATAAATGAAGTTCACTAAACATACAGTGATGTACCTTTTCATTTGCTCAGGAGCACATGGAACACATGTGGCCAGTATTGCAGCTGGGTACTTTCCAGAAGAACCAGAACGAAATGGTGTGGCTCCTGGAGCTCAGATTCTTTCAATCAAGATTGGTGATACAAGATTAAGTACAATGGAAACTGGCACTGGTCTAATAAGAGCTGTAGGTATTTCACTGAATTAATGGTTAATATCAGCAGTGTGATTTAGTTGTAGAATATTGTGGAATGCTTTCCCCTCTTCCTGCTTATAGGCTGTGGTTTTGTGCTTCTAGAATAATTCCAACCAAAAAAAAACCAAACCAAACACCTCCCACTCAAAAAAAAAACAACCAACAACCAAACAGTCTAAACTAAACCAAACAAAAGTAACCCAACTAAAACCAACTAGAATATACTTTAAAACAGATCCTAAGACTAATCTTTTAATATAAGAGTTTTGTTGCACACAAGAGCACAGACTGGTAGAGTTGCAGTGTGGCTAGCTTGATACACAGGCTAAGTTACTTGGATGCTTATTTAAAGTTCCTTATTCTGGATTTTGCCTGTATTTTTTGGAGCTACTTAGATAACTCCATAATACTTAAGTCTAGAATAGAAACTAGTGTCTACCTGTGTTACTGAATTTCTTTTAACTCTTGTTTCTTAAGAGCAAAGAATACTCCTTTTTAATGATGAAAGGCCCATGGTCTTTTCATATAGGGAGACAATGGGGAGAAATTTTACACAAGAAAAGGAGATGAAGATATAAAATCATATTTGCAGCACACAGGCTATCTTGCTATAGCAATATGATGGCATACAGTAATGTTTTTGCAACTTTCTGGAATTGCACAGGAAAAGAGAATTTTTATGTTATTGAGGACAGACATTTGAGACAAATGCTAATGATGTCTGCAGTTTTCTCTTAGGATAATGTCTTAATTTATAGCTTGGATCTTGGCAAGAATACAACTATTCAGAGAGTAGGGGGTTTTTATTCTGTTTGTTCACTGGGATAATACCACTTAAATAACCAATTGAAGCAAATTATTTTCTGTTGTAGAGTCAAAAGAAACTTATCACTTTTTCTTAGATCTGTGGCAGATCAGCTTAACCAGATGTTTTTTGCCATTCTTTAAGTGACTTATTCCATGACTAGTATGTATTTTGGCTTTTTTTACTTTATCAGATGATAGAAGCAATAAAATACAAATGTGATCTTGTCAACTATAGCTATGGAGAAGCAACACATTGGCCAAATTCTGGGTGAGTTACTTCTATAGTTAATAAAAAGTAATTTACTATCACAGAAGTGGAATTACATTTCTTGAGCTTTGTGTAAATAAACTGTCAGTACCAATGAATTGTCCAGGCCCAGATGGTTCATATACATTAAACTGGGGCAGTTTACATTTTTATCTATCTTCAAAAGTTAAGTAAAACTATTGAAAGTCTATTGATTTATAATACAAATAGTATTTTAGACTAATAAAGAACTTTTGTAGTTGGAACACCACATCATATGTGTGATTTCTTTTGAAGACCTAATATTGCTACATGACTACTGCTCCTTTTTAAAACCAGAATATAGGGTGTTTTTTTGTAGTTAACTTCTGTACTGGAATTGCCTCTGCTAGTGTGGGAAGCAGGCTGCATAATATTCCTTGTTTTGTGACTGGTTGCAGAGATTCTAGTAGGAATGGGAATTTTGCCCTGTGGGAAGAAAGCAATATTGTTGATTAAATTACTTTTTTTTTCCTCTTGCATCAGGAGAATTTGTGAAGTAATTAATGAGGCAGTATGGAAACACAGAATAATCTATGTTTCAAGTGCAGGAAATAATGGCCCTTGCCTTTCTACAGTAGGATGTCCAGGTGGAACTACATCTAGTGTAATAGGTAAATACTTTGTTTTGAAACAAAATTGTCAGTATTCAGCTTCTGTCTTTTCAAGTTTTGTGCTTGTGTCACATGTTTAGAGATTACCAGTTGCTTTCTGAACTAAATTTAAAAAAAATCAAGAAATGAAAGAGGTGTAGAAGATGAATACATTCTATTCCAGTTGAATAAAAATGAAACTTTGGTGTTTACATAGTATTTTAATGCTATGCAGTATGACCATCAGCATTGTTACTGTGTAGCTTACTTCTTTATATTCGCTTTGTAAAACTGTCTGGCTTTAATGAGGTGGAAAATGTAGTTTCTATTTTTAAGTGCCAAGCAAAACTTATTCTTATAATGAATTTAAAGCACAGAAATACTCTAGTTTTGCTTGTAATAAAAATTCATTATATATCTAAAATGCTTTTGTTTTTTACAGGTGTTGGTGCCTATGTATCACCTGACATGATGGTTGCTGAATACTCTTTAAGAGAAAAACTGCCAGCAAATCAATATACTTGGTCATCCAGAGGGCCTAGGTAGGTTACACCAAAAGAACAAATTCATTATTTTGAGGTTCAAATTGTGTAATTCAGAATCTAAACATTGGTCATTAGTACCAGAACAAATGTATTGTTTTTCCCATGGTTTGAGCATAGTTCTCCTCCTGTTCTTGGAAGGCCTTTGCATGTCAGGCCCTACAGTTCCTGGGGGAGGACTGCTGAACTACCACAGCACAACCTGGATGTGTTTTAAGGAAGTGTGTTTGATGAGAGCAAACCTGTTGTGGGGAAAGAAAAAAAAGGTGTTTGGAAATTTGTTCTTTTCCTGAAATTTGTTCTTTTCAGAGGATTTTGTCCATAGCATGAATTTCAGTTGTTGTGCTAAAGTTGCCT
This sequence comes from Galbula dea, assembly GCA_013399015.1. Taxonomy (NCBI): domain Eukaryota; kingdom Metazoa; phylum Chordata; class Aves; order Piciformes; family Galbulidae; genus Galbula; species Galbula dea. The sequence continues at coordinate 621,010 of VWZX01005960.1, forward strand.
GCTCTGTTAGTGGAAGATGAATACTTTTACTGCAGCAGTGTTACTTGTGGCTTCAGTGACATGGCTGTGATGGTACAACTTACTCAGGGTTTTTGCTTGAGTCTAGTAGAGGTGTGAGCACACAGGAGAACCTGCTACCTCATGTTATAAAAAATTGTCTTAAAGATCCAAAAAAAATAATCTGTGGGCAATGAAAAACTTCAATTTTTGTTTTGTTCATGTCTCAGAAGCATTTGATAGTGATGTGGTATCCAAAATAAGTAAAAGAAGAATAGCATCTCTTCCTGAGTTCTTGCCTGTGTTACAATCACTGTTTAATGTCTTTTGTAGTTTATCCTACTATAGTATTGGTTGAAGGAAAACATAAAAAAACAGCTTGAGATTGATCCTTGGTTGTCTGTGATACTGTTAATGTATTTACAAACAAGTATACTGTTCCAAGAACCTTACTATGTCATATTTTATATAGGGGAAAGAGAAATATGGTTGCTGCCTTCAGCTGAAAAAGGTTCCCAATTACTGTTGATAAACACACATACACATGCAAAAACTATGTTTTGTGTGCTTTGTCACTTTGCATTGTAAAATAGTCAGAATGAGCATATGTCAGCTGAAAGGCTGAAGTTTGGCTGTAGGATTATTCCTTTTGTGTAGGGTGCAACATGCAGGTGACTGGAGAGTTCCTAAAGCTAGAGCAGGATTGAGGTAGAGGATCAGCCTGACTGAGTAAGCAGTAGAAGTGCACAGATAAGATAAAGTATGCAGAAAAAACAACTGATTCTCAACCATTCTGTTTTAACACTAGTGCTGATGGAGCCCTTGGTGTAAGTATCAGTGCCCCAGGAGGTGCTATTGCTTCTGTTCCAAACTGGACTCTGCGAGGAACACAACTCATGAATGGCACATCCATGTCTTCTCCCAATGCATGTGGAGGCATTGCATTAGTATTGTCAGGTAATGTGCTGCAGTCTTAAATGCAAATGCATAGTCTAGATACATGTACTAGATGCTTTTTCCTCTAAAAAATAAAAGATGTAACTTCCAGGTTTTTTGTTGTCTCCAATAACACCATGATTTTTAATTTCAGGACTGAAAGCTAATAATGTTCATTACACTGTTCATTCTGTCAGAAGAGCTTTGGAGAATACTGCAGTGAGAGCTGAAAACATAGAAGTATTTGCACAAGGACATGGTATTATTCAGGTACTTGCTAGCAAAAAACCCAACATGAACAACTGCTGATGGAAAACTAAGCCACAAAAAAGGAGCAGCTTTCTACATGATCTCACTCAGTTTTCTGCCATGCTACTTCAGTCTCAGATCTGGTTGAGAGAGAAGGGAATGTGGTGGGAGGGGAAGAGGAATGAGGCAGTTCTTTCAGTTTCTGCCTGCAGTTACTGTGGAGTAAATGTTAACTAGATGGATTCTTACGGTGCTCAAGAACGAGTGTGGACATAAGTGGGATGTGGGTTTTTGTCACCCACATGTGGATTTGGATGCCTGTATTCTGTCCTAATGACAAAAATGTGTTTATTCTGTCCTAATGTCCAAAAATGTGTTTATACTGTTGTCAGAGAGAGCTGAACTTGTTCTGTGCAGATAAAAGCTGGAGCTGTAAATTCCAGACACTGAAAATACAGAGCCCCAGTCTGGTTCATAAACCAGTACAGCTGCAGTTGAGTGATGACTTTGCTCTGGACCTGCACTGAAAATTTTGAGTGTTCATTGTGTCCTGTGGTCTTCTAAGTAGCTTAGAAATCTGTCATGTGATCCTTTGCATGATGAAGGCATAGTGAATGACAGTCTCCCTGTGCATAAGATTGATTTTTTAAGAATTGCTGCTGGATTTTGTCTACAGTCACTCCCATCCTAGCAAAATAGGGGTATTGGGATTTTGCTCCTGTACTTAAAGATGCTAGATACTAAATGCTGAGTCCTAAACTCATGTTCTGGACATGAGAGAACCTAATAGGTATTGTTCACTAAGTACGTTTATAACACTTGAGTTTGGTAGGAACGACACTGCCACATTAAAATGTAAAGCACTAGTCATATCCTATGATTTAGTAGTCTGTGATTAAGGCATGTGTTAAAACATGGTAAAACCCTGATCAAGGAGACCGAGGCTGTTTTATGTCCATTTGTCTCCAAGGGGAGAGTGCCTTAATCTGTGCTAGTAAAGGTAGCTCACTGTGAAGTAGAAGATTATGTAGTATTTTTGGAGTCAGTAGAGTAGGAAGTGAAGATAGGTGGGTGTATTTTTAAAACAAAAAGGTGAACTTGTCATCCAGGTTTACTGTGACATCTTATTTACTTAAATCCAGGTCTGGATTTCATAATCTGATTGTCTGATTTCATATCAATATATTAAACTTGCATGAGCATTGCATATTGCTTTGTCTCTTTTGAACTGCTCAAAGTCTGATATGAAAGGCTCAAATGCTTAGGTACTGTTGCTCCACACATGAGAGAGGCACCTAAATTAGTATAGTATGTCTAAGCCTTTGAAGTTCCTCTTTGAAGTAATCTCTGAGAACTTATTATGCATCTTCTGATGGATTTATAGCAAAGGGGATTGTCTTTTTTTAATGTTCTTGACTTTATGTGCTCTTTGTGGCTGCTGCAGACTGAAAATGTTGCCTCTTTCTATACTGAGTATCATGTAAGGTGTAATCAGTGTGGCTCAGGTAGCATGTGAATTATTTCAGTGTTTGTTACTGTGCTTGCTGAATACCTCCTATTGAAGATAGTATGCATAAATTACTACTGAGTTGAAATCTGTTAAATTACAATGTGTTCTTTCTACCAGGTTGATAAAGCCTATGACTACCTCATTCAGAATTCATCATTCACAAGTAACATAGGCTTTACAGTTACTGTTGGCAGCAACCGTGGAATCTACCTCAGAGATCCTGCCCAGATAGCTGCACCTTCGGATCATGGGGTTGGCATAGAACCTGTCTTTCCTGAGAATACAGGTAAGAAAGAGCTTTTGTATGCAGGGAGTGGGGGAGTGGGGAAATAAAGTGTAATCTTTAAACAGAAGAGCTGTGATGAGAAGTGATAGGAATCTGTACCATTACAGGAGTGAGTACAGCTCTAAATTTCATGGTAAATGAAGGCATGCAGCTAAACAACTTCCATTCTAACCTCAGACATAACTGCAGCACTTCGATCTCTTAGGGGATTTTTTTGCTTCATGCTTCCTCTCCCTTAAAAATTGGATCTCTGCTTGTTCTGAAATTTAAAGCAAAGTTATGGGGTGAAAGAGAAATATGGAAAAATAAATATCCCTAATGTTTCATGAAATGGTAGAATTTCAGGGGTTTTATTGTAGATAACTCTTCACAAAGAATGATTACTGTTCTAAGCATGAAAGAACTTACCTGGAAATTTGTTTCTTGGTTAAAGCCTGTGAATTCTAGATTTGGACTTGTCCTAAGTTACCATAACTTGTAAAAAATCTTCTCTTAACAAGCTAGACTTACATTCAGTCTGGCTGCATCTAGGGTCTTGCACAAAAATGAGTCTGAGAAACTGTTGTAAGAGGTTAAGGGAGGCTGATCTACTCTGGTCTGAAGTTCTCTTTGAGCTTTCATTGCTTCTCATGTATCTATGAGGGAATTGCATCTCATAATAGTGCTCTTTTCTCTACTTCATAAAGGCATAAAGAAATGTCTGAGAATTAAGCTAAGGTTAATTAGGACCTGGAAAGTTTTTTTTTCAAAGTGTCACTAATCTTTAGAGCAGAAGAAAGCTGGGGGCTTTTTTAATGACTAAAACATTTCAATGAGGGTTGGTTTCCTTTCTGGAAGGTGTGCCTTAACCCATAGCTTCTTTTGACATGGAAGCTAATTTGAAAAATTGCTAAATTGGCAGATGGCAAAGTCAGACTAGATCATAATGCTAATTTATTAATGGACTTCTACCTCTCACTTAGGTTGCTTTATAATGTAATTTGGTAATTAGCATAACCTTTCAGAATCAGTGCAATTGCTTTTTAATGTGATTCTGTGCATTAGGCAAGACTTAATCTCTATACAGGAAAGTCTATACCTGCTTCCAGACTGTTCTGGGTAACTAAGCATTTCTTACCAGCCTCCCTTTGACTTTGTCAGGTTTGACTGTTTTGGGGGGAAAATTTAAACGTTGGATACATCCTTGATTTTACTGTTTCTGCCATTGTTTTTCCTCAAGTCAAAAGAAATAATATAGAACACTGTCCTTTGTCCAGAGCCTGACATCCAGAGGCCCTAACCAATTAGTTCCTGTTACATTTTATTAATGTGTACGTTTTAATGGCAAATCACAGATTGTTAGGAGTTGGAAGGGACCTTGAAAGATCACCTAGTCCAATCCCCCTGCCACAGCAGGATTCCCTAGACCAGGTCACATACTTGAAAGTGGTAACCCTCTGCAGAAAGAGATTTCTGAATCAATTTGTTTTCACTGGTATGTGGACATTCTGATTAAGTTAAAAAGCTTTGTACTGACTTAATTTAACTCCGTGACAACTGAGTTTAGTTGCATCCTTGCCCCCTCCTGAACTGAAGATACGTTTACAGTTGTACTGTGTTACAGTAGAATGTGAGCACGTTTGTGTGACTGAACTATTTTAAAATTTGTTTCTTAACAGAAAACACTGAAAGAATATCTCTCCAGCTTCATTTAGCTTTAACTTCAAATGCACAATGGGTCCAGTGTCCTAGTCATTTAGAGCTTATGAACCAGTGTCGACACATTAATATTCATGTGGATCCACGTGGCCTGAGAGAAGGGCTGCATTACACAGAGGTATTGAAGTATTGCTGTTCTTACCAAGATTGTGTGCCCTTTCCTTTTCATGTGGTCTCTATCAACTTCTTATAGAAGTAATTTTTGAGGAAATAAAAGCTGTGTACTGTACAGACCAGGAAATACTGCCACATCATTTCACCATACAGGCTCAATCCAGCATTCAGCAATTGTTTTGCTATACAGTGCTGTATAGCACATGCTAATGGGGCTTTGGGTATCTGTCTTTAAAAAAATAAAAGCATATAGAAAATATAAACCAAATAAATAACCATTCATTAAGGGCTTTTTGTTGGGTTTTTTCCCCTCTGGATCTCTTTTCACATTTGACTGTCTGGCTCAGTCCTGGGTTTATGAGGTCTTACATTTTTCTTTCTGTGGGAGCTTAAGGACTGGCCTAGCTTTTGTAGAGTTGCCATGCAGTCTTAGATGGACCCAAGATTTTGCTTTAACTTGGAGTTGTTTGGGTACAGTGGTGCAACCTATTTTCTTCTTCCTTTACCTCTCCACTGTCCTATTTTGGAAGGTGAAGGAGAAGAATGTGTGATAATGGCAGAAGCATTTTGCTGACTTTGAGTGGCTATGTTGAAATTTGGACAAGTTTAATATGAAAGCCATTGAATTTCTCAATTTTCTATTCCAATCATCCTCTTTCACTCCTGCAAAAGAAAACCAACAGCAAAAAACATTTTGCAACCCTCTTCATCCTGATCCTAAACCTTCTATTAACATTGAATTGTTTCCACTGGGTTGTAGTTGATCATAATGAAGATGGTATCAACTTGCTTTTTAGAAATTACTTGCTTGAGATGCAAGTCTTCTGTGGTACCACTGTGAACATTTTAGCAAAGTGATGATGGAGCAGATTTTCAGAGATAGTATTTAAATCATAGCCATGAACAGCATGGTAAATTGAACTGTATTTTTTTCAAACATAGTCCTAGAAAACAAGGATTAAAATATTTTTAATTCAACAACCAAATAGTTCAAATAAAATAGTAAGGCTGTTTAGGACAAATTCTAAGTTGAGTTCTAGATTGAGCTTTTGATATAAAGACTGTCAAATATGGATTGAAGGCTTGAAAACTTCTGGGGAAATACTGAAATGAATGTAAGTGTGAAAACTAATTTTTTTTTCTTGGGGAACGTTGCTGGTTTAGTATTTCTAGGGTGACAGTGGTCAAATATCAAGATCTTTTATTTTCTCAGTGATAACTGCAAAGATTCAAACTACTCTACAACTAGTTTAAATTTAATCTTGTCTTCTGTCATTTTGACCAAAGATTTTTAAAGTGACTGTATTTTGTTTTGTTAGGTTTGTGGATATGATATAGCAATGCCTAATGCAGGCCCTCTGTTCAGAGTTCCAATAACTGTTGTTATACCAACAAGGTCAGTAAACTTTATCTGTAGGCTTCATCTTCATTCTTTAAGTTTAGTTTAGTTTTCTCTACCCACTTTACTTGTCATTTATTTCACCACCTTCTTTCTCTGGGAGTTCTTGAACTTGCTACTAACATTGAAGAGGGAGCAGAAATCTGAAATGATTCTTGTAGCCAACTTATCCAGCAGTGGCTTGTTAGTAGCCTTGGTCCTGGCAGCCAGGAATCAGTGTGTTCTGGTGGGCTTAGCCATAGTGGCTGCAGCTTCCCGGTCAATCAGAGTACAGATGGCTTCTGGCTTGTTGACCAAAGTGCTAATCAGTGTACTCACAGGTGTAGGTCAACTGTTTTTTTCATTTCTAACTCTTATGAACTAGAGTACACATGAAAGTGGGGAGCATTATTTGACAGGTGAACACTGGAATAAGCTTCCATCATGACTTTAATACAGCGTATTTAGAGAGTTACTGTTGTGCCTGTCTTTTGGTTTAAACATAAAACATCTGATCTTGATAAGGAGGGAGAATATCTTATTAAACCTCTTCAGTGGACAATCTGCCCTGAGGAAATAAACTCTTTCATTGAAATATTACTTCTTAGATACCTTAGCTCACTTTTCAGTCAGCCAGGAAAAATAAATCTACTGAAGACTAGAAATCTTTGATACTTAAGTTTAAGCACAGTAACTTTGGAGGGGCAGGGATTGTGTCTGCATAATGTGGTGGAGCTGACATTTTAAATCTTATTAGATACCTTGTGCTGTCAGAGTCTGTTCTAGTACAGATTACAATAATTGATGTTGAGAGCTAAATACTCTCATTGTGTACTTTTCTGAGACTATTCTTGCATTTAAAAGTACTTTTTTAAAATTGAAAAAGGCTTCACAGTTTGTTTGATTACTGCTTGTGTTTTCTTTTTGACATACAGAGTAGATGAATCATCAAGCTATGACCTGACATATACAGATGTTCATTTTAAACCTGGTCAAATCCGAAGGCACTTCATTGATGTTCCACAGGGAGCTACGTGGGCTGGTAAGGAAAATGACCACATTAATTAAATAAAATCACATCTGTTAGAGTTTAACTTGTTTTGAAATCACTTTGAGTTCTGTCAGAACAAGAACTGAAGTGTTTGACCCACGAATACATGAAATATTCATTTGATTTTAAGCTCTTGGAGGAGCGGTTTTGAGTTATCTCATGGCTTCAGGTATAGCAGAATCCTGATTCTCAGTCTTCTAGAAACCAGTAAATGCAATCTGAAGTCCATAACTACAGGATTACACCATATTTATGCAAAAGTATTTACTGTCTAAAGTTTGCCTAAGTTTTTAAGATATATGGGCATAGTGCTGAAAGATGTCTTAACTGAAAAAAAATTATTTTCATAATGGACAAGTAGCTCATAATTCTGCAAAGAGAAAGAAAAGGGTTTTTTCCTCATTGTCCTATGTGAGATTACTAAATAATAATCCTTTCAAGAATTCTTTCTTTAAACTGAAATTAGTGATAAGACACTTATTTTGGAATTCAGCAGCAGACTGTCCTGTAGGGATTATACATTTGTAGTACCCAATTCATTTTTACCATTTAGTTGAGTTCTGTTCCTCTTAGCTGATCTCTGAATTTAGCTAGTCTTCCTTAGTCTGAAAGGGTCTTTGTAAATAACTGACTTAAGCATTATTCACATGTGAAGCCACTTGGGTTCTGCATAACATAATAGTTTCACAGGTAATTTGTAGTTTTGTTTTCTTGGTGAATCATTGCTTTCCTTCTAAAATTCTTGGTTCTTGAAACTAAACTTAGTTGTTGTTTGTTTGTTGTTTTTTTTTTAATGTAGAAGTGACTGTATGTTCATGTTCAGCTGATGTGACTGCCAAGTTTGTGCTTCATGCTGTTCAGCTAGTGAAACAAAAAGCATATAGGAGCCATGAGTTCTACAAATTTTCATCCTTACCAGAAAAAGGATCGGTGACTGAATCATTTCCTGTCTTAGTAAGTTACCTTAGGGTGGCATGGGGAGAGAGAAAGTAATATATCACTGCAGCATGACTTAGTTCATTCTAGATTTTTTCCAAAGAAAACCCCAAATCCAAGAAATCACCTTTGTTACAGTAGTGAATGCAACTGGTTTTCAGTTTTGAAAAGATCCCTAATAGCTTGCTAGTGTTTTTTAATTATTTGGAAAGCCCTTATATTACTTGTTCATCTCCTCATTCGTTGATGCTTCTTTATACAAACTGGTTTGTTTCCCTTTCAAGTAGGGGCTGTCACTTTTTGGGTCAGATGCAGTTCAGCATATTTGCCTTTAGTGTTTAAAGTGGTAATCTAGGACATTTTCTTGATGTTGAAGCCAGATGATAACTGACTGTCTTAAATACATACTGCTTATGCTAGCTCAGGAGTCCAGCACTGAACCACAAGGTGACCTAACAGTCAGAGGAGCAGATGATAGGCCTCTTCTCAAGTTTATCTTCTGCCTTGCTTAATTTAGGTGTAGGTAACCACTGAGAGTGGTTACAGTTTTTGTGCTGTTCAGTCCCTTACCCACTGTGAAAATGTCAGGCAAGGAACCCTGTAGCAAAGTTTGTCCCACTGATACGTTGTGAATTTTATCATGTTTGTTACAAACATAACCACAACAAAAGCCCAAATAAACCTCCCAAGCTTCCTGTATCTTCTTATTTAGGCAAAGAGCAGAATCCCTTTTTCTGATAGGCATTTTCTAGAGCACATACATTAAACTCATTCATGAGTTTAATGTATGTGCTTAGTCTGCCTAGCTTGAAGGTGGGAAAGGATACCGCAAAATTTAAAAGCTGTACTTTTCTCTGTAGGGTATACCCCCAGCACTTTGTTTTGATAGTCATCAGTCATCTTGTTTTGTTGGAGCTGTCTTGTGTTTTCTGGATCAAGTATAATGTCTTATTTAGTACAGTACAAACCTACACAGTTGGAGTAAACTGTTTTCTGAAGTGTACTCTAAATTTTCTTGGCTTGGAATGAGGGAGGAATGAATAGAAGCGGAAGAGGGGAACTTGAGTCTAACTTTGTGCTTTTGTTCCCTAGGCTGGAAAAACCATTGAGTTCTGTGTTGCTCGGTGGTGGGCAAGCCTTAGTGATGTTAGCATTGATTACACAATTTCTTTCCATGGTGTGCTTTGTGGCACTCCTCAGCTAAACATGGTAAGTTTTTTCCAGAGTGTTTATTTTGAAGTATTCTTGCTTGTGTTTAGAAAGATTAAAAATAACGTTATGCATAGGATGTGTTTCCTTTTAAAAACAGTTAAATGAGGTCAGTCCCATAGAAATTCTCATTACAATTATTTTTTTATGTATCTTTTCATTATAGATCAGTAGGAGATAATATAGCAAGGGGGGAAAAAATCCCTCAGACAAAAAAAGGCAACCGAACACCAAAAGCACCTATATACTAAAAGGCTGAAATTGTAACTATGCTTACACTAGGAAGTGTTTGTGTGAATAAACTTTGCTGGGACCACAGTTCATGAACTTGGATATCTAGGCTACCATTGTGAAAAGACAATACTCTGAATACCATGTTCAGGAAAAATGTCATTAAAATTTATTTTCTGATCAGTGTTTTCTCGAGATCACAGAATCATTACGGTTGGAAAGGACCCTCAAGATCATCTAGTCCAACCGATAGCCCTACACTACTCTTATCCCTAAATCATCCCCTGAAGAACCACATCTATCCTCTTCTTAAAAACCTCCAGGGATGGGGACTCCACCACCTCCCTGGGCAGCCTATTCCAATACCTAACCACTCTTTCAGTAAAGAAATTCTTCCTAATATCTAATCTAAACCTACCCTGGCTCAGCTTAAGCCCATTCCCTCTAGTCCTGTCACTAGTCACAAGGGAGAAGAGGCCAACACCTGCCTCCCTAGAATGGCCTTTCAAGTAGCTGAAGAGAGTGATAAGGTCTCTCCTCAGCCTCCTCTTCTCCAGGCTAAACAAGCCCAGCTCCCTAAGCCTCTCCTCATAAGACCTGTTTTCCAGACCCCTGACTAGCTTAGTTGCCCTTCTCTGCACCCTCTCTAGTAGCTCAATGTCCTTCCTAAACTGTGGTGCCCAAAACTGCACACAGTACTCGAGGTGATGTGACTGTTAACTTGAGATTTGTTTCGGGCAGTTGAAAGCACAGTGGATGGGACTGTGTTGTGATTTTTTTTTTAAGGCTCTCTAATACTAAAGGACTGGAAAAGTTGCTGAAAACATTAGTATCATATTTGCAGTAATTTGTCTTGCTTCTGTGTTTCTTGCTGTCCTATGCAACCTGGCTTGACTTGATTTTTGCCTCCCTCAGGGGAGAGGGCTCTCTTTGAGACCTAAGATGGCAATACCTACATGTAGCAGCACTGGCTGTTTGTTTGTTTGTTTTTTCCTGCTTCCAACCTCTTTGTCCAGCTAAGGACCAGAGCAAATTACAGCTCTCCCATGAATTTGGATGTATTTAGGCTTTAAGGGCTGAATAAACTGGATGCATTGTACTAAGGTACCAGCAGGTAACCTCCAGTACAGCAGGAAAAGAAAGAGCTGGTGATGGTGGTGTGCACAGCAGCTCCCTTCACCCCAGCAGGATTAAATCAGCTGAATTAGGGAGAGTTAAAAATGAGAGAGTACAAACAGTTTTGCCCATCCTTAAGCACCTGTAACTTTAATAAAATAAGTTTTAATGGCTCTGATGTACTGGTGGCTTTGTTATGGGATGCTGCTAGGAAAAAAAATACATTTTTATGCCCATCACCAGCCTGTGTAGTATTGCTAATTTTTCAACAGAATTAAGCTATTCTGTAATAATAATCCTAAGCAGAAACAACATAAATACTTGTAAAGATTCTAGATGAATAGGACTTTTGTTTAATTACACATTCAAAGGAAATCATCACAAATGCACAAACAAAACCCAGACCTGCCCAAAGTGTGACTTGGATCACTCTGTAGGCAGTACTTGAATTGTTAAGGTTGAATAAGACTTCAGGTCCAATTGCTAAAGTTTTGCAAGTCTCAGTATATCTGCTATTGTGAAATAGGGATAAGCTTGTGACACTTTCAAACTCATGCAGTATTACTACTTCTAGTGTAGATAAATACAGCTTGCATTGTATTTTTGAGGGACATATCAGTGGTCTCTGCCTGACGTTCTAAGTGTACAGAAGCCTAATTGTTCTGTGCTTTTTCTTTAGCACGCTTCGGAAGGCATCGTGCGATTCGATGTTCAGTCGCTGCTGAAGTATGAAGATATTGCTCCATGCATAAATCTGAAAAGCTGGGTTCAAACACTCAGGTATTCTGGTGAACTGTATTTGGAAAGTGGGAAAAATATTTATGTGTTTGAAACAGTAAAAAGTTAACAGTGAAGTTTAGGATAACAACAATGCTCTTGTCAAATTCTAAGTAGGTTCGGAAGCATCAATTATTAAATTTCTCAGCACTCTCTTTCTTGCTTTCTTTTAACTTAAAGTTGGAAAACTTTGGTGACTTTTCCCATACAAATTATTTTTCTAAAGCTAATTTAAAAAACAAAATTACAGAAATATTTTGTTGCTTCCAAAGGAGACATTTTTAAAAGACACTTCAGTATCTAGAGAAACATACTGTAGATATTTCGTGCTACTATTTTGTTTGGTGGTTTCTTAAGCAACTGCTTCAGATCCTGCCCAACTTTGACCTGGGAAGACTGTCTTGTCTCTCTTGCTTGATTGAAAGTGGTTTTTTAGGATCTGCTGCAGAATTTTATGTGGAAACTTGTGTTTATCTAGTTGTCAGTTTGACACATGGTGATTTGGAGGAAGAGCTGCTTTGAAAAAACCCTAACTATTGCAACAATTACTAAACAGTTTAAGCAATGCTTTTAAGACCTGGTCCAGAGGTTTCAAAGTGATCAGTCATCCATAATTTTCTGTTATTTAGACCTCTTAGTGGAGATCTTGGGCTCTGTCTGGTGCTTTTGGACACTTGTAAGTGGAATTGAGGCCACTAGGAGTTTGTTTAATGAACATGCCACCACACTAGATTTTAAAATACCTGATTTGGTATGCCTTAAGTGAGGAAATAAAACAATCCTTTAATCTATCTTTGCCTTATTCTTGGTTTGTAGAATGGAGATGCTCTTATCTCCTTATAATATTTGAGGCACTCGTCTGACACTAAATGAACTGCAGTTAAATAAATTAATGAGATATTTATGTATTTAAATTAAGACATGAATAATGTCTCCTCAAGTACTGACTCATAATACAGAGGAAGAAAAGTACTGAGTGGCTTCTCATTCATTTCATTTGGTCTCTTGAATTTCAAAGGCTTGGAGGCAGGGGTGAGTGTTAAGGAGACATATCGTGTGTGGAATTACTCAGTTCTTAAGTCTTCTGTCAACAGTCTGGTATCTGCCAGACTGGGAAGTCTGGAATGGACTTGTGGTTTGTCTCAGCACACATTTTACTGGCTACTCTGTGCTCTAAGCAATGAAGAGCTGACAGAACCTTACAGGTTGCCAGAATGAATGAATGAAATGTAAAATTAAATGATGCCAGGCCACCCTCATTCTGCTATTCTTTATTTCCAAAACTCTGATTTTCCTACATCTTTGTTTAATCATCTTGGGTGCTTAAGGTCTAAAGTGTTTGTGCTGCTCTGGACAATTGCTTCTGCTAACTGTATCTGAATTAACATACACTACCTAGATAGTTAACATTCTTCTATGTTACTATGATTTCTGTAATGTCTCCTAATGATTCTCTTCTGATACAACCTTCTATAACAAACAATTTATTGTTGTCTAGTTACTGTGCCATTAATCTTTCAATTTATGAATGATTGCAGCATGGGTGCTAGAGATGTAAAGTAACCTGACTGACTTCTTTCTTTACCCCTGCCTCCCCCCCATCCTGAAGTCTTTTGGTTTCCCCTTTATTTTCTTTATTTTAAATGACCTTTAATTTTGAGCATTTAGACATACTTGCTAAGTTCTGTAGGCTTCTTTTTTTGACAATGTCTGTAATGTCACTGAACTTTGGTTTTGAACTGAAATTAATGTTAACTGAGGAATTTATGCTGCCTGGATAGCTACAATATTTTAAGAGTTTTTATTGCACGTGCTAAATTCAGTTGTACTTCACAATATGCTTCTGTTTAAGCAAGACAAGTTTTGGTGGAGGATACATGTTTCTTAAAAGTACCTTCTGTTGATTTTTGTTCTGTAACTGCAGACCAGTGAGTGCAAAAATAAAACCTTTGGGCTCCAGAGATATTTTACCAAATAATCGTCAACTGTATGAGATGATTCTAACCTACAACTTCCATCAGGTAAGGCCTTTGGAGTGCTTATTTTTTGTTTAAAGCCACTAATAAATGCAGCATGTTTTCTAAAACTAGATTATAACTTTAACTAGCTTTCTATGAGAAATGAGGTCTAGATTGACACTCGACTCTGCAGTCAAAATTCTGATTAGATTCTCTTCAGGAGCTCCTGTTGCTTGTAAATGGGCTTTAGTTCAGGTATCCTTTTCAATATGTATGTTAGTTGTTGTTTTATGCAGTAGTGGATTAAATGTTTTGACCTTTCTTTTAATAGCCTAAGAGTGGAGAAGTAACTCCAAGCTGTCCACTTCTTTGTGAATTGTTGTATGAATCTGAATTTGATAGTCAACTGTGGATTATTTTTGACCAGAACAAAAGACAAATGGGTTCAGGAGATGCCTATCCACACCAGGTACAGAGTAATGTTTTTGTTTTGCCTTGTTTTCTGCACAGTGCGAACATTTTCATTCTTTTTAACCTCCCAGGCCTGCTGCTAGCTTCTAACAAATTCCTGATGCACAGGTAAAATGTTCTAGTTTTGTGCATCACAGAACAATTCTAAAGCAGTTCAAAATTATTTAATCCAGGAAGAAATAAATACCAGCAGTCATCAACTCCCTAAGCCAGGACAGGGAGATTGTGAGAGCAAGATAGTTCTGAATTATTGTCCCTTTGTAGTTAGGGCTGCCTTTTCCGTCATAGCAGCAGCAGTGGAAGGGAAACTTACATGGGCTACCAAAACATCCATGTGGTGCCCTTTTAGGTTGATACAAATGAATGAATGTTTTCAAAACTAAGACTTTGTGTATCTGGGTGACTTTATGTTGGGTGGATTTTTGTTGGGTGTGGGGTATTTGTTTGGTAGTTTTGGTTTTAGTTTTTTTGAGGGGGCTTTTTGTTTTTTTAATAAATGGAGGTGAAGTTATCTGCATATTTCTAACTGAATGTATAAAACTCAGGGCAAAGAGTCTGTCATCTTTTTAAACTGAGCTTTAAATCTCATGTGAATACTGGTTCCCTCTTTGTGGAAGCTGGTACTTCCACAAAGTTGATTAAAGAAGTTGATTAAACCACAAAGCACCCAAAGTTACAAGAAAACTGAAAGTGTATCAGGGCAAACCTGCTAGTGGCTTTAAACTGAAAGTTTAGCAAAATTTCTTATTATTTGAATAGCTAACACATTATAGGGTAGGAACAAATTACATCTGCCTACTGTGTGCTCTGTAAAGTTTTTTTTATTCCAGTTAATCCCAGTTGTGTTTTGACCGCTATCAGAGTCTGAAAACAGTTTTCAAGAGATTCCAAAACTAAGCAATCTAGCATATTTTAAATGGTTAGAGCTATATGAACTAAGAAAAACACAACAGTCTCAAAACACAACAGTCTTATTTCTAGGTTTCTTTGTGGATGGTGAAGTATTTAATCTTGACATTTATGAGAATTTCTTTTTTTCAGTATTCTGTGAAGCTGGAAAAAGGAGATTACACTATCCGGTTACAAATCCGTCACGAACAGAACAGTGAGCTGGACCGCATCAAGGACCTGCCATTTATTGTTTCTCACAGATTGTCTAGTACCTTGAGCTTAGATATTTATGAAAACCATAGCCTTGCTCTCTTAGGGAAGAAGAAATCCAACAGTTTGACATTACCACCAAAACACAGTCAGCCTTTCTTTGTTACATCTCTGCCTGATGACAAGTAAGTTACTGACATCCTGTTTTTCTCATCTACATCTAACCAGCTTTCTCTTCACCTAACTGAAATGATATTTTAATCATGTTTGTTTAGTCTTGATAATTCAGCTTGCATTGCTCTTTCACTGTGAGTTCTTTCTCGCAGTCCCTATGGAACGTTAATGAACCTGTTTTTTAACCCTGAACTTTTCTTTGACTAGAATACCTAAAGGAGCAGGACCAGGATGTTACCTGGCAGGAGCTCTTACGCTGTCTAAAACAGAGCTTGGAAAGAAAGCTGTGAGTATTTGAATGGATGACTGCTGCTTTCTCTGAAACTTTTGAAGCCAGTGAAGGGCAGGTTTAGTAACGGAACACATTTTAGAAGCAGTTGTTTCATTATGAAGTCAGAGTAATTTATGAGTAATATTTTTATCCTATAATTTCCAATTTAATTGCATTTTCTACATTTTGAATTCTAATTTGTTCACTCTGAATCCTCCTGTTTCTAGAAGCAACTGCTTTTCTTGTTTGCCTGGAGCCTTTAGAAGTGATTTTATGTAATTGCTTAGCTTACTACAATTTTTGAATGAAAAATATGTGCATATATTGTTTTGTGCATGTTGGTTCTCTGATGAACAGCTATACACTTCCTTGCATGCATACAACTTTCAACAAAAATGTTTGCTTAACACCTACATTGTTACTCTTACAAAATAGTAGGAATTTTTCTAATTTAAATGCATAAGCAGATACTCTTACCTGCTGCACACTGACGTTGTCAACCACTAGTATGACTATGCTCCAACAGAATCATGTAGGATTTTTGTATGTGGTGCTAGAAAAAAAACTGTAGGATTTTTTTTGTTTGTAATGCAGCATCATCTAAAAACTGGTTTCTGGTTTGTATGAATCTGTAATCAATAGTGATTAGAGTAACAAGATCACTCGTGTCTGTATCTGGTGCTAAGGTATTTAGAAGATTCCCTTAGCTGAGAATAAATTTGAATCAATGCTGGTGATTGTTAGTATTTAGATCTAGTTCTTCCATGCCCTTGTATTCCTAGGTGTTTCAGAACAACATACATAGAACTAGAATATGCTTCAATAGAAAATGAGTTTCTGTGAGAAGATGGGCACATACTTTTCTATGCAACAAGATTTAAAGGTTTAGTTCATTCAGTCTGATTTATAGTACTATAGGTAGTACTTCAGGAGCACATTTATGAAACTGCTAGTTAAATTGTCTGTCAGGAGAATTTATGTATCAGTGAAGAAAAACACAGTAACTAAGAACTCTTAAAATACTTGTTTTCTGTTCCTTTCTGATTCCTGCAAGGTTGCAATTATGCTTTGATTAAATTCATGGTAAATCCATTACAGCAATGTAGTATAATTTCCCTAACTTGAATTTTGAACTTCCTTGAACTACTGGTTGTAGTTCTCACCTATCTTATTTTCAAATCAAACTTAGTGGTTATATACAGTGATTTCTGGAATGGGAAGTAGGGAGTAGGTAGGTATGTAAAAGCTTGCACGGGGAGAAATTCTTGCTGAGGTATGTCTCATGTCATAATATAAGGCATCACTGTTATGGTCATAGTTCACTGGAAAAAGGGTGGTGTCAAATAGCATCAGATACCTTCTGTTGCCTTTAGTGAACCTTAATATGTACCAGGAGATAGAAGAGGAGGAGTGGACAGCAAAGTTGTCTCTAGGTCAGCAAGTGGATGTAATGTGAGGGGAAAAAGTATCTAATTTCTGTATGTTTATTATGAAATAGAGCAATGCCCCTAAACAGTCAAAGTCTAAAATCTAAGCTTTTGAGGCTTCATTTCTGTGATTTATTAATTTAAGCTAAGTGGTTAACAACACTTGCTTGCCTTACAGGAATAACAGACTGTATACACAGTAATGCATTGTTCCAGTAATTCATAAAACTTAAAAGGGCATGCTTTAAGAGAGCATGTTTGATCATAGATGTGAGTCTCTACAAGCTTAAAAGTTCTGTAGGTTGAAAGTATAACCATAATTGTACAGAGCAGGTGTCTCCATCCTGTGTGGTGTGTCCATGTTTTCTCACAGTATGTTATTCTAACTCCCAGGGGCAGTCTGCAGCAAAGCGACAAAGAAAATTTAAAAAGGTACTGAATGTTAGTTTTTGAAAAAGATAATCCTTAAGTCTTTTTGCATATGAGTTAAAGAATTTGTCTACCAGTATTGGATTTTGTCTCCTTCATCTATCTCCTTAGTCCTGAGTTATTTACTTCAGCACCTTAAGTATGTCTACTGGTAGAAAATAAATAGTTGTAATACAAAACTGAGAGGCACTTAAGTATCTGGATACTTCTGCAACAAGTGCTGTTATAATGCATGTGGTGATAATGGTCTGTAATTTTTGTGAAAAATGCAGGAATCTTCAGTGTTTGTGGTCAAAACTTTCTGTGGCAAGTGTTTCTGCCTATTCTGTCTGCAAATTGAGAACTGAATACGAACCTAGTTCTTTGATGTAGAATTGAGCATCTAACTGTACACCAAGTCTGCTGCATTGAGAGCTGGCTTCATTACAGTTGTAAAAAAGCATACTCTAGGAAGCAATTTTTTTTTCTTAGGAGGCATGGACTTGTTTGAAAAGTCTCTCAATTCATGATTCTACCTAAATTCAATAGAACTCATTGTAGGCTAGAGATTATACAGTGATGTAGCAGGTAGGAGAACTTACAGAAAGAAGTATTGAGAATGTGTAAGGTATTTTGGGTAGGGAGTGAGTGACTTAACGTAGCAGTGTTATGCTTTCTCATATTTTTATATTAGTTAGTACAATGTGTTGCTGGCAGTCAGACTGAAAGAGCCTTTAAACAAAACCCCCTATTTTAATAGGCTACCTTTATAAGGCTACTGTTGGTTTGGGGCTTTTTCCTTGGGTTGTTTTGCTTGTTTGTTTTCTTAAGTTTTAAAGTTATTCTTTTGTTTTCAACGTACTGTGTTCTGGAATGACATCCAAATTAGTCAGGATTCCTGTTGGAAATAAGACATGAGACTCATGAATAACATGGTTTATTGCTGTAATTGTTATTTTGTTAACAGTGAGCTGGTAACTGAGCCTGTTGACTTGGTATAATAACTGTGTAGGAACGTGATCAGGCTTTACAAGAAAGATTTTAATGCATGTTGCTGCAGTTATTTTCATACTGCATCTGGTAATTATACAGATCACTTTTGGATGAATGATTTAAAATCCCATGTGAATGCTTGGATTCCTGAAGAATAGAGTACAAAATCTTCACAAAGTGAATCTCTGAAAAGGGAGTTAAACTCTTAATAATTTAATTTGCATAACAAAACCCATTAAACAGGTTCAAGAAGTTACATGTTCCTTTTTTTCCTGATTTTAGAACAGAGATTTGTGTTCAGATCTGAGAACTATACTCACCCAAGCCAAAATAAAAACTTTTGTTCTTGAGACTTCCACCTATTATTTGTAAGAGGCATCAGTATTCTAGCAGCAAATAAATAAAACAGTGTATTTCGAAGCATTGATCCATAAGAGCTCCATTAGTGAATATATTTTTCTGAGAATACAGCTCTGAGGGCTTCCTAGTTTACAAGTTTACAGACACCTATTTGTACAACACTAGCAGAAATCCAGGGTGGGCATTTTGGGTTGTTTGAAAGTACTTTTATTTGCACAGAATCACAGAATGGCTGAGACTGAAAGGGACCTCTGGAGGTCATCTGGTGTAAGCCCTCTGCTTGAGCAAGGCCTGCTAGAGCTAGTTACCCAGAACCACTCCCAGACAGCTTTTGAATATGTCCAAGGGTGGAAACTCTGCAACCTCTCTGGGAACCCTGTGCCCAGTGTTCAGTCATCCCCTGTGAAAAAGTATTTCCTGATATCCAGAGGGAACCTCCTGTGTTTCTGTTTGTGGCCATTGTCTTTTTTCCTGCCACTGTGCACCACTGAAGAGAGTCTGGATTTGTCTTTACACCCTCCCTGTAGATATTTACACAGCTTGATGAGATTCACCCTCCATTCCTCAAATGCCTTCTCTTCTCCAGAGTGAATGGTCCCAGATTTTACAGCCTGGAGAGATTCTCCAGTCCATTATCTTCATGGGCCTTCACTGGACTCTCTCCAGTATATTCGTGTCTCTCTTGTACTGGGGAGCCCAGAAGTGGAGGCCCATGTGTGGCCTCACCAGTGCAGAGTAGAGGATCACCTCCCTCGGTGGGATGTCTGATGCAGCCCAGGAAATCATTAGCCCTCTCTGCTGCAAGGGCACGTTGCTGGCTCATACTCAGCTTCGTGTCCTCAGGGACCCTCAGATGCTTTTCTGCTAAGCTGCTTCCAGCAGGATGGCCCCCAGCATATAGTGGTGAATGGGTTTATTCTTCTCCAGATGCAGGACTTTGCAGTTCTCCCTGTTGAATTCATGAGGTTCCTGACAGCCCACTTCTGCAGTCTGCTAAGGTCCCTCTGGATGGCAGCACAACTGTGTACTGAATCAGCCACTTCTCTTTTGGTATGGAACTTGAAGGTGCGCTCTGCCCCTTCATCCACATCATTAATGGAGATGTTGAATAGGATTTCAATCCAGTATTCACCCCTGTGGTACATAGCTGTTCACTGGCCTCCAACTGTGTGCTGCTGATCACCACCCTCTGGGTCTAGCCATTCAGCAGGTTTCGATCCACCTGACTGCTCATCCAGCCCATACTTAAACAGCTTCTCTCTTTCCTGGGAAAGCAGCTTGAGGTTATGCAGGAAATAGCTGCTTTATTTCCCAAAGAAGACAGTGAATTTTTTTTACAACTGGACAAAAATGTCAATGGGTTCTTTCTACAAGATAAGCAGGTGTCTTTGTTTTACTAAACACATACAGCAGAATTGTATAACCAATAGGTAATTTTCTGCTCAAAGAGCTACCCTGAGTAGCTTAATTTTATCTAAAAAAATCCCTCCAAATCTAAAACAAAACCCAAAGCAACAACCCTTTGCTTAATGTTTTCCTGTCTTTGGTGTGTCTGGACTTAAAGAGGAAAAAAAAAATCCTTTCTTTCTGACTATTGAACCTGTGATATGTAGGAGGTTCAGAATTAAGTGATGTTTTTCCTTTGAACTGATGCCCACTGACTAAAGAGTGCCCTACTGGGGACAGTTCCCACACTGTGCCTTGGGAAGCTGATGTACCCTTACAAGTGCCCTTGGTCTCTAATGGGGAGGCATGTGCTGAACACCCATGTGAAAAACAAATTGGTTTGATGTAACTTTCGTCTTTCACAACCTAACTTTTGTAATGCAGCTGCAATATGATTTTTATCCCTTTTCTCCCAAGTTTTATCCTGAATGGGGTTTGAGTGAATTTTTTTGTTGTTGTTTTACATAATGCAGCTTTTGAACAGCAATATGTTAACAACCAGCTGAGGGATAAAAAAATACATCTTTCTCCCTACTCTGCCATCCTGTCTTCCAGTTTGAAGCACGAAATGCATTATGCATATATTGAAGAGTACTAGAGGAATACTAATGAATTCCATTGTGAAGTCAAATGTAAAAGGATGACCTCCTTTGAGCATTAAGACACTGTCCCTGCTTAATCAGGAGGCTTCAAAAATAGGATGAAGTATATGTCTGCTTTAATTTTGTGTATGCCTGGCTGGTAACTTTAGGAAATTTCATTCATTTGCAATTAAATAAGAGCATTGCCATAAAAATAAGCAACATTGCACAAATTGTATGTACCTTAAAGTAGATAAAAAATTTGATATGCACATTCAGCTGTGTATGGATGCATATGTGTATGGTATTTAAAAGGAAAGTGAGACTTGGGTTGTGCTCCTTCAGGAATCTTGTTTCTTGTGGTTAGTTTTGGTGCAAATGCTTTAAAGTACAAATAACAATAGTTCATATGTCTTTTCCACAGAAAGTACCAGATGTTGAATCACTGGACAAAACTTTGAATTTAAATTTTCAAACAAAATTAATTGACTTCTTTTAGGAGTTGACTGTTTTAAGGGCATTGTGCTTGTTTATGTATGCACTTTATAGTTCTCATTAAAAGTAAATTCACTGAGGCTTATCAAGTTATGCACAGAGTGCACTGATGAAAATGCATATCTCATATGGTTCCAGTTTTTGATGCTGCTTTTAGTTTTTTTTAAAGGATAAACAAAGGGCAGCTTTCTCATTAGTTTGAAACTTTTGTTCAAGTAATTTTTTCAATGGATAATATGCTTGATCACTGCATTATGTCTGTAGCTCTGTATCTTTTTATAGGTAGAGAGAAAATCAAATCCAGCAATTCTGTTGCAGTGTAACAGAGTGAAGCTTGCATGAAGAAACAGATTAAAGCACTGCATTGTGAAGAGTTGGCTTTCTCCTTAATCCCTAATGATGAACTTTTCTGTAATGGCAATGACTGTCATTCTGGTATCTTCTGGTATCTTGAGTGTTGCCAGGTTTTAAAAATTATGCTAGTGCTTACAGATAGAATAGAGAAAAGAAGGAAACCTTCAGTCCATCTCATGGTTTTGTGATAGTTTAGTTAAAAGTGAGAAGCATCAAAATCTTACTTATCCCATGAAATAAGTATGATGTCCATAGAGAAGGCTGCACCTCTTTCTATGTGCCCTTTTTAAAAAGGAGGGTGCCTAGGTCTGAAACTCATTGTTTGCTTTTCAGTGTTCATAGCTTGTAATGCATGCAGAATGCTTTTGCTCTCATGAGACCAAAAGTGCCTAGGTGAGAGAATGGGGAGATGACACTTTACTGTTGATGGTTAAGCTACATAGAGTTGGTCTCTTAAATGGAAGTGTTCATCCATGTAAGATTTTGTTAATCTAATTATGCTTGCTTTGAAACTTAAACCAGAGTAGTTAGTTGCCTCATATAGACAAGGCTTGAGACTGCAGAGGCTTTTGAGACGCAGCTCCATATGTTGCCAAGTAAGGTTGAAGAGGACTTTCAAGAGGAAAATTAGAATAATATTGCTAGGAAAGCAGATTTCTTCCTTAGGAAGGCATTAGTCTCAATACAGGACATATTTTAGAAAATGCTGTATAAGCTGCTGATTCAGTTTTTTGTACTGAACTGACTTCTTGTGCATCTTAAAATGTTCGATTTCCTTTAATGAACTATGTTGTTGCTTTTTACTATTCTAATTACCTTAGCCAGCTCCATACTGTGTTCCTGACTTCTGTATGTTCCACTACATGTGCTTGCCTCCATGACCTACCTGTTTTGTCATGCTCTGTCCTGGGTCTTGCTGAGGTCATGTATTGCCTGATCATGCACTTCATAGTTGAAGTGCATGTGTGCAGGATAGTTCCTGTGAAAGCTATGCTTCAGTGTAGATTAGTGATCTAAACTAGGTTTTAAACAACATAGGTAAATGTCAATTTTGTGGTTCATTTGTGAGTACATATTAAGTAACTGGAAAGGCTATTTTAAGGGAATATTGATGTCACTTTCTCTTATCAGTGTTGTTTTCAGTAACTGATAGTAAGCTGCTGGTCTGCACCATCTGTTCAAATAAAATTGTTCTGCATCAATGTTTTTGAATAGTTTCAGAAGTGTAGTGTTGAGGTCTATTATTTCAAGGTTATACATAGCAGTTTCCTTTTTCTGGCTGTTTAAGTAAGCTGACACATTACATAACACTGGCCAGGGTTATTGGAAAGGTATTCCCACAAATGTATGCACAGGTACAGGTGAAACTGGAGAGTCTGTAGCAGCAAACTGGAAAATGGTTGACTATGGATGCATTAGCTAATTCAGCAGGCACATGAAAGAAATACTGTCTTGGGTGGAATAAACTTGTGTATCCTGTGGCATGGTTCATATTCTACTTTGGTGTTTTTTAGAATTCTGTTATACTTACTTATTTGTTTATTGTGGAATAGGATCTCTAACTTAATTTTTTTTTCCTTTGCCTTTTAACCAGACTGTTTGGTTTTTTTGGTAAACAAACAAAAAACCCCAACCTTGTGATTCCTTAACTAATACAATGTAAAATGATGTCAGTACAAAAATGTCAAACTCGCTTAAAGTTTAGCCATTCTTGTCTTACACCTAGTCTGCTGTTTTAATGTTTACATCCTTGAGTTGCTTAAAATAAAAAGTTAAAGTAGTTCCCTGAATTCTTAATGACTAATACCTTTGCTTTCAGAATCTTTACTTAGTATATACATAGCTCAGATTAGTAGCTATGATTTAGTTTTTATAGAAATCAGACAGTGTACTGTATCCCTCTCAGTGTTTGTCTCTTTTCCCACCTCCAGGATGTCCTTACCGTTCACTATCACTTGATTCCATCACCATCAAAGAGTAAAAATGGCAGCAAAGAGAAAGAAAGAGAACAGGAAAAAGAAAAAGATATAAAAGAAGAATTTGCTGAAGCTTTAAGAGATCTAAAAATACAGTGGATGGCCAAGTATGTGTGTTATCGTGACTACAGCTGCCTGAAGCTGTAGTACCAAATTCCTTGAAGTAGCTGTACAAAAAAATTTCTGTACTTTCATGCTCTGCTTTTCTCTCCTCTAGGCTGGATACCAGTGACATATATAATGAGTTGAGAGAAGCATTTCCTAATCATCTTCCATTGTATGTTGCAAGACTTCATCAGCTGGATTCCGAGAAGGTTGTTGAACGCTTTTTAAACTTGATTTGTCTCAGTAAATGCATGTAGCCTAAATAACTGAATCTTTCTTTATAAATGTTTAGTCTTGAAGTGACTGCCATAGCTGTACTCAGTACTAAAAAGCAGAAATCAAACTTAGATTGAAAGCTGCCTCCCTAACTGACTGTGATTGCCTTATTCCCACAGAAAACTGAAAGCAAGTATGCCTATTAACAGTACCTTTGGTTATCGCTTACTACTTGTTAAGTTAAACACATGTAAGTTTCCTTACTGGCTTAGGTGTCAGTGTTATTCTAAATAGTAGTCACTGACACAAATGCACATCCCATTCTGCTCCTTTCCTGGATTGGTCATTTCTTCCAGCAGAATTGCTCAGACAGCTGAGATGACACAGCTAAGTACACTATCTGTCACTGTACTCAGAAATGAGAACCATGAACAAAAAAAGTATACCTGTGTCTGTTTCTTGTTTACTTTGCAGCTAAACAGCTTTGTGTGTATGTGCCAGTGACTTCAGTATTTTTTATTTGATTCTGATTTTGTACTTGTTTCTGAAATGAATAACTGCCACCATTCTTTAAGAGGATTAATCTATACTGAAAGGTGGTTTTACTTCTGTAAACTCTGCATTTTGCATATAGCCCCCTCATATTTTGCAGTTTGTTTTCAGTGAAATGGTTTACACACACAGGAAATCTTGATAATGCAGACTTCTCAGATTTTTTTAATCAAAAATTGGAGAAAGTGGAAAAATGCCATGTTGAATTATCTAATGTTGTTTCTGCAATACCTTTGCATTTATCCTAGTCTTAGCAGAATTAACAGTCAAGTAGTGTGATTTCATGGTGCTAAACACTTCTTTTATTCTTTCAGGAGCGAATGAAAAGGCTTCATGAAATTGTTGAAGCTGCAAATACTGTAATCTCTCATATAGATCAAACAGCATTAGCGGTATATTTTGCCATGAAGACTGATCCCAGGCCTGATGCAACTACTATAAAAAAGTACCTACCCAGTAAATAATTTTCTTGCATCCTATTTCTATAATCTATGTACTTAGTCTCTGCTTCTAAGAAATGAAATGACTGTAACCTTTTTGAATAACTTGAATAGGTTTTTAAGCTGCAAGTACTTTCAAATTTGACTGCAAAATTTTGTTCTCTTATTATGTCTCCAGAATTTAGGAATACTGAGACCTGCAAATTTTTACTTAGAAATGTTAAAACAAATTAAACAAGGGTGCTTTCAGTATTTAAATATGTCAGAAAAATGGGGTGTGAAGTTTTTGTATCAAGCTTAGTCTCAGATCAGGCAGACCACTAGAGTGTTGATACAGAGGTGTGTATTTTGAGTGCTACATTCACAATATGTTACAACCTGTTGGGTCTGTATTTGAAGACAAAATTGGCAACAGTCTAAGAAGTAGCTGCTTGCAAAAGATTTCATTTATGAAAAGCATGATGACGTTACTTGTGTTTCAGAGTATTTTTGAAACTTGTTGTTTTCTTTAGTTTTAGATCTGAATTCCCAGTATATATCCTCAGGAAGACAGTTTAGTCTGGAAAATAACTGGTGAATTTTGCAGTGACTCTCTTAGTCACTAGTAGAGCAGCAGCTTAAAATGGGAGCTGCATACTGGTTGATTAGTTACAATAAAATACCAGATTTTGATTGTACAACTAATCTCTCTGTTCTAGCTATCCTGAATATTTGTGTATAATTCTAGAACTGCTGCTATGAAAGCAAAGCTATATAGGACACAGTAAACTTCATTCTAAACACTTCTTGGTAAGCTGACCCATTAGGTCGTGTGGTTGAATGGAGCACTGAAAACAGTGCCTCAAATGATGCAAGTACTTTGAAGTCAGCAGGATTGTATCTGCGTGTGTGAGTGGTGGATTTGACTCTCTCTGTTTATAATGCCAGGAACTATAAAGCTGTGTTTCTAGATGCTGGCTTAATCAGTTTTAGAATCCTGAATCCTTGCCTTAAGGCATCAAGGCATTACAGACTTCAAAGAATGATTAAGCTTGTTTAATGCATAGTGTCATTTTCTTCAGTTGGTTTAATTTTTGTTAAATAGCCATGCTGCAAAAATTATCTTGGTGCTTGTTTTCATTTTGTGGTTAACTGCTGTAAACTTTATACCTGAAACAGCACTGATTTGATTCTTAAGGAGGTACCTACATAAAGTCCTTATTTTCTTGCCTGTTATTTTCCCTAGTGAAATGGAAAAACAGAAATCTACTTTAGTGGATGCACTCTGTCGAAAAGGAAGTGCCCTGGCTGACCAGCTTCTGCATCTGCAGTCCCAAGAAGGAGCTGCTTCCAGTGAGGCAGAAGGCAAAGATAAAGATTATGAGAGCTGCTCAGAAGCTTTGACAGAGACATTCTGGGAAACAACAAAATGGACTGATCTTTTTGACAGCAAGGTAAGAGAGCAGAGCAGATTTTTTTTCTTTTGCATGTTGGGTTTTTTAATGGTTTCTTTTGGACTTTTGCACTGCCTTTGTGTGCACAGCCTCATACATTCCTCCCTTCTACTTTTTCATGCTGTCCCCATATGTTGTGCTTCCTTAATGACTTTTTTCCACAGAGGGTTTCCAAGTCTGTCAAATCCTTGGTAAGCCCATCTCTGGGCATGTGAATGCAGAGGTTAAGGGAAGGGTTAGAATAGTACCAGATTTCTATGAAAAAGCTGCTTGTTTTATTGAATTGCATCTGTCTATAGTTTTCAGACTATATTAATCTCTCCACTGTTCTGTGTACACACAGAGAAACGTGCTGCATCCCTACTCTCTCCTGTATTCCCTAGCCTCTTCCATACTATGGACAAGAGAAGTTCTGTGTTTTGCTGTCAGTAGTGTCTGTAGAGGTAAAGGAAGAAGCCCTTGAAAATAATTACACTTAGATATTTAATACCACAGATTTCCTTGTCATTTCAAGGTTCCTTGACGGTACAACTATTCATTGTAGGTGTTGAGTTGTGTAGCTTTTAATTTACAGAGTTACTGTTTGTCTAGTTTTGGGTTTGGTTTGGTTTGAGGTTTTCTTTGGAGAGGAGGTTGGGGGGCTGTGTTTGGTTTGAGTTTTTCACTGTGAGAGGGTGATCAAATGCTGCAGTGGGTTGCCTTGAGAGATGGCAAAATCCAAGTCATTGGAGGTAGGCAAAACTTAATTGGACATAGTCCAGGAACAACATGCTAGAGTTGCCCCACTTTGAGCAGGGTTTGGACTAGACCATCTTCAGAGCTCCCTTCTGCCTTCAACCCTTTTGTGATTCAGTGACTGCTTGGCAAGTAATTTACATAGCTTTACTAGTTTCTGTGGTGGTTTTCTTCATGCTTTCTGTGATCTGGGAACGTGTATGTTGGGTCAGTAATGATGTAGTGTTAGTTCTGCTGGCTATCAATTTAAAGTCTCAAATGATGGGTGGATAATCACATCATGGATGTATCCTCTCCTCTCTCCCATGGTACTGTGCGGTAATTCTAATCCCAGCAGCACCTATAATAAGGTTAAAAAAAAAAAGTTTGAAGGGGAAGACATACTGCTACTTCAAGTTTTCATGTGATTATTGGAACTGAGACTTTTAGTTGTTCACTTTTATAACTTGAGGCTTTCTTTTTCTGGAAACTCTGAAAGGGTGAGGAGTGAGATTAATGTGATTTGGATCTCAGTGGGATTGAGAATCTTCCTTGGAAAGGATATAGTAGAGCACTGTAACAATTTGTCCATGGTAACAGATTTGGAGAAAAGAACTAGGACAAGGGTGAAGAGAGTTACTTTGAATTGAGAAAAAACTGCTTTGATTTTTTTTTTCCCCCCTTTATGGCTTCCTAGAAGTTTCCTGTTTGCTGCTGTTCATATTCTTTCACTTCCTTTACTAACAGGTGTCATGTCTGTCTAGTAGTTTTCTTAGGAACTCACTGTAGTTGGCAGTTATGCTGCTCAGAGTGACTGTTTCAGTTGTTATTCCAGTTTCCAGCCAATGATGGAATATTCTTTGGTCATTCAAAATCATAAACATATGATGAGGATCCAATTATACTTTATTTAGCTTTTTTAAAGGTCACTATTAATGACTAAGACTACATAATTATGATATGGCCTGGCACCAAAAAACTGGACAGTTCTATTATTCTGGGTTTTGTTGTTAACTGTGAAGATGGCTGTACTTGTGTGTCATGTGCTGTAGCTTTTCTTAAACAGATTAAGTTAATTGTTCCTTCCTTCCACCTACCTCTGCCAAACTGCATCCTATGGGCAAGCTGTTTGATCAGTATTCATTCAGTTTTTTATTTATAATGACTGAGAAGTTTTGTAAGTGGGATTGTGCTTAAAACTCTCTCAGCTTCTTGTTTTGACTATGGAATTCTGCTCTTCTGAACTCACTTAGACTAGACTGATAAAATGAAATATTGTGACTTGACTCTATCACCTACCCTTGCATGATTTATTTGCCTTTTGGGTAATAGAAGAGGTTTGGAAGGAGGAAGGGCAGAGTGGAGTAGTGATGGAGCATCAGGGATAGACCTTATGTGAACGTCCTTCAAATGAGAGTCCTCAAGAGGCAGCCAGCTTAATCTAAAGCACTGTGTTGGAAATGAGAATGTAAAGTCTCTTCCTGTATGTAGAGATGGCTTTGTGACATTTGCACTTGAAAGACGGAAGGACTGGGTGAGAAAAGGGTGGAAATAAGGCACTTGAGTGCTGCACTGATCATTCAAGTGTGTGTGTTTATATATCTACAGCTTTAGATAGAAACATTGCTGTGAGTTTTCCTGTTAAGCTTCATATAACTAAAAGTTCATCCAGATGTCAGTAATTAAAAGGCTCAGCAAATTTTTGAAAACAGAGACCATTTTTCTGTGCATTTCTGCTCAACCTTTAGTAAACCAAGTAGTAACACAGGGCATTTGTTCGTTAGTCCCTTCTGAGTGAAGAATGGTGCTTGTCCCCATACTGTAGCAAGTATGGAGGGAAGCTGGTGCTGACTTTTGATAGTGAATGGGTTTGTTGGCACTGAGAGCTATTCTAGTTACATCACTTGTCTCTGAAATGAAACATGAAAGAAAATGTTTGTTTCCTGTGTACACAAAAGCATTTCAAAATAAACTCCAGTTGAGACAGCTCCATGCAGGAAGTATCTGTTTGTTTAGGCTAGTGCATTTGTGACTGTGCTTCAGGGGTTTTAGTAATGGAAAATAAGTTGTGCAATTTTTCTTTTAGCTAGAATGTGGCTTTAAAGTTTGTAAGCCAAAATCTCCAGGTTTAAACTGCTGCAGAAGAGTAGTAAAGTGTTGCCTATTTGTTACTAGCAATGACTCATCTGTAGAATTTAATGCCTCTCAACCTTTAAGTCAGCTGTTGGGGAAAAGCAAAAAGTCACATTTAAAAATAAGTTTAAAGAGAAATTAAAGGTCCAGACCTTTCAATCTTGTCTTTTAAACTTCTTTAGCCTGGATTATTTTTCATATTAGTGTCTGCACTGTCAGATGCAGCTGTCTCTTCTAGCTGATTGTATTCAATCACTGCCAAAAGCTTGTTGCTGGATACTTGATTCTCTTCCCTCTCTTAAAAGTACAATGAGTCAATGTTTGTTACGTGAATATTGCTTTAATTTGTACTAGGTCAGTTGATAGTGCAGAGAGGATTCAACAAACATAGCTAAGAAGCCCTAGTTTATTACCATAGATGTATATGAATCTGAAAAAACCTCATTTGCTGGTAATTATAAACATTACAGCTTCAGTGTTCTTACAGGTAGCTGGAGTGTATTATTTATAAATTATACCACTTAACCTGGTATTTTATTATTTGTAAATGTAGATACTTTTTAATCAACTGCTTAAATAATGAAGTAACTTATTATACAGGTCTGTTTTCCTTTCTATAGGTAACAGTATTAGGATACTAGAGAAGTTTTATCTTAGTTTGATGTTGCTGGATTCAAAAAGTGTTCTTTTTTTGAGAGTGTATTGGCTTTTAAGTATGTTAGCCCTGCACATGTATTGGGAGAGATTGTTTCAGCTTTTTAACTGTCCTAAATATGCATATTTATGTTGCCAATAGCAAATTAGGCAGGTAGTTAGAAGACAGACATCCAAGGGCTTTCATGAATCTGGCTCTTGGCAGACTTAATATTACAGGCCACTAGTCTGGGGAATGAAGAAACAGTGGTTTTCCCCCCACCCCTGTATTCTAGAAGTATGCATTGCCTTTCTTATTATTCTTTGCTTGTTGCTTTTTGGCCAATTTCTGGGCTGTATCATTTGTTCTGCAAAAGCTAGCATTAATTATATGTACCGAAATGATGCAATAGTGTATATTCCTTAGAATTAATTCCTGTTCTTTCATCTAGCAACTGCTTTTAGGTACTGCAGATTGGTTTATTTGCTGCTGTTGTACATTCAGATAGAAGCTGTTTCCTCTGTTCCATCTCTAACACTCTAGTTTACATTTTGGTTACACATATGAAGGAATTATAATCTTCACTTCTGTGATCTTGTAGAGCTTACAGTGGTTTAATGATAAGGCTTAATTTGACCAATATGTGTACAACTTAAAAGCTATTATTTCTTACCTAACATTTTTTGTTTGTAAACCTATTCTGACTGAAAAGCACCTTGTGCATTATTCTTAACTTCCGGAGTCCTAATGAACTTTTAGTAATTTTACTTAGCTTGTATACAGTTGATTGTGGGGATTTTTTCCCCAAACAATTGTTGTCTTTTATCCAGAGCTCTTGGAGCATTGTTTTCAACCTTTTGGTCCAGCAGAGAACTTTTTCTCCTCATTTAGAAATACCCAAACTTTTATTTGGCCAGAGCAAGGGTGTTTCGTAAAATGCTTTGTTTTCTTGCCACAAAAACTCTAGGAAGCCCTGTTACGAAAGAAATGCTGTCCAGTGGCTTTCCTCCTGCCTTTATCACTGATGTTCAGTAGCCATTCAAAACTTACAGGGTCAGGTAAGAGCTTTCTTCATAGAACAGTGACATTATTTCTGGTTAGCCTCCAATATGTTATATTTGCTGAGAGCTCCAGTGCATTTTTCATTTGAGTTTTTTGTTTGTTTGTTCTGTGGTTCTCTCATCTTCTACAGAAGGGATTTATCATTTCTTTAAGTTGAGTTTAACCAACTGAATCTGCTCAAGGATCCACCGAGCAGTTATTCCAAAGCATTTGCTAATGTGTTTTGCTTTAGGACAATATCCAAAATACTTGGATTGAGAATGAAGCATGCAAAGTATTTTTCCAATAGCAATATTTGGAAAATCTGTATGTGAATGGTGCTCTATGCTCATTGTTGCATCTGCGTGTGTGTTTTAAGGTACAACAGCCTAAGTGAATACTTCAGCCCAACCAAATAAATACTTGAAGACAGAAGAAGAATGAGCAACTGATGGCTTGACATGTGCTTGAGAGCTTCAGAATTATACTTTTGATAATTAACCTTGTTATTTCTTGTTTTACCTCGGTCTTTGAAGTATTGATCCTGCAAAGACTTGTGCATGCAATTAGCATTCAGTGGAAGTGTTCAGGCAGCTAAAATCAGGCAGGTGCTTCAGCCCTTGCAGGATTTGGATCTCAGATTCCTTCATGTTTATATTCTTCAGAATTTTTTTTTCCTATAATGCAAAATATTTCTGAACATCCTTGAAGTGGTTTTGTCAGCTTTTCTTAATGGGATATTTTAAGTGAACATTGGTAAAATAAAACTTGTTGGAGGAGTCAGACAAAAAGGGAGAATATTGTAATGAGTAAGGGGGAGATGAATAGCAAACTGTAATGTGAGATTTCACAGACTTTGTCAGCAACGGGAACACAGCCATATTTACACCCTGCTGCTACGCCGCTTCTCGGGAGAAATCAAAGCAAGCTATTTACTATGAGTGTTCCAGAGGGAGTAGATGAAACTGTCTTGGCTGCACTAATTCTTAGTGCTGTAACTGGTGCAGTAGTGTGAACTATCTGGCAACACCCTAAATGCTGTCATTATTTTGGTGTTAAGAACCTGAGTTATTTCACATTAGCTCTTAAGTAGACACATTCATTTGCATGTTAGTTATAGCACTGACAACTATTGTAAGCTGTCTCTTTAGAATCTTCATCAAAAGGAAGCTTTTTTATGATCTCATCTTAAATTACCAATAATGAGGAGATGACCCAGAACCCAAGGCTTGTCTTCATGCTTACCTGTCTTCATTGCTTGTTTAGAATTACGTGCATTTCTCTGTGTGTGTAGATACCATTCATTATATCTGTTCATGTGTGTTTCTGCAGTAAGTTTATGACTTCATAGGAATCTAAACTCTTAACTGGATCTTTGCTTCTGTGGGTCAAAATATACCTGCCTGGTTCTTGGTTTGGTTTGTTTTTTTTTTTAAATTTCTCTTTATACATACATATACATACATACATACATATATATATATATATATATATATGTGTGCACACACATATATATGTATACAGACCATACTGTTGAATAGAAATGTGATGAATAAAAAATTAGAATAGTGACATCTATGTTACTTAAGATGTTCTGAAGTCAAATATGTTCATGAGTCAGAACTAGTCTCTAGGAAGTTCATGTTTATTACTACTGCTACTGTGAATCATCTGTTTTACTGCAAAGAAAAATGCAGGTTATCTTTAAATTACTTCTGCTACCTGAACAGAATCTGCTATTACTTGTTAAGCCTTGTAAGATTAAAATACTGAAGTATCTAATTTGGTTTTGATTTTGCATTGTAGGTTTTGACTTTTGCCTATAAGCATGCATTGGTAAATAAAATGTATGGGAGAGGTCTCAAGTTTGCCACAAAACTTGCAGAAGAGAAGCCAACAAAGGACAACTTGAAAAACTGCATTCAGGTAAGGGGTATTTGTTTAAAGTAATGGGCGATGGTCACACTGGGTATGCTTTTAAAAGTAAGATACTTTTGATATTTTTTACATTTTTGATACTTTTTACATTGTAGAACTCGCTGAACCTTAATATTTTAACTTTATTCTGGGTTTTTGGCTTGACCTCTATTTTTAATAGTGATTTCTTATTTCCTTCTAGAACAGCTAGTTTGTGAGTAACTGTTGTTTTTAGCAGATTTACTTTCTGGAACTTAACTTGGGGACATAAAGAAGGTAGAGACAACTTAGCCAAAGACCTTCTCCATATTTAAAATCCCATTATGTTGCTGCTTAACCACTGTTGTTATTACTATTATTAATCACAATTATTGCTAGTAGAATATAGTTGGAGAGTTAATGGGAATTACTGTAAGTCCTAGGAGAAAATTGAAAGACCGTATCACAGAATCACAGAATATTAGGAGTTGGAAGGGACCTCGAAAGATCATCTAGTCCAACCCCCCTGCCACAGCAGGATTCCCTAAACCAGGTCACACAGAAGCACGTCCAGACGGGTTTTGAATACCTCCATAGAAGGAGACTCCACTACCTCTCTGGGCAGTCTGTTCCAGTGCTCTGGCACCTGAACTGTGAAAAACTTTCTACGTGTATTCACAGTGAATCTCCTATGCTTCAGCTTACAGCCATTGCCTCTTGTCCTGTCACTGGGCTTCACTGAGAAGAGCCTGACCCCATCCTCCTGACACACACCCTTCACATATTTAAAAGTATAGATGAGGTCACCCCTTAGCCTCCTCTTCTCCAAGCTAAAGAGACCCAGTTCCCTCAGCCTTTCCTCATCAGGAAGATGTTCCAGCCCCTTCATCATCTTGGTGGCTCTGTGCTGGACTCTTTCCAGCAGTTCCCTATCCTTCTTAAACTGAGGGGCCCAGAACTGGACAAAATATTCCAGATGTGGCCTCACCAGGGTAAAGAAAAGGGGGAGAAGTACCTCTCTTGACCTACTAACCACTCCCCTTCTAATACACCCCAGAATCCCATTGGCCCTCCTGGCCACAAGAGCACACTGCTGGCTCATGGTCATCCTTCCATCCACCAGGACCCCCAGATCCCTTTCCCCTTCACTGCTCTCCAACAGCTCAGTCCCCAACCTATACTCATACATGGGGTTGGTCTTTCCCAGGTGCAAGACTCGACACTTGGCCTTACTGAATCTCATTAAATTTCTCCCTGCCCAACTCTCCAGCCTGTCTAAGTCTCGCTGAATGGCATCACAACCCTCTGGTGTGTCAGCCACTCCACCCAGTTTAGTGTCATCAGCAAACTTGCTGAGAGCACACTCTGTTCCCTCATCCAGGTCATTAATGAATAGATTGAAAAGTACTGGTCCCAGTACTGACCCCTGAGGGACTCCACTAGACACAGGCCTCCAACTAGACTCCATCCCATTGACCACAACTCTCTGACTTCTGTCCTTCAACCAGTTCACAATCTACCTCACCACCCAATCAGCCAGACCACACTTCCTCAGTTTAGCTGCAAGGATTCTGTGAGAGATAGTGTCAAACGCTTTACTGAAATCAAGATAAACCACATCCACTGCCCTACCCTCATCTATCCACCTGGTTATGTCCTCATAAAAGGCTATTGAGTTGGTCAAACAGAACGAATTACTTAGTCCTGAAAAGGGAAAAAGAAAACCAAAGATCACCAGTTCTCCAATCTGTTACCTTTCTAATAGTAGAAATCCTTAGTAAGATATTGATATCAATGCAGTGGGTTTTGGAAGGATTTAGAGAGAAGCCCTAGGGTCTTACTTTTTTATGTTTCCTTTTTTTCTTCAGCTAATGAAGCTGCTTGGATGGACTCATTGTGCAACTTTCACTGAAAACTGGCTTCCTGTCATGTATCCACCTGATTATTGTGTATTCTAAAAAAACAACAATTGTAAACTTAAAGTGACTTTATATGGGGCAGAATATTAAAAGATAAGTTTGACTTTTTATTGGAATGCATGTTTTCATTGCTGAATGCTGATTATTAAATTGTGTGTATTTATCAGTAAAGGCACCTGGGTACATAGAGCTTCATACCTTGTTAACCTAACTCCTGTCATCGGGGAGTTTCCATGTTGTGCATCCCATTGCTGGCAATGGATGTGCCAGAACTGCCAACACCAAGGATTTAGAATTAGGCTGGAAAGGCTTACTGCATTCATGTTAGGTTCTTAACTGTTACTTTTAACTGCAAACCTGTAAAAGCTCTGTATTTTTTAAAGTAAACTGAATTTTAACATATTTGATCTTAATTTCAATTGTATGAAGGCCTTAAAGCTACTTCAGGAGTAGCCAAAATCTTATTCACTAGACTAAAATAACAGGACATCATTACCTGTATTGTTTGCAAGAGTTTACAATTTTTTTTTTTAAGAAAAATGCAACCTCTCAAACAGTTACAGTGTGTAACTCAGAATTGCTGATGCATAGGTGCTCTTGTAAATCTTGATTTTGGAGTCATTTCAGGCAAACTCAAAAATCCATCCGAAGCTGAGTATCAGGACAGGCTGATACATGTATAAAAGTGCCAGATAGTTAAATCTATACAGATATGTTTAGTAGTGTTAAAAACGTAAACCACAACAGAATAAATGTGCAAAGTCACAAGATCAAAAAACACCATGTGCACTCTGATACCTTAAAAGATTATTTTATAATTAATAAAAACAAATAATGAAGATAAAAACTCTATTGGTTTCTGGAGGAGGACATAAATGCAACTTGCTAATAGTATAAACTGAAAAACAAACAAAACCAACAGCACTGTATAAAAGATCTTACCAGACCTTTGTAAAGATCTTATCAATAGGATATCAATAAAAATCAAAACACCTTACAAACAACAGAAGTTCAGAGTAGCCCAGAAGATCAATGCTTTCTCTTAAAGCCTTTTTACTAACTAATGCTACTAACATTGTTCCTTCAGTGGAGTGAAATTGGTCTGTTTGAATAGGTCATATGTATCAACCAGAGACAAATTGCTATATCACTTGTCTTGCTAGTTTTTAATAACTTGTAATGCAAGACTCAGCTACAACTACAACTTCACAAACATAAATGCACATAAGGTGCACTGTAATGCTGCAAAACATTCCAAACTGTAAGGTGCTGCCACTAAATCAAAATTAGTAATAGTTTTCTCTTTAATTCTGTCTTACTGTGGCTTTAAGCAGCTTGACATTTGATTCTGGAAATTCCGCTAGAATGGTTGTGTTAAATATATTGCCAAGTTTTTCCAAAAATTCATAATCTGTAGTGAATCTGAATTTATTTGCCCATAGCAGCACTGTTCCTGGCTTACAAAAATAGACCATTGTTGCTAGTAGAGGGTCCAGAGCTGTATGATGGTATACAACGTCAGTTGCCAGTAGGAAATCATAATGGTAAGTTGATGCAGGAAAGTCTTCACTGAGGCCTTCTCCCCATACCAGTTTTCTCACTTCAGGTTTGTGTATGTTCATGTTTTGTGTATTTCTTGAAATATTGTAGGAGAGATTTTCAAGAACTTCAGGCAAATCAGTAGCTGTCACATAAGCTCCTAAAGAAAACATATGTTCCTTCTGATTCATAGGCATGTAGTCAAACTTAGACATCTATATACAACTTTATCTACATAACTTCCCCAGCTTCCCCCTGACCAATAACTAGGGTAGTTACTTTATTTACAAAACAGTATTTTACATTAAAAAAAGCAGTGACAAAGTTGACTTCAGCTGTCGCTTCATTGCCTTAAAGCGACAGTGGGAGATCTAGATCACCTTTCACAAGAAATCCAAAAGGCAGTGTGAATTTACTCACCTAAGATACAGGCCACAATGGAAACCAAGCCTGTTCCAGCACCAATTTCCAAAACTTTTTTGTCTTTGAGGTTGAATTGTTCTTGATTTGATTCCAGATACTGAGATAAAGCCAGTGCCTAAAATGGTTAACACATATCCATAAGAGGGTAACAGGTAAGTTGCACGAAGATTCATTAGATGTTTTTTATACAGTTTTTTTAATACAACAAAGGCTGTAACATAAAAATGTAATATGGAAAGAGTTATGATGTGTCCTGTTTTTTATATAAAAAAAATTAAACATTAGAATTTATTTTGTTTCAGGTTTTAGGATAAGGATTTGTTACATGCTTCTATATGCTGTGAGTCCTCTGACAGCTCAAGATAGGCAGTGTTTAGATGTGAACCATACAGTCAGAACAGCAAACATGAGGTTCAAATATGTAAAAAGTAATGTTCTGATTTATTATCATAAATGTTATGGTTTATTATCACTACTGTGAAGTAGATTCAGGCTTCAGCAGAGATTTTTTTTTTAATTGATTTTTTGTTGTTGTTTTTAATTTTTTTTTTTTTGCAAAGGAAGTATGAAGAATGAGTTATTTACCAAGTCAAGACTTGTCTGTTGCTAATAGTATAAACTGAAAAACAAACAAAACCAACAGCACTGTATAAAAGATCTTGCCAGACCTTTGTAAAGATCTTATCAATAGAATATCAATCAGCTCTTTATAATTAACAGAAAGCGATGCCAAAGAAACCAACTTCCCCCTTTTGCTTCTCTTCTTTGGAGTTGTGTTCTGTTACTGTTTTAACTCCTGTGCTTTTCATAATGCAACACTGGCTACCTGCTCTGGGAAAGCTGACAGCTAATGAATCACCAGTCCAATTTGTGCAACCTCTCGATTTTCTTGGAAAGTTTTGCCATCTGCATTTGACACCTGATTATTGTGAGAACTGATGAACTGTCATTTCAAAATAAGATACTGTTTCACCCACCCATACACTTTCTTTTTCTCTATTGTTTTGAAATTGTCTGCCATTTTCTGTGAGCTTTTTCAATAAATGTGGATCTGAAAAATTTTGAAATTGTAATTTTCGTGTCTTTATTAGTTGACCTTCTCTTCCATCAGAAGTGGTTTTCTCAGTCCACATAAAATTCTGTTTTTAAGAGCAGAAGAAGCAAAGACTGAAGAACTTTCTGCAAGTATGATTTGCTGTACTGCAGTGGAATGTTTCCAGCCTGTTCTTTAAGAAAAGCGTATTTAAT
The DNA here is from genome assembly GCA_013399015.1 of Galbula dea. NCBI lineage: Eukaryota > Metazoa > Chordata > Aves > Piciformes > Galbulidae > Galbula > Galbula dea. The sequence continues at coordinate 658,806 of VWZX01005960.1, forward strand.
GGTTTGACACTCCTTTATTTAATCTCTCACAATCTTCTTTTTCAGCCTCCTTTTTGTACTGCTGATTGTTTACTTCCCAACAGTGACTGTTTGGAAACATGGTGGATGCTGAACACCTCTTCTTCCCAAGTTGCCTTTCTTAGTGGTTTGGGTTTTTTTTCCCCAGTATCTGTATCCAATTTACAAATCCTTAGTTGCCACAGTTCTGCCAGAGGGAAGGGGCAAATTAGCATGAGGTAGAGCTTTCTGCTGAAGTACTTCACAACTTCGTTCTGCATAGGGAAATCTGCTGTCAGAAGTGTCATCTAAGAAAGGTTCCTTAATATTTGTCTGCCTCTGTCATGGTTCGCTCTTTCTGAGTGCTGTATGATATACTTACCCCTGGCCATACCACGGCTCCAAGGTACTCTATGGACTCCTGTATGACGATCTGATGGCCGACGTACATGTAGTGCTCTTTGTCAAAGTGGTGGGAAACTCGAGGAACCCAGTTCTGTAGTATTTTGAGAGTTACTGGTGAATCTGTCAGTGAAAAGACAAAACTTCTGGCTTTTATACAGGTGTTTACATGCAACTTGTTGTAACTATTTTGTGAAAATAGTACATAGGGGCGTGGACTGAAAAAACAGGCCTGGAGACTGGTTGGTGTCCAGAAGTGGACAGTCTGGCTGGCCAGGGAGTTAAAGGAGCAATGCTCATTTCTTGCCACTCTTGAGTGTTTGCATGGGCAATTTGCAGATAGAAATGAGCCTTTTGGGAAAATATACTAATTCAGATATGTAAATTTGAAAATAACAGCTAGAATACTTCCAGGACCAAATTAACTTGTATTTTGGGGTATGCTGTAGTTCGTACTATGCCAGAGTTATGCCACAGGGGGGTTTGTGCTGTATTTTTCACTTGTGGATTAAACCTGAGTCAGATTCTGCCGCAGCTGATGCATGCTTGGAGCTACTCGTGCAGTTTTCAGAGTCATACTGCTCTTCATGGGTTTCTGCTTCCTCAGTTTGGCAGTCCATCACTCTTTGAGTTTTGTTGGAGAGCGGTGGCTGCTGTGCAGAGATCATGGCAAAAGAGCTGAAATGGAAAGGGAAAAATGTTTTAAAAGCTCATGTGCACTCTCTGTGCATGAGAGATGGCAAAGACAGAGAGTAGTTTGGATGGGCTCTGATGTTGGGGTTTTCTTTCTAATTGCAAGTTGAAGGGACAGGAAGCCACAATAAGAAATCATCTACTCCACTGGAAATTTTCTGCAAGTACTTACTGGTAACACAGTAATAATAAAATAAAAACTCTGATGGTGTGTTTATCATTATTAACATTTTATGATGTCTATCATTTATGTAAAATCATAGCATTATGTGATAGCATCTGTGCACGTGTCCATGTGTCTGTAGATGTATAGAAATTCATAGAATAGTTATGGTTGGATGAGATATTTGAGACCAAATCCAAAAGTTAACCTAACACTGCTAAGTCACCACTAAACCAAGCCCCTGAGCACCCTATCTACACGTCTTTCCAATACCTCCAGGGATGGTGACTGCACCACTTCCCTGGGCAGCCTGTTCCAGGGCTTGACAAACCTTTCAGTGAAGAACTTTTTCCTAATGTCCAATCTAAACCTCCCTTGGTGCAATTTGAGGCCATTTCTTCTTGCCCTATCACTTGCTAGCTGGGAGGGGAGAGCAGCACCTATATAACTACAGCCTCCTTTCAAGTAGTTGTAGACAGCAGTAACATCTCCCCTGAGCCTCCTTTTTTGGACAAGCTCCATCACCTCCTTCTAGTGAAGGGCCCAAAACTGAACACAGTATTTAAAGTGCAGTCTTTCCAGTGCCAAGTATAATCACTTCCCTAGTCCTGCTGGTCACACCATTTCTAATACAAGGCAGAGTGCTCTTGGCCTTATATATACACACATATATGGGTAATGAGAGGGGAAAAAAAGTGGTTCATAACTTTCTCTGGTCAGAGTCTGTACCAGTTCACCCTTCCCACATGCCATGGCAGCTGGAGTGTGCTACATTGTGATCCATAATTGGCCTTTTTCTGCTCCTTGGGTGTATTTTTGTTTGCTCACTGGAGAGAAAGTATTGTGTAATTTGGGTTTTGTCATACTACAGGGAGCATGTTTTAGATATTCTGGCCAGAAGGGGGAGAGGTTTGGCAGCAGCTAGAAGGTTCAGTAATACCTGCAGGTAGTTTTTTAAGGAGCAGAGTGACTGCTGACTTGTGTGGGTGGTTTATTTACACACATGATATTGACACCATTGCAGTTTTACTGATACCTGATATATTCCTTTTTCCTGCTTTGTTTATTCACAGGGGCAAGAGTTGTGTTCTAACTCTTCAGGCACTGCATTTGTTTAGTCATGCCAGCAGTTTTATTGTTTCAGAAAAGACTGCATTAAAATAAATTGATTTCTGCAGATGTTTAAGGTTGTGTTGTGTTGTTTTGTCCTCCATTTAGCTAGTAACAAGTTCTGGCTATGCAGCTTTAGTATTTGAGATATAATGATGGTAGGTAAGAGACTGACATATGAATATATCTGTGTTCAGGTTCCATAAGTGAAAGTGCCTCCCTAACAGCAGCAGTGGTTTCACATGGAATCAAAAGTGTATTTCCAGTTTTCAGTAATGCCTTTCTTTTCCATGCCTTGAGGATAAACTCTTTTCATGTTTTAATGTTTTAGGAAATCTGTGAGAAATTGTATTAAGACTTGTGTAATTGGGAAGGTATGTAATGAACAGAGAGGAATCTGTCAGAACTGGTGATGGCTACAGCCAGAAGACGGTTGCTTGAAGACTCAAGTCTTCTGAACATTTCATGTTTAAACATGCAAAGTGCTATATTTCCAAATTTGGGGGGGGGCATGAAATTTGTGCTTTAATTTAAGTGAAAAGCCAATTCTGAAATTACAATGCAGAAGGAAACTTTGCCTTCTCCAAAACACTCTTTTGTAAGAACTAGAATGGCTTGTTTAACGAGTCAACCATTTAATTTGGTAGTCTGGGTAGAAAGTGATCCTTCTGTATTTTTATTACTTAAAACTTACTGCAACAGGTCAGAATTTCAGTTGGCTATAGGTAGCAGTGAAGACCAGAAGATAGCTTGGAAACATGCTTAGTAAATACATATTTTTTGATGTACTTTTAAGTTCTTGTAATAAATACAATTGAATCTTTGATCATGGCATATATACCCTATTACCAGTCAAGCAGTACAGACTGAACTCTAAATTAAATTAGACATGTTATATTCCATTAGCAAGTTAAAAATTGTTATATTTTCTGCTGTTTTTTTCTTTGAGGTACTCTAATACAGGAGTCTGCTTAAATAATTTTAAAGACACTTTGTGGGTTTTATTAAATTCCTTCTTAAAATGGTCAGGAGGTCTAAAAAACACCTAGTGTTTACACTGCTACTGTGGTGAGATTGGTGTGGTCCTTAAGTCCATCAGTTGCTAGAGCTCTTGGATGGTAAATTCTGGGATTGGGGGAAGTATGCTCTCTGTATTTGTATGTCGCCTAACACACTGGGCTCTGGTTTATGCCTGGGTCTTCTAGATGGTACAATAGTAGCAGTATATTTTCATAGGTGTAGCTTTGGCTAAACAGAGGGGTTTATTGAGAGAGATGTGTCCTACTGTAGTAATTATTAAATTATATATTTCATAAAATGGAATTAAAGTAAGGCTTTCTTAGCTGCAAACTACAAGATAGATTTAGTCTTATAATTTCCAGAATTCAAGTATATTAGCATCTTGGCCTTGATGCACAGCTTTATATTATCATTTTAAATGACAAACTACCTGAAGACTACAGACCCAAGCAAATACTGAGTAAGCTGTTTGCCAACAGTGGTGTCTGCATTATTACCTTAGGCATAATATGCTCAAGTTGCTGCTGTGCTTCTAGAATTGTAAAAATGGGTATTTCATACTATTTAGACTTTTTTTCTGATCCATATGTTACTGAAAATGATACATCTCTAAAAGAATTTTGATATTGCAACCAAAATCATTTCCCTTAGAAAATGTTGTCTCTTTCTGAACATTAGTAGCCAATTTCTTTCCAAAATGATCCTGATGGGAAATAATCTAAATTCTGTGCTTTCCAAGCTTTTTAAACCAGTATCAACTTCATTAATAGTCTTGAACTGCTGTGAACAAAATAACTTACAAAATCACTTTTGATTTCTTCAGAACCTAAGGAGAAAAGAATAATTCACAAAATTATATCTATTTGTCAGTGCCATATGAAATTACCAAGGTAAACACCAAAGGGCAAATTGTCAGATGATGATAAACATTAAGGTAACCGTTTGTCCCCTGTAAGAATAAACTTATGCCTTTTAAACTTCCCAAATCCATTGTTTGGGAAGAGCTTTTCAAATCTTACTACCCAGCCAAAAACACCAAAAACCAAACCCAACAACAAAACAAAACCCCACCAAAGAAACCTACACCCACTGTATCACTAGGTCTTCAGCTGTAAGCACAGCTCCGCTGAAGTGTGTTTCTCTCACCTCTACACAGAGCTGCACAGCATAGTCTGGTTTAGCCTGAATTATTTGGGCAAAAGCCAATTTCATTGGCTCACATAGGAAATCTTTATGAGCTAGGACTTAGCCATGCATGCATACCATACACAAATGTATGTGTTTCTTAGCAGCTCATGCAATTTTCTCATGTTATCACATGCTAAATAAAACAATAACTTTTAAAAATTATTAATATAAATGCTAGGAAATGAAATGTCAATGCTAGGAACATTCCTGTCGTAAACAGTGATATTTGAGTCCCCAAGGCAAATGCATCCAAATACTGAAAAGCAGCAATAACAGTTACTCCTGGGAAAATAGCAGGGGCTGAATAAGTTGACTTCCATTGACTAGCAGAGCTGACCTGAAATAAAAGTGTTCAGACAGACATTTCTTTTGTTAGTTAGCAGAGAACACAAAGGCAAGTCAGACAATGTTAGCTGGATGAGCAATGTGGGTACCTGTTGCAATAGAGGGCACTGGAAGTTTCCTGCAGGCAGATGCACGCTCCAAAGGTTTTTATACAGACACGCACCTGAAAGGAATAACTCTCTGCTATGACCAGTCGGCTTGCAGGCTATTTAGAGTAACATTACGAGGCAGTGCTCAAAGAACTTACTATGTTACACTAAACTCTTCCCTACTGTTTTGCAGTACAAAGTGAAAATGCTCTTCGGCTTCTTGAAGTCCCAAGCGTCCCAACCTTCAGAAATAAAATCTCTGCTTCCTCCCACCTCATGTTTATGCAGCTCAAGTGTTCCTTGCGTTTGCCTTACGGTCTGCAGTGTTCACCCAAACACGCAGCTTACCGTGGGCAAACTAGCACATGAATAATGCGTGTGGCCGCTTGGCAGTAGCCCAAATGCAGAGAAAAGTTCATGAAGTTCCTTCCTACTGCCACGAAAAGGTCAAGTCTTCCTTGCCCCACCGAGTGTCTGGTTGGGGAAGTTCTGGGTACCCTTCCCTTCTCTGAGTCCCAGAGAGTATGTGGAACTGACAGTCCTGAGGAAATAACATCTTTCCTGGCATCTTCAGTGCGTGTTGTAACCATAGGAAATTTTACATCGACTGAAAGAGAGAATGCAGACATGAAAATCCCAGTTTCACTAGAAAATCTGGCATTTGCTGGTTTGAAAACAGATGGATTTTATAGATGTTGGAGATAACCCAAATGTTTATTCCTTGCAAGAATGTGCGTTTACCACTTTGCTGCCTTTCTGCCCTCCCTTCTCTTTGGAAAAGATTCTGTAGAAAGAAATTAAACTAGAGGGTAGAAAAACTTAAAAGGAACTTTTCAAGTCATGAAGCTAGATGACAACCCCCAGGTAACGATGAACAACTGAAGGGTGGCAGTAAAATTAAGGAGCTGGAGGGAATGTAGATTTTAACCAAATTTATAGGTATTTGCATCTGGTTGAACAGCTTTGGAATTCAGGCAATGCTCTCTTAAAGTGTAGCAAAGGAAAAAATGAGCCTTCTCTATCACTGCAGCTGTGTGTTTCACAGATTAGCCACTGTGTCTCTGGTAGTCACAAAGCAAACCTTGCCATTTCTGGCCTCCATTTATTGGAAGGAGGCACTTGGCTTCCCTTTCAAATGCTCACCAGTTTCTTTCCTGTAAAATTTGATAGTTAAAAGGCACTTTCTTTTTGTATTTGAGACCTAGGAATATATTAACTATTATGTTTATATCATAAACATTGCGTTTCACAAACACACCTGACTTTACAGGTAGTGCAAATGAGCAGTCTTGAGCTAGGCAAGCAGCTGTTATTAGAAAAAGGCAGATGTGCTGCTGTTGGAAAGACAACAAGTATTGTCCTCTTGGTCATACCATTTTAAAGACAAGGTCTAGTTAGCAGGCATGTTCCCACTGTCATATTTATTGTAATTGTCAGCAGGGGTGAATGTAGCTCAGAATAGTGCTGCTGTTAAAGTTCTCTCCTAAGCTTTGGCAATGGGGATTGCTGGTGAACAAAAATCATTTGTTTATTAAAAGAAATCAGAGGAACCGGTTTACCCTGTATTGTGTGTCTTGTGTGAGTAATTAAATAGGATGTCAACTGTAGGAAGTTATCTTTTGCTTTAATGATTTGTTAGCAGCAAGGAGGCAATAAGTGGTAAGGTTTGTTATGTCCCATGGGGAGCTGTGCTGCTGGGTGTTTTCATAAAAGCTAACAGCAAGTGAAGAAAACAGTATGGTGATAATAATGTAGAATTATTCAAGACAGTGAAAACTAAAATAAGCTGGAGAGTTCCAAAAGGATCTCTGACATGTTATGAGAGGTGACAATATGATAAATGAAATTCAGTGCTGACAAGTATAACATATAATACACAGGGACAGCCTCTGACTCGATACCATCTAGGAAAGAGATCTTAATGGCACTAGAGACAGCTATAGAAATACCTTTGCAAACCATATCAGTAATCAAAAACATGAGGGGGATGTTGCATTTTTGTAAGGAGAAGAATGAAGCCCAAGCCAACAAAGAAGGGACATTGTTTTGTCACTGCTGGAGGTCAGAGCTTGTCTCACATGTTCAGTGTGTGACTCAAGCCTTCAATTAAAATGTTCGGCACCTCAGAGCTCCTGTGGGATTTGCCACAGGTCCCACCAAGAGGTCCTGGGTGGCCTGGTGAACGACTGATGAAGAATGACAGAGTTCTAGCTCTAGAGCAAATTCTCTACAACCTTTTTTTTTTTTTGGACTTTTCTGCATAGGGAAAGTGTGCTTACAGTCTCCTAGTAGCAGAGCCTCCTTCCTGCTGTCAGTAGCCAGCTGAATGTCTACAGCCTGATATTCAGAGGCCCTGTGCTGTTGTTGAAACACAAACAACTTCAAGGTGAAATTTGTTTCAGGTTTGTATCTCCAGAGTTTGGTGGTTTGTTTTCCTCTGTCTTATAACTGTGACATGAATCCCCAGCCTAAAAGCACTAATATCCAAATGTAATACTGGTGGTCTTCCTGATTAGGAGCAGCTGAATGTGTAGACCAACACAGAGTATGATCCTCTAAGCCAAACCCTTTCTCCTTGGTACAGGCCTTCTTTTGCTCACCTAGCTGAGGTGGCTCAGAGATGGTGACTCAGCCACTTCCCTGAGCAGCCTATTCCAATGCCTGAGAAAAGCATTTTTTTTCTTTTTTTTTCAATTGATTTAATGTTGCATGTTAAGTTAATCAGGCTTAACCTTATTTGCACACACAGTTTAATGGCACACATCTCCAAGTAGGAAGCAACATGGACTGTTGCCACCACATAGGGGATCTTCATGTTCAGGAGCATGGAAGAATGAAGAAATACTCCAAGATTTTATGCTGAGTGGAGGGACAGCTGAGAAGAGGGACACCAGCCTGCAGCCTCCTTGCCAGCAGCTCCAAACTGCCGTTTGTTGTGCATTTAATGCCTGCCCTGTCTTTCCCTGGAAGCGCAAACACTGCAGATGGGTAGCAGAGCTGTTGGGGAAACTTATGCTGCATCATTTGAGCTCACTGCAAGAACCGAGATGGTGAGGAATGGGACTCTAAAGTGAGTGTTTGTTTCTATGATTAACAATGATCTGTGAGTTGTGCTGTTCTGGATTTGGCTATAGAACCTCATTTACGTGAAAATAGATGTGTTCTGTACTTCCTGTGTCCACCTGTGTGATCTGTTGAGCAAGTACTCTTCCTGCCTTGGGAGTGGGGAGAGCAAGGAGACAAATGAGTCAAATTTTGGCTTTGGATGGTCTGAGTAGCACCTCCCTTCACCTGAAGTGAAGAGCCCTGGAGTCTTATTTAAACACCTGCTCTGTAATACCAGAAGTAACACAGTTTGATTTTTCTAGTAATTTCCTTGTTGTAAAGGTTTTTGTCTAGCTTCTATATGCCTGTTCTGTCCTAGTAAAGACTTGTTCATGAACACAGGTCATTTTGATACCATGCCACTTGCATGAGGAGATTGGTAAAAGAGGTACAGCTGCCGAGGAAAGGCAATGGAGGGAGCAGGGAGACACAACATTTTGCACAGCTGCAGGGAAAAGTGTGCTTGACTGTGTGAGGTCACTGGTGAACCAGATCTGATGCCCTCATGTTCACATACTGACAACAGAGACAATACAACACACCCATGGATTTTATTTTTTTTTTGTAGCTGATTAACTTTTGCTTTATTATAAAACCATATGCTTCTGCTCCTCAGCAATGAATTATGAGACTGTCTCCAAGCCTCTTCTGTAGCTAATTTTTTGAAGTCTGAAGCTATTTGCCTTGAAGGGATTATTTTAGTTTGAATTTCCTCATAACTCTTAGTCCTTCCCCATGCCTTCTCTGTGTTTGGACAGCAGTGTTTTCAGCAGAGACAGATTTTTCACTTGGTGCCACCTCTTTCTCATTACTTATTCACCCTGCCTGTCTGGAGATACACTGCTCCCTGGGGAAAAGAAATTCCTAAACCTTAACTTTCACCTGAACTCTCTCAAAGCTTGGGAAGAATTTTATGTCTTCGCTGAGGAGCCCTCTGCCCTGCCACTGGGTGTTGTCTTACCTCCCATGGTCCCTCTGCCATTTCTCAGCCGGTTCTTCAGAGGAGGACTCAATGCCATCTGCTATTTTTTCCTTATGGCAAGGAATGAGATCTTGAACTCATTCCATGGGGCTTTTTATAGAGCAAAGAATGTGATGGTCTTAATTTACCGAACTGGAAGTTTTACAGCAAGGGCTGCATTTACTCGATCTGTTTGGGGCTGGTTACTATACAGGCAAATGATGGACCAACTGAAGCTAGCTGTGTTAAGGATGAACACACCACTCTCAGTGCTACAGGCTATGATTGACTACAACTACCACCATGCAGAGATAAAACTGGCAGGGCTTTTTCAACAGGTTTGGGGGTTTGTGGAACACTTAATTATCCCCTGTCGTAACAGTACTTCCCTGGGATTAAATTCTGTGAGTTCTTACTCAGATAAAGATGCTGACACCAGGGAGAGTTTTGCCATGGTGAGGGATGATTATGTGGCTGAAGAATCACAGAATCATAGAATATCGGGGGTTGGAAGTGACCTTGAAAGATTGTCTAGTCCAACGCCCTGCCAGAGTGGGATTCCCTAGGCTATGTCACAGCAAAGCTTCCCTGACTGGGAATCGAATCCGGGCAGCAGCGGTGAGAGTGCCGAATCCTAAGAATGCAAGGTCTGATTAATGGTATCCCACTGAACAGTCTCCTTGCTCCTCTGCCAGGTGTGAAAAAGCTGGTGTTTCTCTAGAAGGAAGATAAAATGGTTTTAAAGTTGTTTCAAATGGATGGCTAATGAGTAGCTCAAGCAATATTGCAATTAAGCAAACAGTTTTGCAACAGGAATTAAGTATTTAGAAATTAGTCTTCACAGACTATTATTAGAAGTAACTTGACCTTATTAGAAAACATCACATGGAAGAGTCTTTGTTGACAAGGCAGCCACTCTAGAACCACAGAATCATTTAGGTTGGAAAAGACCCTTAATATTGTTAGGTCAAACTGCTAACCTCAAACTGCCAAGTCCACCATTAAGCCATGTGTTTTCTAGCAAACCTGGCCTTGTATGATCTTAACTGTACAAATACAAAGGGAAATAGAGTCTCTTCCCTTAATTATTGTGCATGTAAATCAAGACTCTAATGCAAATCAGAGTAGCTCTGTGCCTGAATTAGCCCACAGACACTTGATGACATTATTGAAACCATAGTTAAAATGTCAGCGACCACAGGGTAAATTTCTGTGTCAGTGAAGTAATTGGAAATATTGCCTTGGACTGTGAGAAATATTTCACCATTTCCTCAGGTTTAGCTGCTAAGAGAGCTCTTGTGTCTTTGGCATTGTGCTTTTTCTTTCTCTCTTTTTTTTAATAGAATAAAATTATAAATTCAATATATTATAAATTATAAATTATATATATTTATAGAATAAGTTTAGATGCAAAAGGGATAGCTTGAAACATCCAATTTCACTTGGATTTAATCAATATCTGCATGCTGCAGTACAAAATCTGTTTGAAAGCTCAGCAGGTTTGTCTAAGCAAGAAGTGCAGATTTTAATCCTGAGTCACTAGTAGTATTTAAAAAAAAAATCTTTTAAGCTCCTACCTCTATGATCACATCTTTGTAACTGCTGTCCAGAGCTACAAATGAGCTGTAAATTCAGTGCTGACTTACCTCCTCTATCTTGCTTGGCACCCGCTTTACAGGAAAATCTATACTGGCTTTCTCTTAAGTAGGAATAGGATGCTGACTTTGCTCTATAAAAAACTAAAAGGATTGCAATCTGGACATTTAACAGCTTTCTCCCAGTCAGAAGGCATCATTAAACCCTTCCTACCTCTCTAAAGAAGGAGCTGCTAGCAATGTACCCATCATGAATTCTTTAGGACATCAAAATATTTCCTGGGTTTGGTCTGCAGAAGCACTAATTGGGCTTGGCTGCCTTTTGGGGCTATAAAACAAAGTTTGACTCTTTGAAGGGAGAGGTTTGGTCTTTTTTTATCAGAGGGACATTTGAATCTTGGCCCATTTCCTTAGCACCTAAAGTACCAGTATGTTTGGTGAAGGTGAGAGGTGAGACGTCCCAGGAGTTTGACTCCAAAGGGGCAGTCAGTCTTGGCAAACCTTTTGTTGTCCTGCTGCCTCTGCAGTCACGCAGCGAGTGTGTAATGTGTCAGGAATGGCCCAGAGAAAGCAGAATTACGTGATCTGGAAAATACCAGTAATACTTGAAGCTATGAATGACCTGCCTGGCAGCCTTTTTAAGGCTATTCAGAAAAGATATTTTGGGATAACTGTTACAGCAAGGTTAAAACTATTCCTTATCAGCAGCACCAAAGAGAAGAGGGGATGCTTCGTGCATACTCTGTTGGCCTGCTTCCCTCTGAGGACACAGTCACAGCCAGACAGAAGGGGTCTTGGCATTTAAGCCTACTTCATAAAAAAGACAGTTATTTTAAAATAATCAGCATTTCAGTGCAGATAGAAGCTCAGAGGGTAGGTGGCCATGCTGTGTAGGAAGTTACCAAGTGAAATATATGCCATGAGTAACAGTATCCTGCCACACAGCTCCAGCTGATCCAGCACTACAGCAATAGCAATCCCAGGCAATTAATCTGGTGCTACAAACCTGAGTTTGTGTCCCTTCCTGACCCTCTCCTTTGTCTCAGAGCTCTAACCTTCCTGTCCAGGTGTGCTGCCTTCCTGCCCCTGTGTGCTTGGGTGGTAGAGAGTGATGCTCGTGCCTGTGGGAATAGAGATGACCTGTTTCAGTGTCACTGCTCTGAGTGATGCCATCTGTGGGGAAAATTATTATTCATGTACCTCCACAAGAACATTGTGCCACTGTGTGATGCCTTAATACTATTTCTTTTCCTGGTCAAATACTGAGATGTATTGCTAAGATTGCAAGAAACCTTCTCCAGCTGTTTCACATTGAAACTGCTGTAGAGTAAATGCTTGCCTATGCAGTTATCCATGCAAGAGTAATGAACCTCAATTAGAAGAATAATAGTCTTATTCTGGTTTTAATTATCACATGTTCTGCAGTGCAGCTCTTCTGAAGAACGTGGTTAGTTGTAGCACCACGTGAGCTGAGCCATTTTTCCCTGCAACTGCCAACTACAGAGACTTCAAAATAAATAAGCAAGAACTGAGCTTTGCAGTGTTAAACTCATTTACAACAACACACCTTCTTTGGCCTCAGTCCTTGATCTTAATATCAATCTCTTTGCAAAGTCAGAGAAGACAAGGTAAAAAATAAAGTATGGGAGACATTCAGGCTCTTCTCCTTTGCCTGGCGATGATCCCCATTAATTTCTTTAGTTTAGCCACCACCTGTCATGGCTCCAGTGCAGGTGAAGACTTCTCTGGCTGTCTGCTGACTCTACCCCATACTACTGTGCACAGAAGCACAGTAGAGTTTGCTCTCACCCAAAAAGGCTGGCAGACAAATCCTGTGTATTCCAATGATACATTTTATCTGAGTCATTCAGACTCTCAGCACACATAGTGTCACTCTGCAAAGTCTATACTGTTATCAAAAAGAAAATTTCAAACCACTGAATATTGAAATACAGTTCACAAATCTCTTTTGGGGAGATTGGGTTGGCAGTAAAAATACAAAGACCTAGCAAGTGCAGCTCTAACTAGTAAGAAAATGTGAGAGGGATCTGTAGCAGGCACTGTTAGAGTGAAAAGGTGAAGCACACATTGCTTTTCTAGCAATAGGTCACCAAATTAGAGAACTGTAGGATAAAAAGTGGATATTTCAACATCAGCCTCTGATAATCTTTTCAAGCCAGAAAGCAATATGCAGTGCAAAATCAGCACAGAGCAAATTGGTGTTGCCTCTGCAAGCTGGCAGCAAAGCCACCACAGCCAGCAGATATGACAAAAATCTTGTGAACAAGATCAGTGAAGACTTTGGTTCTCTCCTTCCCTGAGACATCAGAGTGCCTCTGGCACTGACCATACTGATAGCATCCTCCCAGCCCTCTTCAGGATACTAAGGACAGAATGCAGTGATCAAATTATAGATGCCCAAAGCCCCCTGAGGCACCTTGGTGTGTCCAGAATAAGACATGGTAATGCTGGGAAACCCCCACCCCCATCCTCCTGCAGTAGCAGCTGGAGTCCAGGTGAGCTACCCAAGACTGTACTAGAAACCCATATTTATACCATTTAATCCCACTGAAAGAGGAGACTCCCTTCCAGGTGAGAACATCTCAGTTCAGACATCAATGTGGGAGTTTGGTTCACTCCAATCCACTGATATAGTCTGTATAATCGATGAACCTAGAAATAACTAATCAATCTAACACCAGGGTTCACTTGCCTAAAAGCAAGTGTCTAATGCTATTTTAGGTGTTGTGGAGTATTCCAGTTGGAATGCCATTGCTGCACCAACAAGAACACGGGCTTCCTCTCTCTTGCATCATGCCAGCCCTGTGCAGATGTCTCATCTGCCCTGAAGTATCAGATGGCAGGAGGAGCCAACATTAAGTGACTACCCATGCTAGTAGGGCATCTGAATCATCCTCCAGGATCTCTTTGCATCAACTAGATCTCTGCTGATTATAGTAGGAGCCAAGATACTAAATTTTAAGGGAAGATATAAGCCTGACTCCCCAAAATAAAGCTATCTTGATGACAAAATCACAGGATTTGGGGCACTGAAAGCTCCTGGTTATCTGCAGTTAGTAATTTATGGGTGCAACTCTCCCTGTAGCACCCTTCTCTCACCTCTCAAAATGGCTGTCCAGCTTAGAGGCTGATGGTTATTTGTAAGTCAGTTTTCACAGTTGTAACTGTACCCCTGGTATAAAGAGGCTTGAGCAACCCCTGTTGCCAACAGAAGGGTGCCATAGCACGTGTTCAACCAGGCATTCAACAAGGCAAGAGGTAGATTTAAACTTATGTCTTCCCCTTGCAAGGTGAAACAGATGCAGAAGTGTCTCTTTGGGAAACCCACATGGTCTTGTGCTTGGACAACAGTGCTTGGTTTTGACTAACTGCAGCTATGGCCAGCAGCTGATGAGATGGACATTTTACTGTGGAAACTAAAGTGTAGAATTCACCAGAGCCAAGCAGCAGCTTGGCCTGGAATTCACAAGATACATGTTTTGAACTCAGCTATACAAATGAGGCTTATGATTGTTATTTGTGATCTAGACATTTTCCTGTCTGTGCCAACCCTTGGGAGAAATAGCAGGTAAAATGGAATGGAAAACATCCTCTCAGTCACTAAGTTGAAAAGAACTTTTTCCCAACAGGAAAACATCCTATTTCCACCGATCTTCTCTTCTTGGGGAAGACACCTAGGCAAACACAGAAAGGTTTAAGAGCTACATAAAAACCTTATCATGAATGTAATTGTTTTTGATTTAGACTGCTACCTAGAAGCTGTACTTGCAATCTGTGTAATAATCTGTCATGCAGAATAATTTCATAAACATCTCAGAAAACTGGGGGGCAATTGCTTGTAGAAGGCCATTCTACCAACCCAAGGCAGGAGCAACTGTAAACTATTCCTGACTGATTTTTATTTTGCTCTTCAAACCACCAAATAGGTGCAGTCTTCATTTTACTGAGGCCTGTGATGAGCAGTGGGCTGCAGATGCAGGGCCTGAATGCAAGTGTGAGAGCAGGTTTGCACTGTTTGGTTTTGTACAGCCTCTGTTTGAAGCTCCAAGTCAGAAGACCATTCAGCTGTAGCACAGTCATTAAGGACTTTCCAAATCCCATTAAATCCAATGGGAGTAAATTGAAAAATATATGTAAGCATTTTGCCAAATGACAGCTACAAATGTGTTTGAGCATGAGCTGGGCTTACTTGCCACCTTACTGTATCACTTGGTGCCTCACTGGGCTGAGACTTAAAGGGCAAGAAGGTGTTCCAACCCTTTGTGACCCAACAAGTTTCACAGGGAACAGTTGAGTGTCCTCTGAGTTAAACTATGCTTCTTGGAGAGATTACAGGGAAAATGCTCATTTAAAGAGAATTAATGGTGTAGGTAGACATATATGCACAACTCCCACTCCCATTAAATTTCAAAACCATTTCTAAACTGAAAATTTGATGTGTCACCCACTGGTGCAGACATCTATGCTGACAGAGGAAGGAAATTTTACTTTGGTATGTTGTTGTGGTTTTGTTTTTGTTTGTTTGTTTGTTTGTTTTTCCCAAGCTACATCAGTCTGAAGACTGGACAAGAAGGTACTCACTTCTCAAACCTGGAATGAGATCCTGCAAACAGAGCTATATCCAGCAAAGTTTTATAGGCTCAGAATTATCTCCAGCATTTGTGCAGGAAATATGAGAAAGGACATGCTCTCTCCATGGTTTATGATGTTGCTAATGAGGGTAAGGTTGCCTCCACTCCCTCTTGTCAACTCCCCAATGCACACTCAAGCTATTCCATCATTTCAAGCCCTCCCCTTCAACACCAAACTGCCTAAGTGTTCTTTTCTGAAGGCTACCATCTAATAGATCTCATAAGCTCTACTACCTCTGTAAAACCAAGAAAATGTCTAAGAGCACTGTCTGTGGCATATGCCACTCTTCTTCTGCAGAAGTCCAGATCACTGCTTTGTGAGTTGTCTGAGTATAAAAACACTTCTCAAAAGTTTCTCTGCTGCTCTACTGATGAGAGAACTTCGGGCCAGTTAGTCATAGCCTTAGTCCTTGGTGATAAAATGCATCTTCAAAGAGCAACACTGGCATGACTATCTCAAGCACTGTAGCACAGGTCTTTTCAGCCAGCTGTTAGCTGGGACCAAGAGAGCAATAGCCAAAGCCTCTAGAGTTAACTGGAAGTAGCCAAAACAGCATAAAATCCCTTAAAAAAAAAAGTACAATTTTCAATTTTTTAGTTAAATGTTTGACTAAACAAATAGAGCCTCAGTTGAAAGGGGACAATTTCTGCAAATGTACTTAACTCACAGTGTTTTAAAAGTTTATTTCTGCACTTCTAATTTAACATCTGGCTATGTTGCTCTGAATAGAAGACCTTCTTTGAAGCTCAGAATCTCCTTTAAAGAGGACCTTTGATTTACTGGCTTTAAATTACAGATCACAAAACATAAAAATTCTTATCTGCTACTAAGAAATACACAATAAATAATGGAGGAAACCCATGCATCTAGTTATGCTTGTTATTAGTAATATTTATCTTTTTGATTAAATTCACCAGTGAGTAATAGTGATATATTATTCAGGAGAATGCCTTGCCAGTGTTGGTTAATCACTCTTCCTAACAGTAACAGATATCCTGCACGGTCCAACAAACTGTAAGTCAATCTTCAAGTTCATTGCAAGGCAATATCCTGAAAGAAAAATTACTTTGGCAGTTTGTGACCACCAACTTGAATTACAGCCCTTGGTACTCTGACCATCACATCGTTTCATTTAAGAAGCATGACCACATGTTTGCAAAGTGAGGACTGGTTTTTTATTTCATTGCAGAAGCTAAGTTAGAAATCATAAAGACAGCATGATAGCAACAGCCTGCCTCATCCAGAGGATGAAAAATCAGAAACTAACTGTTAAATATGAGGGAAATAATGTTGTATACTCTATGTATAATATTTTATGTAATATATAAAATACTAAATATAACATTGGGTGAATGAGTGTTGAATAAGGGAGCTTCTGTGCTTGTTCCATTGCTCCAATCTCTGAATATAAATGTGGTATTCATTTTTTGCATTGTGAGTACCAATTTGTGCCAATTTATCAAGAACATTTAAGTGACTGGTGTTCCCTGCCTCCATAAAGGTCCCTTCAATATAATTTGGGTTCTGCAGCATTACTGAAAGGTGGGAGAGAAAAAGGCCAGTGTCTGCCTTGCTTCGAATCCCTGACAGTGATATGAAGGACGATGCTACGACCCTGAAGGGTTTTCTCCTGCTGCCAGAGCTGACTTTAGCTGAGCCCACAGGGTTAATCCAAATGGTGCCCAGCATACACAGGGACAACCTGCTCCAGTTACTAATCCAGAGGAACAATAATAGGAGCTAAAGGCAAAGCAACAGGCCTTTTGGCAGAGGCAAAACAAATCAAGAAAAAGCATTCAGAAAATCCTCCCTCCAACATCCCTCAGCATACAAGGCAGGGTTGGCCAGGTGGACACCTGGACGGGGTTCGAGCCAGCTAACACAAATCTCAAGGTGTGTGCCAGGTGAGGAGCTGCCCAAGCACAGAAGGAGGAGAGGTGAGCTTTCCTGGTCCTGCTCTCCTGGCATACCCACTCAGAGCCAGACAGGATACTTCTGACCTGCTGTCTTCAAGGTCTAATTAGCTCAGGTTTAGTTTCAAATGAGCCATGAGGGTCTCCTGAGTCAAACATCACAATGCAAATCACTTGATTGACCTACTCATGCCTCTGTGAGGCATGGAGAAGACAGCCTGAACAGGCGCTTGAGCTGGGTCTCAGCAGGTTAAGAGTACCTGGATCCAGTACATTTATATTTACATCAACAGCAATAGAGATGTTGAGAAGCTAGCTCTTTTGCCCATTTTTCCCCATCCTTTCTTACTGTGCTGTGTTTCCAGAACACGCTCCTTGCTTCTTGGCTAGAAAAGTCCACTGGCAGAGTTTACACGAGCAAAGACTCCTTTCACAGGACTAGGAGCTTTTCTAATCTTGTCCTTTTCCTGCTTTAAAAACCTGCATTTAGAACTCTGACCAGATGCCTAGTTAGTTGTTGTGGCACTGAGTGACTCAGGTTGCCTTTTCTTCTCAGCCACTGGACCATGGAGAGAAACAGTCACACAACCTCACCCAGACATTTCTCTCAGGTGGCTTAAGAATCCAGGCACCAGGATTATTGTTTCTCTATACTAAGAGAACTGTGATTCCCTAATAGAAATCCGTGACCAAAACTAATCAAAATGTAATTTAAACACAGCTAAGAAGTGCTCAAGTGTACTACTTATTGCATCTGTGATGTAACATGGCCTCAGCAGACCAGAGACTCTGGCCTTTACAAGCCTGCTGAATCAGTACCTAAGCAATTGTGCTGCTTATTTTCACCTTTCTACTGTCAATTACTTTCTCTTATTGACTCAAGTAGTGTAGAGTTGAGTTTTCCAGAGTGGGTGCCATGTCTTTTTGCCTGTAAAGCACTCAGCATAGTCAACTTTCCACAGGCAGGTGCCCTTTCATCCCATGCAGTTGCAGATGTCCCACCTGGACAAGGTTTCACCTCCTTCTTCAGATACATGGATGGAGAATAGGGTCTTGATGAATACTTTGAGTTACAGACTTTAATATGCATACACTGTAACACCTCTGACACATTTGTGCTGGAATGGAAACAGTCTTGTTAGAATAAAGTTCACTATACAAACTAGGCCTCCTGATTCAATTATTTTGTTTCACTAAGCCAGCACCTCAAATTCTAATTCAACAAAATTCATGCTGGCACAGATGTGGCTTATCACTCAGGCATGTGTAGCTCTAAGCATCAAGTAATGCATGGCATGCTCAAGTCATGGATGTACTTAAGAGCTTATGTGTGAACTTGGTCTCCTGCAGCAAACTCCTTTGGATCTGATGTGGATGTGATCTAGTTGTAAGTAATCCCTTCTTCAATTAAATATGGCCTGGAAAGCAGCTGTTTAATAAGCTGCAGATACACTTAAGGGTCTTGATATTAAAGATTACTTCTTATTTTAAAAGAGCCTGGGGTGTTTATTTCTATCAGAGGGTGCTGCTCTTCACAAGTAATTATTCTTGCATCTTGGAGCTTCCCAGCTTCCCTCAGCAACATTTCCTAAAACCCTTTTGCTTTACTGTAGGGAAAGATCCTGAAAGTGTTGGGAATAATCTGTTCCCTTATCTCAGGGCACTTAAGATGTCTGACTCTCCTGGAATAGCACCACTACCCCATTCAGTGCTCTTGACTATATATACACCTAAGAGAAATTAAGTTTATGCTGAAATATGTATATCCCTATGTGTGTTCATGGACTTCACACACATACATGCACACACACATTTCTTTAACAAAAGACCTCACAAGGCCTTTGGCATACACCTATTTAAAAACATGAAGTGAGCTTTTTGAACCTAGGGGAACATGTCTCACTTCAAGCACACTTGAACTCTCCTGGATCTTTAACTCTGCAGCTGGATCCCTGCAGCACCAAGAAATATGCTGAAGCTGGACTCCTGACACGCCAGGAAACAACAGGCCAGCACTCTCCTGATTCTGCTCCCCACACCTCTAAGGAAAGAGGAAATACCTTGGCATGGTCCTGCCCTGGGAAACTGAAACCTGAAGTCAGAAGCACACGTTAAAGCCCTGCCGTTGCCTCAACTACCAATCTGTCAGGATGGTGCCAGAGCATTGCCTCTGATATCTGTCATAGTGTCAAAGGTGTTAACATCCAATTACAGGAAAAAATGAGCTCTGCAACCAAGACAAAACTTGATGCTGCCTTTCTGTAAGCTGGGAGATATTTGTTCCTGGGAGAGAGGGAATTTTTGTCAATTATGAATAAAATAAAATCATTGAGATGTGTTTCCATTAAACTGAAAATGAAGGCTTCTTTTAATGTGTAGTTATTCTTCCAAAGTACAAGGGACATTATGCACAAAAAGGTTTTGCTGATGTATAAATGTGGGTAAATTAATCTGTTTAGCTCTATCAAAGACTAAGTTATTTTGATCAACATCTGAGACGTCCATAATTTTCTGAAACATAATTTACTGTTCTCCACTTTTATTCTGTTCACGTTACATGTCCACTGGCATGGTTTTCAATGCTTGCAGGTTTCAGAACCTGCAGCGTGTCGTTATGTGATTTAAAAAGGCCAATGCAAAGAGTGGCACCAGATATCATCCTCTGCACATCAGTATTTAGAATCTCCCTGCCTCTGTGGGGATTAGATTACTGGTGAGCAGGAAGGCCTTCACAGTCAAAAATACCCTGGGGACAGTTCACTTCCCAACTTTCCAAAATAAGCAGCAATGAAAGAAAATCTGTCCTATAAACCTACAGACATAGCGGCTCTCTTCGCTCTCTCACACAGGTTTGGGGTGTCCAAAGCAAGTTGTGGTTCATTCCCCCACCTCAGCAGGAATGCAGCAAGACTTTCTACAGGAGCATTGTAAAGCAACTCACTGAAAGAACAGAGGAGAGAGCGGGAGGAAGACTGGGAAGACATTGATGGGGGAAGGAGTAAAGTTAAAGGGAGTATAACCTCGCATATCCACCTTCCAAGGGGATGTGGACATCTTGTCTTGTAGCAGGAGCTGAACCACATGCTCGTGCCTTCTGACAGTCAGAATTAAATGGAAAGAAGATGAACCTTCAAAGACTTGTTTCAGCAGTAGAAGTCCAAGCCTGCTCTCGGCCTCTCTGTGGATTTGCTGTCTGGTCCCCAGGAGGGTGCAGGCAGAGTGTCCTTTCTCTCCAGTGACTGAAACAAAGACAAAACCAGTTATCACCTCTTCCCCCACAGCCCATCCCGGAGGCCTCTAGGCATGCTGGGGCTGCCTCCTGCTGCCAAGAGGTTTGTCACCTCTTCTGAGGACTGATAATGGCACTTTGGGCTGATGAGGATAAGGTGGTGGTGCTCACTTGCCCAGAAAAGGAGAGTCCATCCAGGGAATGGGAACTCTCAGGTATGATTCAGCTGGGCTTTTGCAGGTACTTCTCTGCTACTTGGGGGGACACCTGGGCAGACCCATGATGGAGGTCATTTCTTGCCTTTCACAACCTCCTCCACAACTGTTCCCAGCACTGCTTCCCTTGGCCTTCTTGCCAGCACCCAGCAATTTACTGATCATATCCTGGCATCAAAGCCTACCACTGTGCTAGGCCAGGCAGACAGAAATCACTGTTTAGGACGTGGTGACAGTAGGATGGGATGGTCCTCCAGAGTGAGACACTGCAAGCAGATAGGGAAGAGGACCCCAAGAAGAGCTTTGAGTTACACCCAGACCGCTCCTGTCTCAAATATGGCCTCAGTCATGATCTCATATCAGCAGTGAACTCTCTTATCTGCCTACTCACAGAGCTGCCTCATGGGCTGCCTACTAATGCTATGTATATGAAGCACAGCCTGAGGAGCATATCTAAAATATCATGTTCCCTGGAGCACATTGATCTTCCAGCAGCTGAATGCTGAAAACAAGGAGGACACTGACACACGCAGCCCTGCCTAGATGCAGGCATTTTCCAAGGTTACCCATTAGCCTGGCAGCATGAGCAGGGAGGTGCTGCCCTCACCTCTGTGACATTAGCCATGTATATTTTGCCTAGGCTGCTCACCAGATGCCTGTCATAAATATAGTGTACCTTGCACAAAGACTTACATACTTATATATTGCTGACAGATTGATCCCAGAGTTCCAGGATGTCAGGGAGATACTCAGTATGTGTTACTGCCCCATGGATGCACCTGCAAGTTCATTACCCTTAGCTCGGGTGCCTAGTGCCCCACAGCAACATGGGGCTCAGTCTAGGCTTCAAACCCTACCCCACACATGAGGAAAACAGCTAAGCTGAGCTCTGTGCCACCATGTTTTACTGGTTTAACACCACTGACTTAGAAGGGCTGCTGATGGGCTTATCTGACACAAGAGCACTACAGACATACCACAGGCTCTTTTCACGGCACTGTTGCTCTTTCCCTTTTGATGAGTGTTTTGAAGGGAATTTCTGCCATCCAGGGAATATCTGGAGAAGAATTTTCTGAAGGGAGCAGCTGACCAGCAGGGGGTCCAGCTGCCCTCAAATCCATCATGTGAGATTTTTCACAGGATGCCAGAGAGGGCACTGAAATCAGCAAGATCACAGTTTTTCCAGGCATGCATTCCCAGTCACCCTACCTGTAACTATTAACACAAGCATTACTTCACAGTTAACGAACTCTACGGCTCCCCGTGCATGTGGCATGAGACTCCTGTAACATTTAATACGATTTAAGCTCTCAAAATAGGTTTTTAATGAGGCTTCAATGATGAGTTTGTACTGGACCTTCCAGAGGGTAGTTTAATCCTGTAGGCCTAATAGCCTAATATTCATGAAATTGAAAACAACTCTGGTATAAGTAAAAAAAAAAAAAGTGTGTTGTTGTATATGTGCATAAGCATATTTGCATATTTTTGAGGGCATTCCCATGTGCTGGTGTTTGAAAATGCACCCTATGAAGTTAAATGGAAAAAAATGTAAATATGAGAAGAACTAAGAAAGGTGTTTCTGCTATATTTTACTGTTTGCAATAAGTATGACATTAGCCCTGCATATGAAGAATGGGAAAATCCAGGACAGTGAACATAGCTCATTGATGTGTCTATATTGCAAGTCTCCATCTGTACCCACACTGAACAGAGCAGGAAGTGTTACTGGTGATCCCTGTTGTCCCTCGAGGCTCAAGATGTCCTAACCAGTCTTTGTGCCTTGGAAAATCCTTTTATCAGTTTCCTGCAGGTTAGTTGAAAGATCTGCTGCCATATAAACAGTGTAGTAAATTTACACGTATCTTCCAAAGATGTCTTATTTTCACAGCTGCTTTGGGACTGGGAAGAGTAAACTGGGACATAGAAGACCTTTTTTATTAATATTTCTGTCATTTTCTTCCCTTGTTTTTCTCAGCAGTTTCTCGCCATCTCTAAAGTGCAGAAGGAGGAGGACTACACTTACTATGCTCCTGAAGTTCTGTCTAAGACAGGAGCTCGGTAGGCTCCAGGAGTACCATGCAGTTCAGCACAGAGAGCCAGCAACAGGCCATCTGTACAGATGAACACCTAACTTGCAGCATGCATTAGCTCTATCTGCACAGCTACCGCTTTGGTGACTTCAGTGCCCCTGCTGCTGAATCTGTATTAGCCTCAAACAGTAAACTAGAAAACCTGTGAAAGGTAACCAGAACAAGAACCCATAAGCACAGGACCATAAAGGAGTACCATGCAACTGTGAAGAGTCTGTCTCCAGGTTCCCCAGAGTCTCTGCATTTTTGGCCAGCAGGCTGGTGATAAGACCTCTCAGAAAAGCCTGCAAAACTCTCACCACTTGGTTTCACAGAGTTATGAGTGTGTCCAGTAGAGTGGATTGGCAGAAGAAACACTTGGCTGCTGAATGTTTGACTACCTGTTTCACCCCTTTGGTAACAAACAACACTGGGACATATCTGAGAGATATGTGGCATTTCTGACCACTCTGCTACCCTAAAATGTGAAGATGTGTCTGCAAGAGCAGAAGAACAGTAGAATTGCAGAAAACAAACACTTATCTACAATCCTCTGCTGAACCAAATCAGAAAGAGAACAGAGAGATTGAGAGAGAGGTCAGTCCAGGGGGAAAAAAAAGCTCCAAAACGGCAAGTTACATCCTCCAACTTCTTTTTGATGGATTCATCTGTAGTTACTTGAGAGCCCTGCCTGGTCACAAGTCAGCACAATCTGATCAGGCCAGGCCCTTTGGGATGCCCACAAACTGTGCTAGTCTGCAGAAAATTTGCTTGCCCTGCCAAAAGAGAAGAGAAACATTGTTGGGAGCTTAATAAACACAGTATGAAACTGTAATTGCAGTTCAGTATTAAACATTATGAGACAGTATTCAGTATAATATAGGTAAGCCCTGGGACTGAGACTTTGCACATAAATACTTTGTCATATAAACATTAAAATAAATATGCAGTATCCTGCACTGTGTGTGCAAAGAGAACACAAGAAATCCATTTCAGAAGGAAATAGTTGTTTGGTTGCACATTCCCCTAGGCAGTGGTGTGGAGGGCAAACATCTGATGTTAAAGCTATTCTTTAATAGAAGTATAAGCTTACAGGGAGTGAGAGGGCAGAAGGGACTAAGCAGATTACCTGGTGTTTTCGTACTGGCATAGCCTCTTCCTTTCTCTGTGGCTGTGTCACTGCAAACACAAGGACTGCTGCCATAATGTTGTCTTAAAAGTTCCTGACAGCTACCACAGTGAATGTCATACAACATTGCACTGACAGGGACAGGACTAGAAGACATAGCTGGCTTCTGTGGTCCTAGGAAAATGCCCTACCACTTAAAAGATATTTAACAGCAATGATGTCAAAGCATCTACTGAAATACATCTCTGCTGCATCTCATTTCATGGTATCCCACTCATACATATTGAAAAGGAGATTTTAAGAATTTTAATAGATTGATGCATTGATGCAAAATTTATTCAAAACCATTAATTTCTTCCAACTCTTCTTTGACAAATCAACTGACTGATCTCACCAATCCACAGATCTGACCTCCTTATTTGCTGATACATATTTGTACCTGACTTTGGGTTTAGATAGGGTATGGACAACATTATGGTCTATAATCTCATCCCACTATTTGGAGAAGGTCAAGAGCTCAAAGTGAATTAAACATTCAAGAGAATGACAGGTTTATAAACACAGTTTGCCACCACAGGGTCCTAAGACTGATTTGGCCACAGTATAACACAGGCTTAAATCTGATCTTGATCCAAACTGAGGGCTGATAGATGTCCCTCAATCAGAAAATAATTAATTTTCTTCTAAACTCCCTGTCCAGAAATGCTGCAGTTATTCCCTTTGGAAAAAAATAAACCAAACCAACAACCACAAAACTAAATCAAAAGAAAAACCTACAGAGAGCAAATACTTCCTTTGGAGCATAAAAAATCAGAAGGACTGAAAACAGCAATTAAACCAGAAAACAAATAGCACCATAAATTCCATCCTGCAGATGATTTTTCTCTAGGTCCCCTTTTCGCCACCCCTTTCATTAGCTCTGCCCTTGTCCATCACTCTCTAAAGTGCAAGACCACAACATCGCTCTGTTGGCTCAAGGTGGTATAGGTATGATGCAGTTTGCCAAGCCAGGGTCCTCCTGACTTTATCACCAACTTGGCTTTTGATTCCAGGGATGGTGTGCCTGATGTCATTGCTCAGACATCCTCAGTCTTATTTGTTGCTATTGGCAAAGGCCTACAAAATTCCCTATGGAAACAAGTCATCCAAGTTCTGAGTGTAACGTTACTATCCTTAGTGTTTTCCCAGGAGACTTAAGCGCAATAAGCTTTTTTTTTTGTGGTTGTTTTTCAGCTAATGGGATTAATTGCAGAACAGACATGTGAGAGACCTGTGATCTTAGATCTAAACTCCAAACTGAACGATTTGGCTTTGCTTGTTGAAGTAATCAGGTGATCAAGGCAAGGCTGCATGTCCAAAAGTTCAAAGGTTAGAAGTGGTGACCAGTCCCACATAAATATAAGTTGTGTAATGCTACAGGATCTTTGAAGTACTCACCGTGGATAAAGTTCTGTGATTCATCTTTCTGCCAAACTCATTCATGTCATGTAATCTATTGATTTACAAGTGCTGAGGAAAAGAAATACCAAATACATCTGGGGCTAAAAGCTGTCATGTGGACTTCAACCATTTGTTGCCCTTGAAGCATGTCATGGAAGATTTTCCATTTGGCAATAAACAAGTCCTCCTGAAAGGAAGGCACATTTTGTGCCATGCAACTTGTTCCTTCAAGCAGAGGTCAGGATACCTTCACATAGGAAGAAGCTCAGAGAAGAGATAGGCCAGGACACATTTAATGGTGTATTAGAGAAGCTCTTATGAGGCTCAGTTTCATTTAAAATCTGAATTTTAAATAAGTCACATGTACAATGTGGGTGTTACTATCTGCATGATTCTCAAATCTTCTTTTCCAGCCTATCAGTGTCTTTGAAATGGCTGCAAGAGCCATTCCTATAGAGTTTTGTAACAGCTTTGATACACTAATTTTAGTCAAGTCCCAGATGACTGACCCCAGCATAGATAAAACCAACATAGTCAGAGCAGGTCTTCCAGCCTTATTCAAAGAGCATTCTTAGTTTTGTCACCATAGAAAGTTCAAGTTTCTACGTATGTCTTTCACAAAGTTAGCAACCAAGACTACAGAGCACAAAAATGTTAGGTAGAGATCATTGATACCATACTTAACCATTGCTTTTCAGGTAGCTGTAGAAGATGTGAAGCACACTTGTAAGACCTGAGGTATTAGTATACCTGCTTGTAATTGGAAGCTCCAGAACAACATTGCTTCTGGCTGGCCTTTCCTTGGGAGGGAGACTGCAGAGAAGAAAGGAGGGTGAATGTAAGACAGCCGAGATGGAAAAACACAAGGTGTACAGAAAGTGGGGACCTTCTGCTGGGTTGGGAGAGTGTGGATACAAGGACCCAAGAAAAAGGTAAGGGAAAGGCTTTTCAGATAGTGTTGTGGCTGGAAACACAGGAGGGCTGTAAGGCAGGACATTGTCTCTCTACAGTTGATTCCTCCTGTGCTCAGAAAAGCAGGTCTTGTAAATAAAGAGATTGGCATCAAAGATACTTGAGTCCAAGACAAATGTAATCTCTCCAGATATGCTGAGATTAGTTTTAGATGTGGCCCTAAATGCAGGGCTTCAAGAATGCCCACTTACTTGGATTACAGAGAGCAGCAAGATGTTAACTCCTGAAAGCACTGATGCATGGAGCATATGCACTGATGTGAATTCACTAGTTTGCTGAGCAGTGAGCATAGTTTTGCATGACACCAGGAGGATCTAAAATAGCTGGCAATAGCCATGTAAGCATTCCCTTACCTAGACTCACTGAGCATAGTTAGGTAGTGTCTGAAGTGTCGGTTGCACGTGCTGTGAACTAGAAGACAACTCTGAGCAGTACCCAGGCAGTACTACTGCCTGGGGCCATCCATTGCCACATTTGTCAGTTTTCAGATATTGACAGACTTGTTTCCTTGCTTACTAACACTTTCAGTGTGCATGTGTGTGTATGTATGAGTGTGGATGTTTATACTCAAAAGAATATAGCTGACAGCAAAGAAGATCCTCTTACATATGTAATTTCGTGACAAAGTGAAAGTTAAAAGAGGAGAATAAGGAGAAGCCAGTAATTAGACCTTTCAGTTTAACTTCAGTTCCTGGGTGCTAATAAAGCAAATATACACTCTGTGTGTACATTTAAATCTACTTAAAGATGCACAGTATCCAGAATGGATTTATTAAATTGTGTCAAACCAAATTATGTTTCCTCCTGCCTCTGTGTATCAGATTTTGTGAAAGCAGTAGATCTTGATTTTAGTAAGCTTTGCCTCTGCATCTTTCCATCAGATCAGAGAATCACAGCATAACATAAACTTTCAGCAGCACATCTACAGAGCCAGAAAACAGTCACAGTGATGTGATAGTCTATTGGAACAGAACAATAAATCCAAGAGAGTTCCATGAGCTCCTTTCTGGAACTTACTATGTTTAGAAATATCTTGGATTGCAGAGTACATAATGTAGTTCTAAAACGTACAGGTAATGTGAGGCTGAGAAGGATTGTTGGAATGCTTTGGAGAATGGGATTAGAAGGCAAACATCTGCATAAATGAAAAAAATGACCTCAGCAATAATAACTGAGGAAAGAGGAAGGTACAACAGACATCTGCAGAGCCTTAGGGTTACTCTGCAGTTGCCCGTGCTCTAACAACTTTTGGAAGAACAAAGGGCTTCATTTTCTAATTTCTGTGAATATGTGTGAGTTAAAGGTACAGAAAGGTGCAATGTCTTTTTTCTGCATTTTAGAATGAATCTATCTACTAATGGAAGTGAAAATGGCCTAGGAGCTTGCAACAAGATGCAAAATGTACTGAGTTCCTGTATTTAGGGGCTGTAACATGGTGTTCATAATTATAGATAGCAATAATCTCCAGATAAGTAACTCACTTGGATGACTGATGACATGACTGCAGAGGGTATCAGGTTTGGGGGCTGTTAATTAAATACTAAAGTCTCAGGTCTTAACACAGTGTTCACAATAAAGGTAATCCTGGCAGCAGTAATGATGTACTTTTACCATCTCTAACCATGCTAATCTTTTGGAGAAGCAGCTGACAGAAACAGAGTGAAACTTCAGAACAAAAACATACATGGAATTGAGTTCAGCATTCAAAGACTGTACAAACATGCCAAAACTATTAATTCTTCCCTTGTAGCAGTGGGAGCAAAAAGGTTTGTTCCACTGGCTCCTGATCAGGTCAGTTCACCATCAGCCAAGGGGAGAGAGTAGCCAAAGTAACCTCCTGCCAGCAGTCCCCTGTGCAATCCCAGCACATGAATGAATTGTAACAGCTGCCACTGGAAAACAAAATGGTTGCATTTATCAAGAACAATAAGGGAATATACAATCCCTAATAAAGACCCTGAAAAATGTACAGCATCCAGAAGTTGCCATCCAGAAGCCCATGTTATGATGACACCTTTCTTAATTAAAGCAAGGACCTTCCATTTAGCACAGCAATAATAAAGGCAGAAATGTTCCCAAAGAGTCACACACAGTTCAAAAAGGAAAGCTTTTATGCATTGCACATTTGTTATCTGACATTATCTGTACTCCCTGAGTTTGTGGTCAAAATATAGTGCTACAAAAGACACTAGTTCTCTGTACATATCATAGTTTCATAAAAATCAATATCTAAAAAATACATATTGTAGTTAAGGGTGTTACTGATATATTACAGTCTGAGTAGGCTAACTAATAATGGACTATACAAGAAAGGTGAGATTACAAGAATAGAATAATAAAACAACAATATTGTTATCAGTGTCAAATGACCAAATCACCTAAAAAACCCCATCTTATCAGATTGAGTTACAGAATTACCACTAATAGAAATGGTTTCAGTTTGGTTTGAGTAATTCACCTTCTGACTAGCCTAGGATCCCAAGGGAAGTTACAGCCAAGACAGTTTCTGACCTTGCTGGCAGTCAGTGTCTATATCTGGAGAATACAAGCATCTGGCTTGCATCTTCCCTTTACCCTTCCCAGAGAAAGTCATCTAATGTAAATGTTCTCCAGCTGATCATAAAGACATGGGGATTTCACACTAAAATCATGTGGGTTACAGTGGTTCTGCTTATCACTTATCACCTGCTCATCACTTCCTCCTTCAGAGAGGACCTCAAAATCTTTTCAGGCCCTCGAGAAGTATGTTGCGATAGCTAAAAACTAGTCAGCGTTAGGGCTGTAAACTAGAAAACTATACTGCCTAATCAAATAGTAGCTTACTGATCACTTAGTTAGTAAAGGTGTTTCTGACACCTGTGTACACAGCACATGCATGTGCTGCTGTGTACACATGACCTCAGGAAAAACAAAACTAAAGGGCCTTGGTTAGAAGTGAAGTTTCTAACTTAGAGTGAGAGTTGAACTTTCAGAAGAGATATATATATCTCCAGCCTAAAACAAATACAAACAAATTTTGATGGTCTTTTATTAAAAATGTTTAGGAAAAGAAAAAAATTATCTTCTTCTGATCCCCATGCCTTCAGGTTTTGGATATTTTGCACTGAAGTACAGGGAAAACCCCACCATATTATTTTATACTTTTATAATTATTTTTGTACATTTTTCTAAACAAATCTAATCCGAAACAAGATTAGTGGGAAAGGTCATCTCTGGTGTTCCTATTGCACATAGATCTAAGTGTCTGGTATGTATTCATAACCCAAGGAAAAGAACAGAGATTGTCTGATGTGCTACCAGAAGTTAGCATGTCCCAAGTTTAGATTAGGGATAATGTCATTCTTTGATAAACAGCCACTGTTTCTTCAACCTCAGCTGTCTTTGGCGTATCAAATGTGTCAGAGGTGCTTACAGCAGTGTATAAGTTATTATACAACATACACTCTCACTCAGACATGTCAAATCACGTACCTTTCATAGTATTCATATCTGATGGCAAATTTAGATTATTATGCACCATATATTGTTTTCAGAATAAACTTATATTTCCAGAAATGATGTAAGGTTAAAATTATAAAATGATGCCATGCATCTAAGAAACCATGTTTTCCTAGATGTTTAATTAAAAACATGAATTCAGAAGTTGAGAAGTGCTACTCTTGTACGTCACATTGGGACTACAAAAACTAAAAGGCTGCACCTCAGGGAAGAGGGGGCAGGACAGGTGACCCTGAACTGACCAACTAGGGGTTCCATTCCATATATTGTCATATTCAGTATAAATCTCAGCTATCATGAAGGTGAAGCCCTCTTCATCTGTGGCTGGTGCCCAAAGAGGTCTCTCTCTCCCTTATTCCCTTTCTCTTTACCTGTGGGTGCAGAGGGGTTTAACAGAAAGCACCTGTTATTCATTTAGTGGCCAGCCCAGTCCTTGCCCTTGACAGCCATTTCTGCTCTTAACACTTAAATTTTACAATAACGGAAAATGCCTGGGCTGGGAATTTGTCTGTGAGGGTGGCAGTCCTCGAACAGCAGGAGTGGTGACTCATGTAGCAGGTACACCCGAGCTGCCCTGCAGCTTTATTTCTCAGAGGGCTGCAGTGTTTGTATCCCAGCGTTTGACGATACCCAGCTGGCAGAGTGACAGCGAGAGACTCGGAGCACAAACCAGAGTACACTTATCTGCCTATGATGTTTGTAAAGTGGGATTTTCACACCGTACAGGGATGCAGAGTGGTTCAGAGAAGAGCCATTCATCAGGATTCTCACACCTCACAGGGGTATTAAGATGAGTACCATTCCAGCAAAGGACTAAGATGACTGAAAGATCTTGTTCTGAACTGTTGTTCTGATTAGACCTGCCCTCATAGGCAGAAAATTAACGTGTATTAGGTAGGAGGACGTCGCTTTTCCACAACAAAACAAATATCCACCGTTTTTGTGATGGGGTGGGTTAGCTTTAAGGATTACAGCTAGCCCCCAGCTAGTCTGCAATAAAATACCTGTACTTTGTGTGTATACTGGTGTCTTGCACACGGGGAGAACGATCCCACTTTTGTGAGCAACACCAACAGGCGAACACTTAAAAAACAAAGTTGCCCTTGGTGATGGCACCACCATAGTAGTGTATGCTAATTTTTATGTCAAGGGCCTCTGGTTTGTCTCGAGGCATGGTTCAGAGGTGCCTCCCCTCAACGCTCAGTTCAACCTCCATTCAAAATTCTTCCCAGCGCAGTTTCTCCTGCAGCCGACACCTGCCAAGACCGATGTGGAGGCCCCTTACCCCCACGCAGTCCCGCTCCCCAGCCCCAGCCCCAGCCCCCAGTTTGGGGCGGGGCCTTGCACAGCTGTGGGCCAATCACGCACGGCGGCAGCCAGCCCCTGGGAAGCCGTCCCGAAGAGGCGGGGTGTGATTGGAGCGGAGGCTGTCGCTTGTGTGACATCGCGGAGAGCGGCATGAGTGGGCAGGCGGAGGTACGGACGCTGTTGTTCTTCCTCGGCTTGTGGAGACTTGGATTCAATTGTATCTGGGCTTTCCGTGGGAGAGGCCGGCGGTGAAGGGTGGCTCTCCTCGGCCGCAGCCTGCCGAGGGGTTTGTGAATCCCCGAACCCAGGGGGACCCCCGCGGCTTGGCGGGCTCAGGCACTCGGAGCGGCCTCCGGGAGTGCTGGTGGAGGCCGCAGAGCTTGGTCTGGCCTGGCAGCTGCGGCTGCGGGCGGAGCAGCAGCCTGTAGGCTATGTGTGCCTGTTCTGCCTCTGAGTATGCAATGTCCTGTGGCCTTTGGCAACTGCCGTTCCCCTCGGTGGAGTCACTAGAGCTGGGGACGAGGGTGAGGGGGCTGCTGGCGCCTCTGCCTTCCCAGGAGGGGTGTAAGCAGGGCTGTTGGCCAGCTGAGCCCCATCTGGCCTGGTGTCTTTCTTGAGCAATGGCTTGGTCGTGAGGAAGCAGCAGCTCTGGCTGTTCAGACTTATGGCCATCTCTATGTTGCATGTGTCCTGCATGTCCAACTGCCGTTCTTTGCCTGGCGTCCTCCACTCCTTTCAGCAGGGCAGAGGCTGTAAAGGTAGCAGCTCGGTGAGGCCACAGACAACCTAATTCTTCCCTGTGTAGTGCCTCTGTAGGATCACCTGCAAGGAGAGGTTTTTGCAGGCTGCAGTGGTGTTAAATTGTGTTTCATCTTGGCCCCAGGATGTTTTCTTTTTGCTTTCAGAAGCTGTAGCATGAAAAGGGGTACATGTGCTGTCCAGTCCTCTTTCACTGAGCTCAGCATCAGCTGGCCCTGCATGTCATTCAGTTCCACCAGATGGCTGTGATGACCAGAGGCTCTTTGCCAGCCTGACACTGGCTTTGTCTGGACCTGTGCAGTGTCTCTCCTGTCCCTGGGGAAAGTTCAGTCTTTGACCCTGCAGGCTACTGCTCCACAGAGTGGTTACTGCTGTCTAATTTGGAAACATTTGCTGGGCTGTGTCTTGATGCCTTGTATTTCTATTATTTTGGCTGCTAGTTATAGTGTCTTGCTTATCTTAGAATATAAGTAATGCACCTACATGAAATAGCTTGTGATATTTGCCATCAGTTATTGAACACTTAATGAAAAAAGTAATTCTGTTTCTGGCCTTACAGTTGCATGTATTATCTAAAACTAGTGTTTTCAAATTAATTTTTCATAATAGACTGGTTTGGTCTTTTATGTAATTAAGCTTTTACATGGATCCTCCAGCTACAGGACTAAACAGTTGCAGTCAGTATGGAGTTCTCTTAATATTCCACATGAATCTGTAGATGCAAAGTAATCTGGTTTTAATAAATGTTTAGGGGATAATGTCTGTGAAAGATGGGAGATAAAAATACTTTTTCCACTATGGAAAACTGTAGTTATGGAAGTTCAGATAGTTTATATTTCTTATTTATTTTAAGTCTTATGAAAGAGATTATTTTTCTTACTGTGGAAGACTTAATACTCAAATCAAATATGGCTGTTAGTTCTTGAATAGCTAGGTAGTGATATATAGAGAAGGTAAGAATGCTTTGAAGCACCCTTTGAAGCTAGAGATACTTTATTTTCCAATGGGAAAAATAAGGTGTGGGGTGATAAAGTGACTTACCCATTACTGCATGGAAAATCTTTCAGAGAGAGAAAGTTATGCATCTAGTACTCTTAAACAGCAGAAATAGAAGTGGGCTTGCAGTTTTGGTTTCTTAATTGAGTTTTCTTCACCATAACGTGTAGACTGGAAAAATGCTTTATCTTTGTGGCTTTTTGGTTTGGTTTTCTTTATAATATTGTATTCTATTTCATTTCCAGGTTAAAGTGAAAATACCTTTTGGAAACAAATATCTTGATGCTATCATTTCTGTCCCAGAGAAGAAATCAAGATATGGAGTGATTCTTACCCATGGAGCTGGAGGAGATATGAATTTCCCTCACTTAGTGTCTTTGGCAGCCTGTCTTGCATGCCATGGAGTTCTGTGCCTGAGGTTTACTTGTAAAGGCCTTAACATTGCTTATAGGGCTAAGGCCTTCAAAAGGGTTGTGGTAAGAAGTGACCAAATTCTACCAGAGCTTAGATCCATGAATGTTTTCTTCCCTGTTTCTTAAGTTATGACCAGAGAGTAGTCGAGCAACAGTGGGAAAATTGGAAGTGATGGTTGGCTAAAGGGAGCACTAGCTATAAAAAGAAACAGTAGCAACAGCTTTTATATGGGCAGTAGCTGGAACAGCTGCAGCAAGTACGTGGGGTTGGGTTTAGGGAGAGAAAAGCTTGAGGAAAAGGATGGGAAGAAAGCAAGGGTGTTTTGTGGGAAAGCTGGGAAAAGTTGAAGTATTTAGAATGAAAACCAGGTAGGTGTTCTGGGAGAGATTGGTGAGGGGAATTAAGGGATACAGTTTTGGAAGTGGTTTTGAGAGAAAAGACTCTGCTCTTGGAATTGTGCTTTGTCTCTGAGGTTTGGCAACTGGGAGAACAAGACTTTGGGGAAGGAGTAGGGAACTCTGGGTTGCAGGAAGAATTGAAGCAAAAGAGACTGGGAGCAGCATATGAGAGCCCTAGAACATAAATAGTCTTTGATTTCAAAATCAGTTTAAACTTACACATTTGTGCTTATCTCTTTCTGCTGCTACATTATTTAAGATGTTCTCATGTACTATGTCCTAATGTAGGTTGTGTTAAAATAAGTAACCTACTATCAGCTTAGAGTATTTTCCTGTTGTGGAGGATGTAGGAGGGTGTGGAAATTTTCTCCTGATTTTCAGGCTACTTTTGCTGGGTTGTGGGAAGATAGTCTGAGCACTTTGCCTTCAGCATCAGACATTTTTAGAGGGGAACCGAGTCCAGTTCTCAAGGAATTCGTTTATATGATGTCATTGTGATTGTATATATGTTAATTTGAAGTTAGACTTTGCTTGACTTAATGTGGATCTGTTTTTCATTATTTTTTGAAGAAGCATAATATTGTTAGTGAGTTTATATTAATATGCTGCTGTGTGAAGGTAATTTAAAGGCCTTTGCTAAGATAGTATGTGATTAGTTACCTCCTAAAACCTGAAAAATTTGTTGCTGAATGTTTTTTCTCTTCTGTCAGACATAACTGATGGTGTCTTAAATGTTTCATTGGAAGTACATGACCTTAGCTTCAGTGAAGGGCATTTTTACTGACTTTATTTGCCTTGCAATGGGCTAAGAGGGTCAATGTGGTCTGTTACTGTGACTAAGTTGATACAAAGTTTATGTTTGGTAACTTGATACTGTATCTTCAATTTTAGACTTTCTGAGAACCAAGGTGAAATTGCTTATGTTTATTGTGTTGTTGCTGCAAAACGTTATGAAAGCATTCATGTGGAAAAAACCAAGAAAGCAACTTACGTGTATCTGTTCATTGTTTAACCTGCAGTGCTGAAAGAGCTTCTGATTTTGTTTGGTAGCTATAAGCAAAAAACTCCCCAGTTTCCCAGATGTCTTTGTGCTGTCTTTTAATGCTTCTCTTTATCTTATTTCTTTAGGAATTCTTAAAGCTTTCTGATGATTATAAACTTTCAGGTGTCTTCCTTGCAGGTATTGTATAATTTTCTGTCTCATACTGCCTCTAATGATAGCAATCCATAATTACTCCATTTACTAAGTCTGTCTCACTTTGATAAGTAGTGGATGAACAGATGTGGATGACAAGTTTCAGTCTGAGGTGGGCACTAAAAGGTTGCTCTCTAATGTGGGAACAAGCTGAATAACTCCCACGAGACAGTATTGCCCAGGGAGGGCAGTTCAGCTACTAGCTGACATTGGAATGTTCAGTAACCTTCATTAATGGCTTAGCAGTCCACTTACTGCCACAGGAGCCTAGGTGCTCATGTACAGATCTGTATACAGGTGTCTGAACACTACCATCCCTGTAGCTGATGCCTGCATAGGGTGGGTGTGCAGCCTCATGCTCTCGTGGCTGGCATGAGCAGCACTGCTTCTCTGGCTCACCAATGGGAACATCCAGCCTGCCACTTTCATTGGGTTACCTTGGGGACATGGCTGTTGGGCCCTATTCACCCTCCTCATGATTCCACAGATCTCACTCCAGAAGGAGGAAGGAAAGAGCAATATATCCTGTTTTCCAGATGCTCTGGGAGAAAACTTCCTTGTCACTTGTGACAGGGCATGAGTTCTCTGCTGATCCATGTGTGCTTTTTAACTGCATATCCTGAAGAATTCTGGTTACTGGTAAACAGAAAACCATTTTCTCAGAACAGGTTTTGGTAGATAAAACCTAGTGGCAGATAAAAATACCAGTTATAGTATGTGGAAAGGGAAGTAATTGAGCATGATTAGGCATAACTTGATACTGGAAACTCTGAATGTTCTGACTAAGTGAAACCAAATCTGTGCTGACGCAAGGTAATCCCACTGGAATCAGCCACTTCTAACACTCAATTACAGAGCATTGTCAGCTCATATGCCTTTTCTTTGAGCAGATATTTTGATATCCCCTTGCTGTTACTGACAGACCTCATGCTACAAGTTCATGCCTTACTATTTTTTTTACCTCCCTTTCTACTTTTAATTTTAGACTGAAGTTTGAGGTGTACATAAACACTTGCTGGTTTTGTTGTGGGAGTAAGATGCATCAACTTCAGTTTTAATTTGAGGAGATAAAGGTTGCATGGAAAAAAACTACACAAGATAATAACATTGTTATCTCGAATTTCAAGGGTCTGGAGCACAGGACCTATCCCTCTCTTCCCGTTTCCCCCAGGATGGGCTGTTCTTTCTTTCAGTACTGCAAAGGATCCCTTTCCATTTATCCTTCTTTTCTTTTTTTTTTCTCTTTTCCCTCTATCTTTTTTAAATGGAGATGTGAAATCACAACCAAATATTGTAGCAGAGAATGTTGCAGAGAAGTCCTAGCACTTCATACTACTGGGATGATGAAATACACTTAGTTGGATTGGTTTTAAGAGCTGTTTACTCTACCCAAATGTAGATGAGGTGACAGTAGATGTACTTTTTTCCTTTCTTTTCTCATGGGGGAAAGGCCGTTCTATGGGCTCACGAGCTGCTGCCTCTGTGATACGTCAGCTTAACCAGGAGGAGGATGATGATGACTTCATTCAAGGGCTAATATGTTTATCTTACCCATTGCATCGACCAAAACTTCAGTCCAAGCTCCGGGATGAAGATTTATTATTTCTCAGGTGTCCAGTGCTGTTTGTCTCAGGATCAGCAGATGAGATGTGTGAAAAAGTGAGTACTCTTGTGAGTCCTGCTATGAAGGGGCAGTATGGAGGAACAGGAATGAGTCCAAGTGATCTATACTGGTATACACAGCTGTGACTTTGATTAATAGCCTTCTCTAAAAATATATAGATGTATCTATTCTGAAGGAAGCCTTGGGACTCTTCATCAAACATAAATGGAAACCTGGGAGTGCCTTCTTTTGCTGCTTAAAGCTTCTGGATCATGCTTGATTATCCTCTTTAGCAAACACATCTTTGGGCCACTAAAATACTGCTGATTTAAATGTTTGGGTTTTTTTGATAAGATTGCACAAATTAAAAGCAGTCTATAGAGGGAGTGAGTTATTTGCTCTTCTGTTTAACCATTTCAGGTTACAAAACCTAACAGCTGTGCTGTGCTACCAGTTTCACATTCGTTGCATCTCTGTGACAAATTCTTCCAGCAAAGCAATTCTACCCACAAGCCAGACTTCTGTGGTAGAAAGAGATATTTTTGTAGAGATGAAGAGATGTGCAGAGAACATAGTGGTTGTCTGCCTTGTTTTCTTGCAAATAGGTAGTTGTTATTCTTGAACAGTTCAGCTTGAATTTGGGAATGTGTGGAATTGGTGTTTCCCATGCTTGGACAGTTTCTAAGGAGTAATAATGCCTTCACGAGTGTCACGTTAACAGGCGAGACCTTGACCCAGGAGTCTGCCTGTTCCAGTGGAATTGTCACCAAAACAAGTGAGGCTAACAACCAGTAGATCCTTGGAGTGCCTTCTTCATGGGAAAATCATTAACACTTTCTGAGCTGTTTTTTAGATCAATTTGCTCAGAAAGCTTAACAGAGCCAAGGGCAGGTGTCTAGGGAATTACATTGTTACTCTCTTGCTGTACACAAATACGACTTAGGAACTTGTGTCATTTTATTGATAGTACTAACCTCTGGCAGTAAAAGTGGATTCTTTCCTCACTGTGGGGAAGAAGCCTGCACAAGGTTATGAACTTTGCAGTTTTTGAAGTTCTTATTTTCTGCTATTCTGTGTTTGAGTGAGGGCAGACCTTCAAGCAAACACAGAATAGCTGAATACAGAACCCTCACATCTTCTCTGACAAGGTGATTCAATGTGCACATGGAGCCATTTTGCTTTTAAGTGCTGCCTGTTACGTGTTGCACAGGCAAAGCCGAAGACCCCAATTTATTGCAGTTTGTAGCAGCTGATTCTCTGACTTTTTCATTCTTTCTCCATAGCAACTGCTGGAAGGTGTGGCAAGCAAAATGAAAGCCCCTAAAAAAGTCCATTGGATTGATAAAGCAAACCATGGGATGGCAGTGAAAGGACGAACAGCAGATGATGTCATGGAAGAAATAAATGCCCATGTTTTCTCTTGGCTTAGAGAGGTTATTGACTTGGAGCACAAATGATTTGCAGTCTTTAAGCAATCTTACTTAGCTCTTCATTTAGCTTTTCCTAAACGTAGCAAATCAGACTTTATTTCTGAGAGGCATATTTTTTAAAACAGATTTTTCAGAGGTCTAAATGTAAATAACTTTTTTGTATGAATGAAAAACATTGGCAAAACAATAAAGAACTTTATAATAAAGGAAGAACAGAAATACTTAATTAATACAAAATACTTATCATTGTTTTCTGTGTTTCTGTGCAAATAACTGCATACAACACTTAGTAATTCAAGGACCTAAGTAAATGTAAATGACTAATATTTGAAGTAATATGCTGGGAAAAATCTGTTTCGACAGCAAATTGTTAGATGTGTGTCATGTCTGAGTGTATTCCTGGTTCTGTACTTGTTTGAAATTAAAAACTGCTGATTTGTAGAACTCTGGGCACATGCCCTGAGGTTGAGTTGTACTACTCTGCCTCCGTGCTGGATCCTGGCACTCCAATGTGCTTCAAAACCTGTGACGTGGGGAGAGTAATATCTCATTTACCGTGTCACTACACCAAGGAGCCAGATTCTCTGTGTGCATGGGATGGAGGAGCAAGTAATACAGGCATGGATGTGCCTGAGGAACAAAGAACATGGGTCATGGTTTTGAGAAGTCACCCTCCAGCAAATTCCCTTGTGTAAAGAACTGGTCACAGAAGCCCTTTGGAGACATGGGCATGGAAGACTATGAAATGAAAATTAATAGAAGGCAGATTATGTTTATACTGGCGGAGGAAATCCTGGAGGAGGAAACTGATTCTCTCAGAAGGAACAAAGTTATGGTCTGAAGATTACTTTGGATAGATACATTTGGGGGAGATTTACCATTCCTATCTCCCTTTTTTTGCAGAACACACTTGTGAATAGACTCAGTGTAAGAGGCATGGGTGGGAAGTATCTGCATTTCCAAGGTATGTCAGGACAGCAACATGAGACTGATACAAACATGGCTTTTATTCAAATAAAAAAAAGTTTCCTGTTTTTTAACAAGACTCCACAACCACTGCATGATATAAAGCAAATGGGGGAGCTTGGGCTTCTTCCATATGTAGATTATGATACAGTAAACTTCAGAATATCCACATTATCCACTGGCATTTTAATCCAAATTTTTCTTCTTTCCTTAGGATGACAGTCTAAGAATGTAGGTAAATAGCCAAAAAATTCTTTTCTGTTCTGTCAGAGTTCATCTTTGGCCTGCAGTCAAGAAAGAAAAAACATTTTTCAATTAAATTGCAAACTCAATTTTTAACTGTCTAGTCCTTTGTTTCCAAGTTTGAGAGGTGTCAATGGTCTGATCTAGTAACTGACAGCACAGG
This sequence comes from Galbula dea, assembly GCA_013399015.1. Classification (NCBI taxonomy): domain Eukaryota; kingdom Metazoa; phylum Chordata; class Aves; order Piciformes; family Galbulidae; genus Galbula; species Galbula dea. The sequence goes on from VWZX01005960.1 coordinate 698,067, forward strand.
GCACTAAGCAATGCCTGTTCCCATTTGGTTGAGTAAGAACTGAGGACATCCAGTACTTTCCATTCAATGCTGTATGTATTCACTGTACCTTTTTTCTGTGGCAAGTACATGGGAAAAGGTCATCATCAGGCTGCTGCACTTTCTCCATCCCCTCTCTGATTTTTGGCTCACTCACTTGCAAGTTGGCATACTCCTAGTTTTTTAAAAAGGAAGGTATCATTAACACATAAACTTGTTAGATTGCACACCTGGTTGTAAATAGTCCACCAACTCAGCTAAGCAATTCTGTAAAAACTTGGGGGCTATGCAATCTGTGACTCCATACTGTGTTGCAGACAGGGTAAGCAGATAGTATGCTACAGACAAGAGTCCCTGGGGGTGCCTCACTGGAGCTGAAGTATCTTGGTGCTAATGCACAGATATTTTCAGCTGTGGTTCACAGGCTGTGTGTCTGATGTGGAATTCTTTGATCCTTGTGGGCAACATATTCTTGCAGATTAGATCAAGATTCATGGAATCTGATTGCTTCTGTCATAGCAATCTTAAGTAGTCTTAAAGGGTTTCATAGGAAATACCTGCATGCAATGTTTGTAAACCAACTGAAGTTCTTCAGTGCTGCTGCTGCTTTGTGGCCTCCAGTGCTGGACTGGCCAATTTCCAGCAGCTCCCTTGCCCTGCATTCTTTCTGTGAGATTTCTGTTTTTGTGGTAGGAGCCACTAAAAATGTACTAACCTGGAAAAGTTTGAAATAGTAACAAAAAATGTGGTCTCCCATGAGATTGTTTCTTGCAAATTCTTGTCCAGATTTTGCAATATTTTTTGCCTGTCAGAGAAAATAAAAGGTGTTTTAACATTCTCAAAAGTAGGAGTTATTTCAGGATGCTAGCACTGATTCTGGAGTTTAGTGTTGACCATTTAGGATAACTTACTTTTATTGAAGCATTCTTATGAAAATAACTCTTTAATTTTTCCAGAGTTCAATTTAATTTCAATGAAGGGCAGTTATTACATATTTTTTAAAGGATGTTGTTGTTACTTGCAGAGTTGATTACAATAATTTTTAAGTCCTAATAGATTTTTTTTGTTGCTTTAAAGAAATGCAGATTTTGCTCTCTCTCTTTTGTCTAGAAACATTGCTCAGTACTTCTAGATGTGTACTTACCTCTTCATCATGCTCTTTTGCCCACTGTAGTTTTTCTAGGAGGTCACTCAGGTCACTTTTAAATGGAATATAATGTTGCCATGGCTGCAGCTCATTATAAAAATGCTCATAGTAGATGGAGTCTTGCTTTAGCACCACACTGTTTCCTGCTAGTAGATAAGGCAATCTGTATGCTGCCACTGTGCCATCAATATTAATTTGATATTTATACTGGAAAGAAAATGACCATAAGTTATTAACAAACAGAAGATCCAAGTAGCTTGGTTACATTTGAGTATTCTGCTGGCACTGGGATTACTGACTTGCCGATACTGAGCAATGGAGGATTGGTTAGGCAAGCATCAGTGGTTAAGTAGCTTTTATTATTTAGTTTGGAATTCATCAGAGTGCAGGGTGTACAGAGATGCCCTCTTCATCAGTTAAGTTCTCCAGAAATTCTTAGATGCTGATCCTTGGATGTGAGGGTGGATGTGTCACTTCCTCCACTGATTTTCCCACTATGTTAGTTATGTTAGTAGTCCTGATCGCTGAATCAGGAAAAAGAAATAAAAAGGAACTTGGCGTTACACAGATCACACAAGGTTCTACAGAACCTCTACATGTAAATCAGACATTCTTATCCTCAGTGTAAGAGCTACATAGCAGTTAATCCCACTGGAGGGATGCCTGTTCATGCTTGTTACTAGTGTTGTGCTGAAAAACTAAAAATCACTTTATTATCAATAATGGATACAAAATTAGTTGATAATGGGAAAGAAAGAGAAGCTAGTTATGAAAAATGGGTTAGTGGCTTACCTTAAAAAAATCAAAAAATGAAATGTGCTTAACAATGGGGCCATAGAGACTTTCATCATGTTTGAAAAAAAAAAAGTTTGTGAAAGCAGCATCTATGAGCTCTGGATATTTTCTGCTGAGTTTTACAAGTTCAAGCCTCTCCTTGCGGCTGTCACGTCCTCTCCAGAATGCTGTGGTATTCTTCTCTTCCCATGGTGGGCCAGTGTTTGCCTGAACTGACATCATATCCAGACTGACTCTGGAGGAGAAAGAAGTGACTTAATAGTGAAGGCTGCTGGAAGTTTTCTTAAGTGCAATTACTTAAAAGAGTTTACAGTGACCAACAGGCAAATACCAGGGATAAAGGTAAGTCATGAGCACGCTTGTTATCAGTACTTTTCCAGCAATTAAAATGGATAAGCCATGTCAAGTTTACAGGCCTGTGGCAAGGCAGCATCAGTGCAACAACAGTGTGTGTGGAAAGAATACCTGTCAGTTGTCATGGAAAAAAGTAGCTAGAAGTGGATGTGGTTGTCAGACAGATGACAGTTTTGCAGGGTAATGTAACTTAACTAGCTTAATGCAACATATTTCACTTCCTTAAAAACACTGGTTAATTAAAACACATAAATTGTGGAGAGCAAAAGGGAACAAATTTAGGAGAAGTATTGATAATAATGACAAGGAGCCTGAACTGAATTTAGTGAAATGATAATCAGATTCAGAAAGGATTACAAAGATCTCGTAGAAGCTGGCTGTGAACAGTTTCAAGACAGCACCAGAGCAGTCACCAAGGCCAGTGACGATCAGCAATCAAAAGTGGAAGATGGTAGGTCCTAGTCAAGAATTCTGGCTACTCTGGGTTTTCAAAGGTACAGAAAAAAGACTTAAGGAAAATCAGGAAAAAAAGAGGCCTAGCCAGTTCTCAACATGGTCATAGTGGGGAGGGGGGAAACAAAGGACTAAGTATTAGTATTAGTCATTTATGTTACATCATCGATACCTCGGTTCATGTTAAGATACTGATTACACAGTAACTGCCTACCTATGGGGTGCCAGTGTCTCAATGAATAAATAAAAACAGTTAATATACTGTTAATACAAAGATCTTTTTTGGAAGACCATTCAGAGTGAATTTGGGGAAAATATCAAGGCATTTCTTACCGTCCCATAGTCTCCAAAACTGAGTCTGTTAAGTCATATGTTGGCATGACAATGTCTTTTGACTCACTGGACCCACACCATGAAAAGATGGGGTGCAGGTTCTCTGGGGACTTCTTTTTCTCCAGAGGCCAGTCCCCCAAATTAACAAAAAATTCTACATCTGGCATTTTCACCTAAACAGAAGCAAAGTAGGCACAAATGTATTTTAATACAAAGCAGTATTCTTCTGCTGGCATCCTGCATTTTAAAAACAACCTCACTAAGAGAAAATCCATGCCAGGTCTCTAATATACTTAAGGTACCTGTAATAAATCACTGAAGTTTAGAAACATGTTAGAAGTACCTTTGTCTCAAAAGGGTTTGGCTACTTGTTCTACTCTTCAGCACTAAACTTTTTTAGTACAGTGCCATCTAATGGTTACAATGAACACAGAAAAGCTACAACTTACATTTTGTATCTACATCCTCAATGGAAGAATCATTTAACAGATCAAATCTTCTCCAACACAATAGATCTGTTGTCTTTCAGTGATGCTGTCTTAATAGAAATTCATGAAGTATTTAATGGAGATAGGACAAATTGTGTTTTCTAGATCTGTAAACAGTTCTGTCTTTGGAGTTTTCCAACATTTAGCCTAGATAGCTTTGATGAAATTTAATTCCATTATTTCTTGTCCAACACTACTGACACCAGGAACAGCTTACTTTCATCTTCCATACAGCAACCTTTTAGACAATTAAAGGCTACATTTGTATCTTCCATTAGATACTTTTAGATGAAACAATGCCCACTTAAATAAATCTTCATTTGTATGTCTAGTCATTCTTACCACTTTCCTGTGCAGTATCAGTAACTGAATGATCTTTTTTGAAGCATGACACCCAAAGGCAGATTCAGGAGCATAACTCATCTGTTACTAATCTGGAGTACAGTGGAAAGGTTACATTTCTTTCATGTCCTTGTTCTGTTCATGTGTTTATTTAGCTTTTCACAACAGCATGCTACTTGTTGACTTATGTTGTATTTGTGATACTGTAACCTCCACACTTTTCTGCAGAAAATAACCACTCTCTCCCCATTTTAAATACCTGTCATAATTACATGACTTATCCAGCCTCTGTGTAGTATCCTTCCCTTCTCCCTTTATTTTATCCATTTTATCATACAATTTCTCTTACTTGTTAAGAAAAGATTTAATTATGATGCAAAGTTTTACTATCTTGTTTATGAGAACCCTGTCAGGCTTACCCTCAAAAGCCTAGTTAAGATACATGGCATCCAGACAGGAAGCCTATTATCATGCTATAAAAAGAAATTATATAGTTATGACTTATTTTTGATGATAAATCCATGTTGTTACATATCAATTACCTAATCTTTCAGCTGTTTAATGTGTTTATTTTTATTTATACGGAATTCTTTTTCAGGTGAATGACTCCGTAATTCAGTATCTCCTCTCTCTTCTTTCTTTTCTTTTAAGACAAATTGCTTTGTCTTTTTACAGTCAAAAATATCTATTAACTTGGTTATATCCATATTTCTGTTACTACTCTCTTTACATAATAACCATCTATTTGTGTGTGCTGAAAGTTCAGCCTGCTCTATTCTGTCACTGTGTACAGGTTTTTTCCCCAAGTTTCCCTAGGAAAGAGTCTGTGTGTGCTTTTTGCTTGTACATCAAGGGAGTTTTCCCACACTCTGTTGGGCTTTTGGTATTCTTTCTCAATCCTTCTTCTTTACAATGTACATAATTTAATGGAGAATGATATACATTCCCTTTTTTTTGTAAACCATCCTGTACAATGTACTAGCAGAGACAATTTTCTGTAAGATGCTATGGAATGATTTGTTTAGCCTATAAAAAAAACCCAAACCAAAACAAAAAACCCAAGAAACCACACTGTCCAAATCTCTCTCACTCTCCTAAAAAAGCCTGCTATTCAGTTAAGATTTGTGAAGCTCCATACACTGATCAGATAGCATTCTAGAACATGCCAACTTCAGACAAGGAAAATCCATCCGACCTTCCCATTATCAATCAAAGAACAAGAGCTGTTTACCAGAAATAGTACCAAATATGATGAAGTACATTTCCCAAGCCCAGGCTTCTAGAAATTAGGACATATAGAATAAATGACTATTCAGATGTACTCACTTTTCTTGTCAAAGAAAGCAGTATGGCATCCATGAAGATTCTGAAGCCAACATGTTCCCCATATGTCTTTATATAAACCTGAAAATAAACAAAGGTTTACTGGTCTGGTGTTTCCATTTCAGACACAGGATGGCACAATTTGGAGCTCTTTTTAAATCACTTGGTAACTAGTCAGATTGAATGGCTGTATAGATTTATGCACCAGCTGGGAAGCTTTAGAAAGCTCATCTCTCTAACCACAGAAAAGTGATTAAAAAAAGGGTAAGCTTTGCTTGCTTTTGCAGCCATTTTAGGTCTGTCTCAGCCTGGTCACCTGTTTCTGTTGTGTTCCATTGTTCTCCTTTTCATATGAGACTCTTATGAAGTCAGAACAGTTTTGTTAAAAAAAAAAAAAAAAGGTGATTTCTTTACCTCAGAATCATGTACAAAGTAATTTATTGATGCATGTCAAACTAGATGATTGTGACAATCCACAGCAATTATTACCCACAGGACAGGAAGCTGAATTAGCATTAAGGAGACTTGGGGCTGTGCCCAGTACTTATATTGATTGCTTGGAAAGTAATTTGCTTTCACTGGGCTTCAGTTGTAACATGGAAAAAAAGCACTTTACAAAGTAGGCCAGACAGTGTTGTGCAAGTTATTCAAGGACAGAGACGCAAGTAAAGAACAGACTACAAGAAGCCTTTCAACTGTGAGCAGCCAAATGGGCTATTTGTATGGCTTGCCACCAAATCCCTGTATGGCCTTCAGAGCAACCCATTCCATACCTCATTATCTTTGATGGTGTAATGACACAAACTCTGTCTTTGTCCAAACCTCTGTGGAATTTCTTTTGCAATCTTATCTGGATCAACAATGGGAAAATTTGCTAGGTCTCTTTGAATCTGTGGAATGATTTGAGGGCAGTTCATCTCTTCCAGCCACACACTGCTCTCCTCTTGAGGGCAGTCACAGTTTTCATGGTAAATAGGTCCTATCAGGAACACAATTATTTTATTTTTAGTAAGTCCCACTATTGAGATGTTGAGATCACAAAAAAGGGTCAGGCACTGAGCATTTATTGCTTAGGGCCAAACCTTCAGCAACTCTAAATGGACATGTCTGAACTTTTTTTGACTCCAATGAAGTCGTGCTAAGCTCCATCAGCTTCTGTGTGAGCCCTCTACATGTATTTACTAGGCAACAGCTTCACAGCATTTGTTTCTTTTTTATTATTTTGAACCTTATGTGCAGGACACTTCTAGAGAATCCATAATTCCAATGGGATTTGATAGTCTGGAGAAGTACTGAGGTCTTGTAGAATCCCATGGTAATCCTAGAAGGCATTCTGGGGCACAGTTTGTGAGAAAAAGCCATGGCAGGAATTGTGTGTAGTGCTGCTTCTTACCTTCTAAAATATATGGAGACTTTGCAACGTGTTTATCTGCAGTTTTGACTTCTATCTTCAGGTTTTTATAGCTTGCATACATCCTGTATCTCACAAGGAAGGAACCATCTTTCCTGTCTAAGACTTGCACACCGACCCGAGTGAACTGCTCATCAGGAGCAGTGATCTTCACTTGGAATGCATTTTCACCAGGTGATGAAGTGAACCTACCCAGAGAATAAGTGTGAGCTTAATAAAACAATGAAGCACACAACAGCTTTCTTGGTCAAGAAGGTTCCACTCATTGATACTCATGAGCACACCTCCAAAATCCCTCGGTGGCCTACATGTTGAACAGTGGTGAAAATGCAGTCTTTGATTCTATGAGAACAGAGCACCTTTAAAAATCTAGCATAGTTCTTGATCAGTAGTAGCTCAAGTGTAAAATGGTAGGAAAGTAGAGAGCATGCAGACAAATGGATCTTGGTAGATGTATGTAGATGTTGGTAGATGTTCTGTCCCACAGGCACAGAACAAGGGGCAATGGTTTTAAACTGAGAGAGGTATTAAGGAAGATACTCTTTACTGTCAAGGTGGTGAGGCACTGCAACAGGTAGCCCAGAGAAGCTGTGGAAGTTTTCAAGGTCAGGTTGGATGGGGTCCTGAGCAACATGATCTAGTGGAACATGTCCCTGCTCATGACAGGGGGGTTGGAGCTAGAATGATCCTTAAAAGTCTCTTCCAACCCAAACCATTTATGATTCTTTTAAAAAAATACTAGAACAAGCTTCATTTTAGCAGCTTAATAAGTCTGTTATTTTACATACAGAAGTAAAATGTTTCCAGATTAATTTTCCAGGTATTATTTAAGGAAGTAAAGAACAAAGTTTAACTTCTTAATCATTATGGTAGCTCACACAGGGGGGAGAAAAAAAGGTATTGCAAATCCCAGTGTCTTGGTAGCGAAAAACCAGTCTAGTGGGATCATGTAGTTTAGTATGTACTTAAAACATTTTGGTAAAATTCATCATACACCAATCATACAAAAAGCTCCATAAACCCAAATAAAATAATCTGAAAAATTATGAAGTTGTCACATATCATTGAGGTATTAACAAAGTTGGCACAGTCTAAACGCTGCATGTGCCAACTTTCTTCCACCTCTTTAAACATGGTCCGAAACATATAGGCAAACTTGGAACAGAGAAGAGGTGGTGGGAGTGGCAGGAGCCTGGCCACCTTTCCTGAAACTTGTCCAGACATACTAAAGAATTGACAGTTCAACTGAATGCAGGAAATTCAGGATGAGCTGAATTGGCAGCTTGCAGTCTTGCATGTGCCACGGTGCATCTGATCTGGACAACCTGGATGGAGCACTTGGAGCTCCTATCTAGCTTGTACAGTCAGGGTTTCTTTCCTGTAGGAATGGAAAGCCATTATAGTGTTCTCTGAAAACTAACTTTACCTGTTTTATTCCTACAAAGTTTTCCTAAAGGCCTGTAGAGAAATTCATAAATGCATCTACTGATCTTCTGACTATACGTTTAAGAGAGATACTTATGTTCCCAGCAGTGGAAACAAGCAGGACACCAGAGCAGATATACCATAAATTAAATATATTAGCTACCCTTAAGGTTTTGACAAAGCAGAATAAATCACAAATTGTTGGCTGGACTAATACATTTTTTGCTGTTGGACAGTTCAATCCTTTTCTCTCATCTCATCCCCTCGTGCAGTTATTTGATACTCCTAGAAAGATTAATTAGCTCTTTCTATATGATACATAGAAAAAGTCACATAGGAAGCCTCCAGCCTTCCCTTTCTATATGAGAATCCCAAATAAGTTTCTGCCTAAAAGAAACAGGCAAGGTCATCCTGATCGAGGACAGGGCGCTGTTGGAATTAAAGGCTGGGAGTGGTGAGCAGGGTTCGCTCCCTCAGAAATAATCCAGCAATTACGATTTGGATCCAGTGCCCGCAAATACTTCAGCGACTGCCCAACGCGGTGGGCGCACCCGCACACCCGTGGGGGGGATGCCAGTGCCTGGGGAAGGGGCGAAGAAAGCTCTCCAGTAACTAACACGTTTCACCCTCCTAACCGGGTGAAACGGGGGGCAGGAACGTGACTTATTAACCCATTTCTCGGGTAGTTCTTTCTTTTTTTTCCTGCCCACAATATCCGTGAAAAGCAGCTGCCGCCGCGCTTACCTCTGCCCTTCGGCGTCCACGGCCTGCACGTAGAAATAGCGAGCGGGGAGGGCAGCCCCCGCCCGCAGCCCCGGACCCCATACCTCGCTGCGCTCCGGGCTCGGCCGCACACCCCCGCCCACGGCAACAGCTCCGGCTCCCAGCGCCAGGCAGAGCGGCCACAAGCCACGCATTTAGAGCGCTGCCCCCGACGGAGAAACAATGCCGGGACCTTTCTTCTTCCCTCACCGCCGCACCGGGGAGTTCTGCCCTCGGAGCGGCTGCATGGGGTGGGGATCGCGGGGCCGCTGCCGCCCTCTGCCTGCGCCGGCTGGACTCCTCAGGGGACGGTTCCCGGGAAGAGTGGGGAAGGAAGAAGGGACCGCCAGGCAGCCAGACCCGCCTGCTTCCGAGGGGGAGGGACGGGACGGGGCGAGCAACGCTGCTGGGAGATGTAGTCCAGCTGAGGGGGGCTAGGAGTATAGCGGAGGAGGCCGTTGGCCTGGTTAGCCCGGGGCTGCCTCGCCCCCGGAGCTGCTTTGCTAGGAAGCCCCCTCGGAGGAACTGGGCTGAGGAAAGCTGGCTCTCCCCGTGTCTCTGATGTAGGCATTTGGACATCTCTGTGTCGTTTTCTGTGTTATGAGCTCAAGTCATCATAGAATGGCTCAGGTTGGAAGGGACCTTAAAGATCATCTAGCTCCAACCCCCCTGCCATGGGCAAGGATGCCACACACTAGAACAGGTTGCCCAGGGCCACATTCAGCCTGGCCTTGAACACTGCCAGGGATAGGGCATCCACAACCCCTCTAGGCAGCCTGTTCCAGCCAAGTCCTACCCACTCCATTTCCATAATACTAAGGTGACCACTTGGGTCAATGAATGTAGTCTTTTCCAAAATTATACAATGCCTTAAAAATTACCAGGCTCCAATTTTTAAAGGCATAGATTTTGTCTCCCACTGACAATGACTTTTCAGGACATTCAGCAGTTACAAACCTTGCAATTTCCAGTCTAAAAATTCATACAGGCCCTATTTTAAATCCATGACCCTTCAGCTCCTCACCCATCCCCATCTTTGGTCTCCTGATGTATTTCACACTTGCTGCAATCACACTCCTTCTCAGCTTATGATTTGCTGTATAAGGCAAGCAGTTTCCTTTACTGTAAAAGAACTTTAAATTTTATTTAAAAAGAATTTTCATAGCTATAGAATTCACAGAATGTCCTTACTCCTCCTAGCAGGACGACACTGGCACATTACAAAAAGCGGAGCAGTGATGAAGTAAAGCCTTCACTTCCACCCTCCTGCCATTCTCTCCTCCAGCTTTTCTTCCCCCACGTAAGCACAGCTTAGGAAATCCGTGTGCAAATCAGCACTATTTGTCAGCACCCAAACAAGTTGTAAAATAAGTTGTGTAACCTAATTTTAGTCCTGGCTGGCAAAGCCAGATTTGCTACTATCCTAATGCCTATAATTTGGCTCAGAGAAAAAAGCAAAATTGTTTAATTACTTCAAAGGCTGTTGGCCAACAAAGGCTCAATAGGGTTCCTGCTGGCAAAGGCACTGGGGACACTCCATGATGAGAGGCAAGTTGCCTCAGGATAAAGGCACATCAAATTCTGAATCTGATCTAGATGTAGATGTCTTACTTGTGTCCAGGGGACAGCGAACTTGGTTGTGCCAACAAGCTTTAGAGGACTTCTGCACCTTTGCTCTGCCTAACCACTGAAAACTACCAACATTTGAGGCGACATTTGAACCTTTTTTCCATTATTTGCAGGACCTCTCACAGAAACTGTTGCTGTGAGCAGGGGCTCTGTGGGCTGAGGGTGCCATGCTGTAATCACTTGCACTGAATCCTCTGTCAGCAGGACCCTGTGTAACTTTTTCTTCTTTCGCTGCTTTAGTTTTGATTTTAAATTTTACAACTACTTTGTTATAAAAGCCATTATTTCATACTACAAATCTGACTATTCAAAAATAAATATATTTTCAATAATTGTGGCGGTACTGGATGTGCTCCACTCATATTTTCAGTGTCACTGTGTGCTTGTTCATGTTGAAAATATGCTGCCTGCAGTGAAGCAGCAATGGGAAACACTGTCAGCAGTTCCAGACGCTGTCACCTGAAAAAAACCTTTCATTCCTTTATGCAGATGTCCTGACGTATTTTTGTGTGTTTTTTTTAACATGTGTTCTTACTATAGGCAAAGGGGAACCAAGAGAAACCTGGTGCAAGTAAAAGGTCCAGAAGGAACTCAATGCTCAACTTTTACTCTCCTACACCTTCCCCACCTGGAATGGGAGATGTACATGTTACAAGTGTAACACCAAAGCTGAGACAAAACTTAACGTGAGCTTAGCCTAGCCTACTTTAAACCTACAGGCAGCAAGACCTCGGGGCACCGGGCACAGAAGAGCTGCCTCTCGCCTGGCCGCCAGCCAGCCCCGGGCACTGTTCCGGGCCCTGTAGCGGATCTGCCGCGCACCGAAGCATCGTTTGGGGAAGGCAGGCGCAACGGAGCCCGGCACGCAGGAGCACCTGCACTCGAAAGGGACGCGGTGCTGGCGGAGGGGTGACCGCGAACCTGCCGAGACAGAAGTTTCAAGGGGCAGACAGTTGCTCCTGACCTGGCCAGCATCACGAAACACTCGCAACGCTGATGGGTAATTTGGGATTTTCTGCAGCCACGCATTCATTAAGTCAACAACATCTTCCCCTTCTTAAGTGCGGTTGGAGCTCCCTGCCCCTGGCAGGCAAGGGCTTAGCAGACAAAGCCACGTTTCCTAGCCCTTTCCTCTCCCTCAGCTTACATCTCCTACTCGCTCTCCCATTTACCTCTTGACTCTCCCTAATCCCCGTGCAGTACCCGAAGCCCCATCTCAGCGGGCAGCCGACAGCACTCCCCGACCCCTGTCAGGCCAGACAGGACCTCGGCATCCAGCCGGGGTGCTCACCGCTGCTCCTCCCCCGCCCGCCCGCGGGGCACCGGCAGACGAGACCACGAAGGCCCATACGAGGGGTGGGGAGGAACGGGACGGCCAGAGAGTTGCTTCCCCCGGCGCCGAGGCGCAGCCATACAGTCCAGCCAGGAGACGCGCAGCCGGTTTCTCCGAGACACGGTGAAGGCCCGCAGAGGGAGCGCGGCTACCGCGGAACCGCTCCCCGCTTCCCCCCGGCCAGCTGCGGGAGTTGGTGCCGCCGGCTCCGCCACCGAGGGGGCTGGAGGCGGCGGGGGCGCAGGTGAGCCTGCGGCACGGCACCCTCCTCCTCTTACCCCCCTCCCCGCGCGTCATGTCTGCTTCCGGCGCGCTCGCATCCTCGCTCCGCCGCGGCCCGGAGACGCGACGCAGGCAGGTGCCGCGTCCCACCGCGCAGGTAATGGGCCGGGAGGGGGGGACACGTCGCCCAGCAGCTAGCTGCCCTTCCCTTCTGTCCCCACCACCCCGTTGATCGCTGCCGCACCGCCGGCCCTCGCCGACGCTGAGGAAGGGAGCGGGCGCACCCTCCTGCCGGCGGGGTTCGTTGCCACCGGGCCGCGGCTCCTTCCCTGCCACCCGGGGTTCTTCACTCTGGACCCGACTGGTAGCAGCCGCGTCGAGGCCCCGATTGGCGGCGCCTGAGCCCTCCCGTCCCTCCCTGGTGCTGAGGCAGGGTGTCCCCGAGGGCGTCCACGGTGGGTGATCCTGCAGGAAGCTGGTGAGAGCAGGTCGTGCCGCGGCTGCTCGGCAGAACTGGGGTTGGGCGCCGCTTGGCTGCGCACACTGAAGGCAGTGGCCGAGGACGTGCGTACGTTTGGCTATTTCTTTGTAACCTTCCAATTAGAGCCTTGGTGGGGTTTGGTTGCAGACCCTCTTCTGGCAGAGGAAGGCTCTTGCGCTGTTGGTTCAGTTCAGTGACCAGAAGTCAGTGTTACAGGAGTCTGCTCTGGAGAGGAACTCCTGCCTCCTGCTGCCAGGTTTCCCCTGGGCTGCGGCATGTGTCTTCGCACCGCAGACGTACGGAGATGACAGATAAAACATACTGTCAGTTCGCTTTTTAAAGAAGATCAGTAAAAGCAAGCCAGCCCCCTAAATTTGTTTGGTGATTTTTAGCTACTATAAACAAAACCTGCTCTTCTTTCTCGCATATTGAAGGAGACAGATAAAAACCAAAAGGGAATCCTTAACAGCCTTATTAGGAAAGCAGCGAAACAGATTGAGGGTACTGTCAATTTACAAGCAACAGAGATAATAGTTACTGTTACCATTTCCTGTAAGTTTCAACTTCACTTGCAGCAAAAGTCTGCAGGTTTCTTCAGAATTAGGTGGTCTTAGGTTGTTGTTTCTGTGATTTATTAATTTGTATGAATTGTTTTGTAGTCCACACATGCAAGGTGCGTGACTCTGAGGAATAGAAGTGATCAACCACAACTACATAAGTGTAGGAAGCTTTTATTATTTTTTAAATTTTATATTTTTAACTCATGGGCTGTTTACAAGTGTAATTACTCATCATGGTATTCCTGTGGTGTATGCTGTTAGCACCTCACAAATGATAAAAAGTGCTGTTTGTAGAGTTCTGGAGATGCTTAGGAAAAGACATGGTGTATATTGTGATGTATCTTGAAGGTTGTTTCAGCTTTTATTGGGTATGAGTTCAAAGATAAGCTTCATGTGCATTTTTTGTTGACTGAGACATCTCTATTAACTTCTCATTTTCTTTCAGGTATCTTGTCAATACCTTGAAGAGGCAATGGAGGCAATGGTACAAATTCTGTTCTAATTAAAACATAAAGAAAAGTATTCTTAGCTGAACTATACTCTTTCAGCATCATTCAATGCCTAACATTTCAGAAGATGAAAAGGAGAATGGTTCTGGAAATAATGGAAACACTGAAAATAAAGCAGGGAAAGAATCCCCAGAAGGTTCTCTTCATGATCCCATGAAGCCATACTGTGTGCCACATGCCTCCACTGCATCCTTGGTGTCTAGGGGAGATGGGCACTATCCATGGGGATGTCCTGTGACTCATACACGAGAGAAATTTTATACCATCTGCTCAGACTATGCTTTTTTAAACAGAGTAACATCTATTTGTAAAAGCCCAAGTGCTTCAGTTAGTGCTTGCCTGTCAGCCAGTGCTGCCTTAAACGTTGGAAATAACACACCTAGCTTACTCAGCATTCAAACTGGTGCTTCAGAGATCATCTACAGTGAAGATGCTAACTTGGAAAGCTTGCCTGATCATCTTGGAAAACTTCCACTGGCATGGGAAATTGACAAATCCGAGTTTAATGGCATGACTACAAATCTGAAAAGCAAAGCAGGTGAGGTGGAGAAGATTAGGAATTGTGATAGGAAAAAGCTTCATGTTTACACCTCTTTTGTGGAGGGGGCTGGTCAGTTCATGTGTCTCTTGAGGAAGTGCTGTAGAAGCACCTGTACTTCATTTCAAACAACCTGCTTCTCTGGAAAGGAGATAGTGAGTGAGGAGGAGTGAAAGTCAAGTGTAGCTGCCTGGGGAAGTGGCTTCTGCTTAACCGTGTGTGGGTTTTTTGGTGTTGTTTGGGGTGGCTTCTGGTTTGGTTTTTTTGTTTTGATTTGTTTGTTTTTTTTGTTGTTTTTTTTTTCCTCGGGTTTTTGGGGTGTGTTATTTCTTTTTTTTAGTAGAACCTAGTGTTTTGTGCAGTGATTACTTTTACCTGTTAAGTGCAGTTTTGTCACTTACAAAATGTTTCAGGGTACTTCAGAGATGTATTTTGAAATTAAATAAGTCAGTTGTTTATGACAAGAAGTAAAATAAATCATTGCAGTTACCTAGGAAGGCAGTTGGTTTCTTTAACAGAACTGTATTTATTTTGATTTGCTATATGTATACAGTGTTAGGGAGCTCATTTCTTTAAACTGACTTCTTGGCTGCTTCCTGCCTTCTTTCTCTGTATAGTCACACACTGGAACTGTGAATCAGGCACTCGCATGCACAGTTGCTCTTCTTTGTTAACCCCTCCACTTACCTAGAGCAGACTGTAGTTTTTTTGTTGGTTGTTTGGGTTTGGTTTGATTTTTTTTGTTTGTTTGGTGTGGGTTTTTGGTGAATTTGGGGGGTTTTTTGTTGTTGTTTTTGTTTTTTGTAATGGCTTGGTTAGCTACTCAAATTGCTATTTCCTCTACCTTAGTATGAAACTGATTTAGTAAAACTTAAAACGTGTTTGGCAAGTTGCCGTTGGCTTTTCATGTGTATATATGGTGTGCTTAAAAATAAGAAATAAATTATAATATCTTATGGGATGGACATTTTTTGCTAGAATATATCTAGTTTATTTCATTTGGATGTGGTGGCTTCAAAATGGAGCAGAAATACTCCTGGTGTGTTGTACATTTCCCACTGCCTCACTAACTTGCAGAAAGGAAAAGACTTTGGGGGTATATTATTCTTACTTGATTTGCATAAATTTCTTCATCAGAAGGTATAGCTGGTTGCAGAGCTTGTCTGTGGAAAACAAATGTTTCATTGTATTTCCCTGTGCATTTAATGTTAGGAAATGGGAAGTCCATGTTGGACTGAGGGAGAGTCTATTTTTGGGATCATCATAGAATCATAGAATATTAGGAGTTGGAAGGGACCTCGAAAGATCATCTAGTCCAACCCCCCTGCCACAGCAGGATTCCCTAGACCAGGTCACCCAGAAACGCATCCAGACGGGTTTTGAATATCTGGTTTAATGCATTAGAATAATCAGATTAACTGCTCTCTTTAAGGACTTGGGCAGGTCATCATTAATTCTATTAAGGAAAAACAGGATGTTGTTTACAGAGCTAATGGCAGCTCTACAAACTCCTTGACAATCTGGATTGTGTATTTGAGTTTTTTCCTTCAGTTAATTTTTAGTCTCAGTTTTCACTTACACAACCAGTGTCTCTCTTTTGTGTGTATGCTACTACTAAAAAATATTAAAGTTAAGGGTAGACTAGATATTAATTTCTGAAATCTTTTTGCAGGCAACATGAAGAAACAAGTGGCAAAGAAGAAGTCCATAGACAAAAAAAGCAAACAGTACAGAGAGTGTCCTCAGCGCTCGGCTCTTGAAGATGTGAAGGAGAGGAAAGTGCTGGACCTCCGGAGATGGTAGTGTTTATGAATTGTGTTTAAGGTTATCTCCACACGCTTCGTTGGTAAACACTGTTGCTGGTTACCTGATTTCAAACTTCACAGAATCACAGAATATCAGAGTTGGAAGGGACCTTGAAAGATCATCTAGTCCAACCTCCCTGCCACAGCAGGATTCCCTAGACCAGGTCTTTCTACTTTGGTTTTTTTTTGGAGTAGAAAAGGGGATATGTTAAGTATACATACATGAAATATCATACTTTCTACCAGAATGAGAGCTTCTCTCCCATCTGTTGAAATTCTAAAACCATTTTGTTTCTAAACATTTTTTTTCCTTGTCGAGGGATGGACTTGGTGATCCTTGTGATCCCTTACAATTCAGAACTTTCTCTGATTTTCTTTTTAAACATTATTTTTTCTTTCAATAAGGAAAACAATTTTGTGAGGATTCATTGCTAAAAATAAAATGCAAGTAATTAGCATGGTTAGGCAAAAAAGAAACCTTACACATAGTACTGATGTGCCTTCCTCCTGATTTTTCTTTTCACTGGAAAATACTTAATCAGACACTGTCGGTTCTGTACAGCCTACATTATATGAAAATAGTTTACTAAATTCACTCAGTTTAAAGAACCCATCTGGTTCTTACTATATGTGTATGACATCAGCAAGGTAGAGTTAGCCTAGGGAGTCTCTGACCTGGAATAGCATTCATTAGTAAATTGATAAGAGATGCAGTTTACTACAAGTTAATGTGTTAGAAGACAGTGGATCCAACTGTGTGTTGTATTAGTACAGAACCATATTTTCCTCCAGGATCATTTGTACAGACCTCTTATAGGGCTGTTAGAAGTTTGACTGGTTTGTTTGTAAAATGGTGCTAGTATCTGAGAAACTTCAAAACATTGGTTAACATATTTGCTCTTTTTTTTTTTCTTTAACTTTGTAATACAGGCAACATAAAAACCTTTGCTCTAACATGGCTTTTCAATGGCATGAGACACAGAAAAGCAGTTCATGTTGCTGCTGTAACTGAGTCAAGAATACTTACTAATGTGTTTGGGTTTTTGTTTGTTTTAGGTATTGTGTCAGCCGACCTCAATACAAGACTTCCTGTGGAATTTCATCCTTAGTGTCTTGCTGGAACTTCTTGTATAGTACACTAGGAGCGGGAAGGTAAGTCACACATAGAGCTCTTTGCCTCTAGAGAGTCTAAAGTATGTTGCTAATTATTTTACTAAACAATGGGTTTTTTTGTTTTTCTTTAAGTTTACCACCTATTACTCAAGAAGAAGCTTTGCATATATTGGGATTTCAGCCTCCATTTGAGGAGATTAGGTTTGGTCCCTTCACTGGAAATACAACTTTAATGAGGTATGTTTGGTTCTTTTGTGCAGCTAAATTGTTAGTGTAAGTGACATAAAACTAGGAGATAGAATCTTTAAAAATATAGTTAATGTAATTAATTAATTAAATTTATTTAAACAAACAAACAAAACAGTGTCTGACACAAGTTAATCCTCTTAAGTTTTAGAATAATGAAACATACCCAGGTACTCTGACAGTGACCAAAAAACTCTTTGAAGAATTTTTGCACTAGCTGTTTTGTATAGTGCCATGTTGCTACATAGATCCAGATGAATATGAAATTCTACTTGATTTTTGGTTCAGTTTGTTTAATGGTTATGCAATAATCTAATGAATCCAGTCTTCTTGTTAGGAAATTTTTATTTTACCCTCATTTTCCTGGTTTTGGAATGTCACTGGAACAGCCTGAAAAGGCAACTGATATACTAGTAGCTTTATGTAAAAAAAAAATAAAAATAAAAAAAAAATAAAAAATTAAGAACTGAAAATGGGATAGTGAGCACAGAACTGCATCTTTGCAATGGAACTATAAAAAAAATAAAAAGGAAAAGAAAAGATGGGGTTGGAGTCACAGAACACATGAACTTTCAAATTGTTTCACTTCTGCTCTGCTGTTTCTGATCTTGACGAGTGAGGTCTAAACTATTTGTCTTTTTTTATTCTTTTTGTTTTATTAAGCAACCCTATTTAATAAACCAGGGGTTTTTTCTGGTTTTTTTCCCTATTTTTTTAATCCTTGTTTAGGGCCAGGAGCGTATTCTAAATTTGAGTGTTGAACTCTGAACAGAGCTTTGCTATGTTATCCTTCTGTGAGATGTAAAAATTTTGCAGTGTTCTTGCCTGTTTCATGAGTTGCATTTGGTCTAGTTAGTATTCTTTGAAGGCAGTATATAGGGTTTGGCACAGAATGTAGGTGCTGCATTTGAAAATATGGCAGCAGTCTGTTCTTTTAATGGTAGTGTACTGGCTAGATCATTGCAGAGTGTGATGAAAACTTCCATCTCTGCCTTAGGAGAGTCACATCCAGATTTTGTATCTCTTTAGGAGTATGTCAGAGTATAGCAACCATTACAGATCAAGCTGATAAAATATTGTTTCTTTATGTCAATAGTCTGTACAGACAAATTTGTAATTATTCTTCATTTCCCTGTAAGTGCCCTGTGTGCTACAGAAAAGTTACCCTTTTTAGTGGGTTCTTGTGGGTGGGTTTTTTACTTTTTTGTTTTCTTTGTTTGTTTGTTCTACCTGGTCAAATAATTTTAAGTACTTGGCAGACTTCAAAAGAGAAGGGCTGAGAGCCAGCCCCATCCCCCAACACAGCTTTATGATAGAGGTATTATCTTCAAAGATTAGAAGTTGAATCTTCTAATGTGGAAACATGAACTTCTGAGGCCAAATCTTCTTTGCAGACTTGTCCTTACTTACTGCTGCTTTGAGGAGCTGCAGTATGGGACTCCTGTAATGTTTGGGCATTGTGGAGATTATGTGGCAGAGGCCCAACATGATATACAGAAGGTCTCACTTGAAGACTTCTGCCTTCTGGTGCCTTAGAAGATTCCTTTTGTGTAGCTTACAAATCACTGAAGCTTGGCACTTCAGTATTTGAGTGTCTATCTAAAGGCTGAGTAACTAAAGTTAGAGGTGACTGGACTGAATGCAATAGGATCAACATTTCACATCCAGCCCTTGTGTTATGGCTCTATGTTGGGTCTGAAAAGGCAAAATGAAGGAAAAGGCTTTGAGTATTTATTTTTCTCTGTAGGGCATGTTATGTTTTGTTTGTATTAGGGTTACCATGGTCATCTACATCTGCATACTAGTGTGATTGGTACTTAGCACATAGAGACACTTTTTCTAAACTGTCAAGAAGAGGAAAAGTAGGAGGAAAGAAAATTGCATTTAGTAACTCTTGGGATACTATAATCTTTAAGCTTATTGTTTCAGATGGTTTAGGCAAATAAATGATCACTTCCATATCAAGGGATGCTCATATGTTCTGTATAAACCTCATGGGAAGAACAAGACAGCTGGAGAAACTGGTACGTAGCTAATCCTAAAGCATTCATCTCGCAGTATATAAACTGAAAAGTCCTGCAATGTGTACCATTTGACAGGAAAAATTCTATAAGTAGTACTTCCAGTTTGAGATAAGCTATCAAGAAGCTTCACATTGCCTGATTTTTCTGGTTATACTTTTTCTCTTATTTTGATAAAATAGATTCTGTGCTATATATTCTGCTATCACAGCACTGGCAGTGTAAGGCATCTGGCAGGATGCTGTGTTTCAAGTTCTGTGTTAATGTCCTGGAAGATGGTTTTTGCTGTAAAATACTGGGGAAGCAACAGAATTTTATTTCAGTGTTTTGGAAATGTGTTGTATAAAAGTTTAGAATGCACAGCACAAAACTATTCATGTATTTAATAAATTCTGCCTGACTTTAGCTAACACCTGTCTCTAAAATGTAGTTAGGTGAGATTCTCAATTGGCTTATGCACCTACATTTTTATGTCTATTTTTAAGTGTGCTACCTAAGGAAAAATTAGACTTTCATACACAGTTCATTAGCTTCTGGTATAGTCTGGATGACTATCCTTCTAACTGGGAGGCTCTTTAAAAGAGTAAGACCATGCTGGAAAGTTTTGAGGGAGATTATTAATTAAAGTGGAAATTTTTTTTTTGTTCTTGGTATCCCATTTGGGAATTCTGTCACACTTTAGTGCCTTTTCTGGTCTTGTCCTGAAACTGAGCACTGCAGTCACATTACAAAATATTGTATACCCAAATGTGGAATGTATTCCTGACACTAGGAAGATCCAAGAAGCTCATGATACCAAAATGTCTGAAAGCTTCCAGGGGCTTCAGTAGTATCATTGCTGTGTGCTTCAATCTGACCTGGGGCAGTAGGACTGCATTGTGTTGCAGTGTGTATACCCCAGGTTAAGAGATACTTCTGTGGGTTTTTTGTTTGGTTGTTTTTTTGGTTTTATTTTTTTGTCAGAATAAGTAATTTTTAATAATGACTTTGATCTAAATACAATGGATAGTTTGTGTTGCATTTCCCTAGTGCAAACAGTATGGCAAATGTTATTTATTTATTTTTGTACTAGGTAGGAAAAAATACTAAGAAGTTTGAAATCAAAACTGTGGGTTTTGCATGCCTGTCAGGGCATATCCTCTAACTTAAGAAGCAGTGTAACTATTTGATGTTCTCAGATAGACTTTTTTGCTGAATATGTTAGGCAGGATCCAAAGCACTCTGAACTGTAACCTGATCTTTCTTTGCAGCTTCAGGGGCCCTTGCAAAGCTAACACGAGGACTGAAAGATGAATCAATGGCCTACATCTACCATTGCCAAAACCATTATTTTTGCCCAATTGGATTTGAAGCAACCCCAGTAAAAGCTAGTAAAGCCTACAGGTAAGATATATGTTTATGCTTATTGTAGTGGAGGAAATAAATGTACAGCAAAATTTACTGCAAGTTGATACCATTTTTCTCCCTGTATAACACTTTAGTGTGTGTTGTAAAAGCATTTATCTCTGAACTAGCAAAACACTACTGCATGATTTGAAAGGATTGACTTAACTAAGCAGACTAGACTGAGAGAACTTAAACAAAAAGCTATGAATGGTACTAAGATATGGTTTAAAGATATTTTAGCCATCTATGGAGAGGATAGTTTTATTTACTTGAAGGACAAGTGAAGGAAACTAGTCAGAACAGTAAACCATGGGCTGAGAAAAGCTAGGTGTGTTTATAAGGAAAAACAATAAAAAGCCAGATAATTATGAGGAGAGTCTGTTCCCAGAGAACTTGGAGGGGAAACAAAAGAAGTATATGTTTGTCTGTGTGTTGGGATTTTTCTTTATATACTAGAAGCAAAAAGCCTACAGTGATATTAATCCATTATAAGTGGATGTGATAAAATCTCTACTTGGAGAAACCAGTGTTTGTGCATGGTGAGAACAGGGGGTGTGTAACTCTTGCAGGGTGATGGTTGCATACTTTTTTGCAGTGTTGACTAATAATGATGATAAACTGCAACTAGTGGAGTGTAAGGCTTAGAAAATATATCTGAATTATTTGTTACCAAGAATTTATGGTGGGAGAGAAGCTAGAAATGATCTCTGGACTGTCACAGTATGTTTGGCTTTTTTTAAACAAGCTTGGAATGCTGGAGCACTTCTCAAAGATCAGGAGAAACTTAATATGCCAGTTGTTTTAGAATGAAGATACAATTACCTGAGTAATTTCAGATTTGTCAGGTTGACATTACTCAAGATAAAATAATGGAATAGTTGATATAAGTTTCAATTAAATACAGGTTTTAAGAGCATAATAGCACTGATATTCATACTGAGTTTAGGGAAAGTCTTGCATTAAACCCTTAGATTGTAAGTTTGAAAAATTTCATAATGTTGAGGCAGTTTGTCTTAGCTTTCATAAGGCATTTAACTTGCTGCTATATGATATGCTGAGAATAGTTAGTTTTACTGTTGTTTTTTCTTTCTCGAAGTAGTTGCAAACACAGTATGTATTGGAGGTTTCTGTTGGACTTTCTCAAGGTTCAACTCTTGATCAGTATTTATGAGTATTATCATTGAGCATAAGAAGACAATCCCTGACGATATGAGCAGATACCAAAAGTGGGGTTTGCTAAACAATGACAAGAGTAGGTCATGGTGTAAGGTGAGCCCCAGTCTTGCACTGTGCTTACCAAGCAGTCTAGGTTTGGCTGTTTTGAAGATGTAGAGTCACAATGTCGTGGGTGGAGGCTGGGCACGACCACCAACCCCCGGCAGACGTTCCTTATTACCCCCTCTCCCCTCCAACCAGAAGAGATAGGGAACAATAAGGGCAGAGAGGCTTCTGGATTGGAAAGTAAAACTAAAACTACTTTAATAATAATAGCAATATTAAATGAAACATATATAAATATATACAGGACCCAAACACTGAACCCAGGTCCCCCTTTTTATGATAACTACGTCACCACCGAAGCTGCAAATGTCCCGTGCTGCAGCTCCCGGTAGCAGCTCTCTTCCCCCAGCACGAGTCCAAAACAGCTCCACCGTGTTCCAGCAGCTAGCTCCCAGTAGCAGCCTAAGTCCCAGCACAGACTAAGTCCCAGGGCTCCAAAAAACTCCGATTTCCATTTCCCCCTGGGAGCAGGGTCCTTCCTTAGATGCCTGAGCTTGGGATTCAGGAATTTCAGGTTTTAAAGGGGAAGTTCAGGTAGCTCTGGCAAGGTGTTGGGGGGGAACTGGTACTGAATATGATGTATATGGAATGGAATACTTTTTAGAAAATAAAATCATTGAACAGAATTAATTCTGTTCTAACCCAAACCAGGACATTCTAACCCAAACCAGGACACACAATAAGGAATGGAGAATGCTAGAATTCAAAATGGTGCTTGTTTGTAGGTAGTAAAGGGTAATCATCTGAATCTAATTTATTCCTAGTGAGTCTGACCATATGGTTAATGAAAGCTTTTGGTATATGAACAAAAGAATACAGTTTATTAAGACTGCATTCACTGACATGCCATGTGAGTGAGAAGAGTGTGGAAAACAGGCCCCAAATAGAAGTTTAAGACATCAGTCTGCTCAAGTTTACCAAAAGCTTACTTGGATTCCTTACCTGGTCAATTACTAAAAATCTGCACTGGAAGAGCAAAGTAAAAACAAAGTTTATAAGTTTACTAGATAAAAAAATGCAGTTTGAGAAATAGTGTGGTTCAGTGTACGGAAACTTAACATGCCTTGAATCTAGTTTGAATTTATATTGTTTAGTAATAAGTGAGAACAACAATTTCAATACTTCACCCATGGTTGAAATGGATTCTCAGTCACTAGTGGTGTTATTTTGAAGTTGATGTGGGATTTTTATCCTAACAACAGATCTCTTCCAACAATGTAACTTGAAGTAATGAGTTCATGGAGCTTTTATGGTCCTATTTTAGGCTGGAGATCAGACCAAAAGAGCATCCCATTCTCCTCATACCTTCTAATATCTTAATAGGAAAAAATGTGTAGCTTCCAGAGGCACTATTGATAGATTCTGCAGCAGTTCTTGTTTACCTGTTTTTGCATTCTAGTTGCAAAGGAAAGCTTTTCTTTAAAAAACTAGCTAAGAAGCATTTACTTTCCAAAAGAAATAGGTAGATAGGATGCTAGACTGAGCTTAGGAGGCAGTTTTTAGGTCACCCACAGACTTCCTGTATGATCTTAGGTTGCTGGATTTGGACTCGGGAGACCTGGGTTCAGTTCCCAGTTCAACCACAGACTTCCAGTGTGACTGTAGGTAAGTCAATCTATCCTGTGTCTTGGTTTCCCATCTGTACAACGATGGCATACATTGTTACTTTACAGAGAAATTTTTGTAAGTGGACAAACAATTGCAGAGGCAATTGCAATTCCCTAGGCAGAAAAATCTCAGATTTTGTCACAGTTGAAACTGAAGTAGTTTTTCACAGGTTATTTACACACAGGAAGTCACAGAACAGTCTTCTGTATCTCATCAGTCTGCCCTAATATCTGTCACAAATTTTCCCTGACAAGGTTACTGCATGCTTTGAGTTTCTTGGAAGTTGCTCACAAAAATTGAAGTAATATGGGTTAAGGATTTTGCTTTTTAATGTGTGGTATTGGATGCTTTGAAGGAAGCAATTGAAGTTACCAGTTGTTTTCATACAGGTTACCCTGCAGCTGTTAGTAACAACTGTTAGCTGGGGTATAGTTTAGAAACAGTGGAAGGGCCTCTTTCATGACTTTGCTAGACATCACAGATAGAGAGGAAGATATTTGTTCTACTTTCATATGGCTTTCCACAACTCTTATTTCCATTTTTACATATATATTTTTATATATGTATATATTTATAGTTACATACATATATATTTATGTATATATTCATATTTGGATCTTATACTAGTCTGCCTTTCATCTAAGTAACACATTTTTTATCAAGATCTGTCTTTTTCCCGAATAATAAGCAATGGCTTCTATCTTGCTTGCAGGCTTTGTGAAACAATGTTTCCTTGCACACAATTGCAGACACTGTTCATAGCACAGGAGCTGGTTTTTATGCTGAGAAAACAATTGTAAATGTTACAAAATCCTGGAAAGAACAGTAGAATGCTAATCTCTTTTTTTCTTTTTAGTATGCACAATAAATCTTACTAGGATTGTATCTTCTATTGAACAGAGGTCATGTCCTGCAGCAAGAAGTAGAATATTGGATCTTAATTGGAGAGCCAAGCAGAAAACATCCAACAATACACTGTAAAAGGTACGTTACTTGGTAGGAATATGAAACAATATGTTGTATTTCAAAACAATTTGTATTTCTCTACTAAGTGTCAGCAAGTGACTTTTTAGTTCTTTGAATATACTGTAATTCTAACAGAAACAGGTGCTTTAGTGAGAAACTCCATGCTTTGACCTCAAGGCTGGTTCTGCAGTTTAATATCACATGGCAAGACATGTGGGCCACTGAAAACCAGAGCCTGTTTCTCTTGTGACACAGCTCACATTAGTCAAGAAGAAAAGACACCTCAAGTGTCTGCGGTTGTGCCAGTTGTGACTTAAAGGCTCTATGAACCTCGGAGTAGTTTACGCTGCAGCTGAGGATGTACACAGGCTGTGTCTGTGGAGTACACAGCATGTTATTCTGCTACCAAGATCTCCTAGTTCAGGTGCAACTACAGCCATCTTACTAGCTTATCTATGCATTGAAACAACACATTAATTTACCTGGAGTACTGTGTTCAGCTTGGAGGCCCCCAGCATAAGAAAGGCATGGACCTGCTGGAGCAGGTCCAGAAGAAGGCCATAACAATCATCAGAGAGTTAGAGCACCTGTCCTATGAAGACAGGCTGAGGTAGTTGGGCTGCTTCACCCTGGAGAAGAGAAGGCTCTGGGGAGACCTTGTAGTGGCCTTTCAAGACTTAAGGGGAGCTTATAAAAAAGAGGGAGAGCGAGATTTTTTACATGGGCAGATGAGCCTTAGTGGTGCTGAGGTTTCATAAATGTCAGCTGAGTAATAATAATCCTGTTCTGTAGGTGGACAGATATTGTCACTGACCTAAACACCCAAAATCCAGAATATCTAGATATTCGACACCTAGAGAGAGGATTACAGCATCGAAAAACAAAGAAGGTAAGGTAAACTTACTAAGATGGGAGGAAGTTCATGGTAGATTTTTATTAAACTTATTCATACTTCAACAGTGTAAGATAACTTCAATTAAAAAAACTTGCTATGAAGTGTTTCTGAAGACAGAAGTCAAATGTGGATACTTGTAGACCAGAGTCATTTATATTTACTTGCAGGACAAGATACAATAAGTAGTAGCCTGCCATATCTTAGGATGAACCAGGATATTTGTGTATACAATGTATTTTGTCACAACATTTGACCTTATTGGCTTTGAATGTAGGTGCAGCAAGTATAGAAATACTCTACAGACAAACTACAGACAGGTCCTCTTGGTACATGACCTTCTAGCTACATGTAAGTGGGGGAAAAAAAGAACAGTTGAGTAGGATCAAACATAAAAGAATGCATGTGTCTCTCTTGCATGGACTTTCTGTCCATACATACAGTTTTCCCTTTCCTCTAAATAGGGCTATATCTCTTGAGGGAAGGGAGAGGAATGTATTTTTGATTTGCAGATTGAAAGTCAATGAGAAAGGCTAAGCTGAAGAGATGATTTTTAAATGTGGAGACCCCGTGGCAGACTGAGTCAGCAAGATGAGAAGGGACCAGGGTAGATAATTTGTGTGAAAGTGACTAGAGAGTAAAAACGACTAGGGGAGGATAAGCTGTACTAGCCCATGAAGTATGAAAAGGGAATTAAAAAGATGAGAAGGAAGGCAGTAATTGAATCTGGGAAGCAGTCAAAATTGATTGAACCGAGTTGTTTGTTTGGTGAATGTGGTTTTGTGGGAGTTTTTTTTTGTTTCTGTATTGTTGTGGGGTTTTTTGTTTTATCTTTAAAAGAATTCTGTTACCTGCCAAGAAGTTAATTTCAAATATGTGTGCATGGTATAAATGTGCCTGTGTGGATTTAACCAAGAACCTTTCTCCTTTGATTAGGTTGGAGGGAATCTTCATTGCATCATTGCCTTTCAGAGACTTCACTGGCAAAGATTTGGCCCTTGGAATTTTCCATTTGGAAATGAGAGACAGGATAAACAATCCCAAACACAAGGACAAGGAATTTCCAAATCTGAGAGTGAAGACAATATCTCTAAGAAACACCATGGACGGCTGGGTCGATCTTTCAGTGCTGGCTTTCATCAAGAATATACGTGGAAGAAATCGAATCTTCGTGAGAGGAGGAACAGTGGCTATCAGAGTTACAATGATTGTGATGGAAATGATTAAAATTAACTTTAGGTGGTAGAGTTGATACATGAAAGTTAGTTTTAATCAAGACATGTTAGGGATCTATTAGTCCTAGAATACATATGAATAGAAATTATGGTATAAGATACAGTTTCATAATTATTAAATAAGTCTGATTATATGGTTGCAATGGATGAGATCTGATGTATAAACTGACAGATAAGCACAGATTATTATACTTTTGCAATCAAAAATAAATATGACTGCAAAATCAATCATTTATTTTGAAATAATTCTACTATGCCCTGATCTGTGAAAGGAGCAGATTGAAATTAGTCAATGTAATAAACAGACTTCACTGAAAATACTTATTATTCAAAAGCATGAAAATTTATTATATGACTTTATCAAAAGGGTTATTCTGCAAATGGTGTAAGGATAAAAGTAAACATTGCCTTTCTTTTTAACACTCCATTCTATTAAGCTGCCTGTATGCAGTGAAAAGTTAAAAATCACCTAGGTTAGAGTCAGATTTACAAAGTGAATGTACAGTCTCCATTTAGTCCCCAGTAGACTTCTGTCAGTCAGATAACCATATTTTTCTCAAGCAGGTGTCAGTTTCTTTTCCCTTAGCTGGATGCCTGTTGTGGACTTGAGAGGAATCTCCTGTGGCAAGGAAGGTTCAAGGACAGGCCTTTTTTGCTGATTTTGCTTTGTGGGTACAGCAGCCGAATTCTTACCCTGGAGCCTCTTGAGAGCATAGACTTGCTTAATGCAAGCCTGTGAAATTCAGTATTAAAAAGCTGCAGTTACCATTAGCCAAATGATCTAGCTGAACACTGTGTTCTGTTGGCAGTTCTTTTCCTTGTTCAGTCGGTTTTCTGCTGCTTTTTTTTATTTGTTTGTATGAAGGGGATGCAAGTGCTGAAAACTGCTGGCAACCCTGATGATACTATATATACCTCTCAGCCAGCAAACAGTTCAAGCTCCTTCAGGTTTCTATGTGCAATCTCCTTTTTCTTTTCTTTTTTCTTTTGTTTTGCCCTAATTTGAAATCTGTGTTTGCCCAAACACATCTCAACAGTGGTAACTTTCAGTGTACAAATGTTCATACCTGCTCAAGGATTAGTTTTGTGATGTAAAACGATTTGTCATGGAATGCAGGGGTTTTGTAGGTTGCTGCTTTTGTTAACCAAAAATGGGAGACTTTTAGACTTTTGTTCATTCAATAAAAAATGTTTTCTATTTGTTGTTTGATTTTTCGTGTGTCTTGGGAATGGTGACTCCACCTGTAGTGAAAGTTTTAAGGAA
The DNA here is from genome assembly GCA_013399015.1 of Galbula dea. Lineage (NCBI taxonomy): Eukaryota > Metazoa > Chordata > Aves > Piciformes > Galbulidae > Galbula > Galbula dea. Next base: position 726,007 of record VWZX01005960.1, read on the forward strand.
AGTAGGTAAGTGAAAGGTCAGAACTGCAACCTCTGCTTAGCAAAGTAATCCTGGAGGTAGGATCTCTTCGCTCATAAGCCTGTGCAGCCAGTGTGACTTAACTTCTAGTATTTAATTTCCCAGTCTGCAGGCTGATGACTGAAAATACCCACAGGCTTTGAAAATTTATTTTCCAGATGAACTGTTTTCCGACCTTATTTTTGCACACTGAATTTGGGCTGTGGACTCAGATTTGAAGAAATTAAAAGAGTGTCTGAGCTGTGTTCTTTAACTTTTAACACATAAATGAATTACATGAATGTCTATCAGTTTTCTGTATCTGATACTGTCTCTAATAGTTGCATTGGGGAACGGCGTAGCTTGCTTCTATTCCTAAGCCAGGTGTATTGTGGAAGATTTCTGTTTTTACAGTTGTTTTGCTCTGGAGTTGGAGGCTGCCACACTTCATCAACGAAGTACGTATTGTGTTTTATTCTTCTAGCATTAGAAGAAGGAAGATGCACGTCCTTGGGGACCTGCTGCTGGGAGCTTTCCCTACAGCTTCCCTGGTGGGAGATGTGTTCAGTGAGGGACACAGGATGGGGTGGGAGCGGAGCGGGCAGAGCACAGCTTGCAAGGGTAATCGTGTGTAGGGGTAAAAATACCCAACGCAACGTCCTGTCTTTGTGTGACGTAGCGGCTGGTACTTCACTCTCCTTAGGGCAGGCGAGGGCCCCGCGGGTGGCTGCCGGCCTCCGCGCTGGGGCGCGCCCTACTCAGGCCACAGCGCGGTTCCCCACGGGTGGCTGCGGACGGTGGAACTCATCGGAAAGGGCGGTTGGGACTGCACGCCCCAGGCAGCTAGAGCCAGACCTGGTGAAAGCGGTCAGCTCCTGGGAATCTCGGAAACTTGTCCCTAGCCGGACCCGCCCCGCGGACTGCACTTCCGGTGGGCAGCGGGGCAGGGCCAGGGACGCGCATGCGCACGCTGTTGGGGAGGTTGTGGGTCTGCCGAGTTCCGCTACGACTTAGGTGGTCGGGGATTGTTGCGGGCACCTCCAGCTCTCTCCGGAGGTGAGCCTTACCACGCACGCCAACCTACAGCTGTCCGTACCTGTTTCGCCGCGTCTTGGCAGCCTTCCTCTGCTTTCCTCTCCCCTGCCTTGCCTTGGGCTGGGCCTGCTCCGGGCCGAGGAGCGCCATAGCGCGTCCCCGGCTGAGGGCTGGTTGTTGCGGACCGTGGTGAATTCTTCAGATAGGGTCTGGGGTTCTCCTTCAGCTGTCTGATGACTATCCGACGAGCAGCCCTTGACAGGAATTTTAAAAGTTTTTTCGCGTACTGGAAGCTGAGGGAATTGTCCGGAACTGGCCCGAGTGTCCTCAGCCCAGCCCGCCCCAGTATTTCTGCTTGCAGTGATAATGCATTCGTATTAATAAAGCATTAACGTGGATCGCATAATCTTTGGGTTATTCCTTTTGTTCCTCATAGCTACTTAGAGAGACAAGAATCTAAGAAAGGAAAATGGGAGTTCAAGGACTTTGGAAACTGCTTGAATGCGCTGGGAGACCTATAAACCCAGAAACACTAGAAGGAAAAATTCTTGCTGTTGGTATCCTTTAAAAGTAATTCCTTGAAAAGGAGCCAGATTCGTGAAGGATTTTTAAAACCTTTTCTTTCTATGTGATGAGGTTTTTGTGGGGTTTTTTGGTTGTTTTGGTTTGTTTGTTTTTCATTCATAGCAACATTTTGATAAGTAGCTTTTATGCTTGAAATTATGTGGAGCACTAAGGTAGCTTTTTTTTTTTTTTCTTTTAATAGTTTCCTTACCTATTTAAGTGTTGGGCTGTAGGATTTTTGCTTTATAAGTAAGTGGGCTGCTCACAGTAAGATGATAGGATGAAGATGTTTAAATATTTTTGCACCAACTTTCCTATCATATACACTTGGTTAAATGCTGGAAAGATGTGGGAAGAAGGTACCCTTTATGTCTTTGTAAAAATAACTGGGGAAGTACTACTTGCTGCACAGTTGTTCCACCTCTGGTTTTTGTCCAGGGGAATAAAGGCAAAAATTTATTCTTCACTTGTGTTTGGATAACTTGGGTTTCAATAAGCCAAATCTGTAACAGTGAGCAAAAGCCCACTTTATGGAAAGTGTAGTATGTGGGTATGAGAGCACATTTTTTCCTCTTAACGGTTCATTAAGATATCAGTATTTGGTTGAACCAAGCCATAAAGGGAGCCAGAGATCGTGGCGGTGGCTCCATACGAAACGCTCACCTCCTCACGCTCTTTCGGCGCCTCTGCAAGCTACTGTTTTTCCGAATTCGACCTGTCTTTGTTTTTGATGGAGAGGCACCACTTCTGAAGAGACAAACCTTGGTAAGGATCTTTGCTGAGTCATTGCAATGCAAAAGAGGATGTGTGCATGCTGATACTAAGTAGCTCTTTATAATTTCTTTCTTACTCTGCTTTGGCTCTGAGCTGTGAGGACGGAGGGCTTGGTTGGCTGTTAGAGCATACAGACTCAGTCTTGTGTAACTGTTGGAGCACGCAGGAGCTCCCTTTTGATGTATTCAGGTTTGATTTGTATAGAATGGAAATTACAGACAGGTAGATGATGAAATAAGCCTGGATCTTGCTCCAGAATGGACTTGAACACAACCCTTGTGAGCATTTGTACTGGGAAGCTGAGAACTGCTTCTGACTCCTATAGAGGAAACCAACATAGAGAGATTTAGAGGATCTGAAGGCTGTGTGCCCATTGATACAGGTTGCGTTAGGAGTTGTCTGTAGAATCAGAATACAGAATTATAACATTAATTCACTAGAACATGTATTTTTATCATCCATCAAAATCTTGTTGGTGGTAATCTTATCTTCACAGGCTAGGCGAAGACAAAGAAAGGAAATTGCCATCAGTGATTCCAGGAAAACTACAGAGAAACTCTTGAAAACGTTTTTGAAGAGACAAATTATCAAAACTGCACTTACAGGAAAAAGGCAAGAGTAAAAACTATTTCCTCCCTGTTTATAAGTGGCAAGCAAGTGTTTCTGTAGCTATTAATCACAGTTATGGGGTTTCCTTTCTTTTAGCAATGAAGCTTTCCCCAGCATTACACAAGTTCGAAGAGAAGAAATTGATGATATGTATGTGTTGCCTTCTTTAGAGGATGAAGAGAAGAACAGGTAGGTAGAATTAAGAAAAATAGCTATAGTAAACTCAGGTCAAAGCATAACCCACATTTTTTGACACTGCTGATTGACCCATAAGCCTCCATAATATATGTCTCGAATTTATATTTTGTTTCAGTTTCTTTTTGGAGAGTTTGGTTTATAGCTCTGGATATAGACAGAAGCACCTTTCAGCCCATGGATTGTATTTCTACACTGGAATCATGTCAAAGGATGAAAGTGCTACCTCAGTCTCTGTGGCCATATCTATACAATTAAGTGGGAATGATTGGTCAAGCTTGGGTAGCTGCTGTGCAGCTTCATTCCAGTTTGTGTCACCTTGTTGAGTAGGGTAGACATGTTCGGCAGAAATAGGCTTTGTATGTTGTTGTCAAACTCATGTCATCTTCTTAAACAACATAAAGTGCAAATGCAGAGCTATCAATTAGATTCCTCTTTGCACATCTCCTGTCTGGGTTTATATACTTTAAATGCTGATCAAATAGGAATCAGGTAATGATTTAAACAGCAACAGTTGTCTCAGTCTAGTTTTAACACAGATAAATCTGCCTTCTTGCTTTCTGTTCAGATCTTTCGTGGGTTAGGATATATATCTGTGTGTGTGTGTATATATATGTGACTGCTTTGATGATGTGTGAGAATTTTTGTAATTAACAGTGAAGGGATGACTGGTGTCCTTTTGCTTAACACAGGAACTTTATATTCCTAGGTAAATATCTACATCTTTTTTTCTCTTTGTGATTTTTAGCTCAGAGGAGGAAGATGAAAAAGAATGGGAAGTGAGAATGAGCCAAAAAAAGATACTGCAGGTAAGTGCATCCTTATCATGCTGATACTGTGAACAGTCCTCTCATTCATGTGCTGTGCTTGAAAGAAAAACAAAAAGGTTAAAATAAAGAGTGTTTGGAGATACAGATCTTACTATAACATTACTTACCAAGTAAACAAGTTCATTTTAAGTATTCTGTGAGTTCCTACTAAGGAGGAAATACAAATATAATTTTCTCTGTTAGAACACAGCAGAATAGGAATTTCTTTGTGATAGCCTCTTTTTTTTTTTAAATTTTTGACAACTTTCTTTGGACATGTGGAGAAGAAATTGGTTTTCACAATAATTTGGGTGAAATGTATGTATTGTGCACATGTGAGTGCACATATAAGACAGCATATTTAATAAAATTCCCATGCTTCTCCGAAAACTGGTATTGAAGCACTTCAGTCCTTGAGTCTTCATTGGTAAATTTTGTATTCCCTTCTGATGTGCTGGTGTTGTAGGAAGATGGGAAAAGAAATATATAATGTTAGAAGAAGACATAATGAATAATAAAATTATGTCTGTGTTCATCCAAGATAAAAACAAACCAGAAAAAATCTCCAACTCTTGGAAATGCTGTTTGTCTTTGAAGTAGTTCACATTCAGAAGAACCTCTTTGGAGGGATAAAATCAGAGGAGCTGAGGCTATAGGACCTGTTTCTGTGATTTATACTGAATCTTTTTTTGTAAAAAGACTAAACCCAAGTTGCTCTGTGTAGTGTACATCAGTAATTAATCTACTTCACAATATTTTTATTAGATAGTAGTTGCCATTTTTTTAAACTGTTTTCTTCACAGTAAAGGAAGTAGCAATGAAGATTTTATGGAGTTGTTGTGTTTTGGAATGGGGTTCTAAATATTTTATTGTTCTTCCTGTGCTGTAATATAATATACATGTTTATGTTGTTTTCTATTTTTGTAGGAAGAGTTGTGTGAAAATCCTCACTCTGTAGATATTGAATCAGAAGACTTCACCAAGCTGCCTCCAGAAATAAAACATGAGATCTTGACTGATCTGAAAGAATTTACAAAGCGAAAGAGAACCTTATTTGAAGCAATGCCAGAGGTAATATTTAAAAAAGTTTTCAAGCCATCAAAGTGGAACTGTTGCCATTAATGCAGATGAAGACTACATGAGAGTATCACATCTGGAAAGCTTTACTCCCAGGCCTATTTAATAAGAGATATTATGTTGAGGGGGGAAAAAACCCACTGAGATCAGGACTCTGAACAGAGCTCTCCTGTGTGTCTGTTCAAAGCCCTATCGCTTGATTTCCACTAAAATTGGCAGAGCTAATTCATTTTGACAAGAATGTTAAAAAAATCATGCTGTGTCTCATTCCTCACCAGCATTACACCCAAGATTTCAATAGCAAGACCATTTTATTGGTGTGGATAAACCAGGCAAAATGAACACAGCTTGGATTCTAAACACTCAGGTGGTTAGGGGAGCTGGCAGCTGGGAGTGTTTTTGTAGCTTAGGCAGAGATGTTACTGAAGCCTTTCAGAGACAAACAAGGAATCCTGTATGCCACTTTTCCAATAGCTTTTCAGAGCACAGTTAGGTTTTAACAGTATGATATATGTCAGATCAAATGATAGCTTGTGCCCAAGTGTCAGCTAAGAACCATCATCTTAAAACCATCCACATCTGGATTCTTTTATAATTACATTGTTTTTAAGGTGGGGACCAGCTCCTATAGCTAGCAAAGTTTTGTTGGTCACTTCATTGTGTTTAACCAGCACTCAAAACTACTTAATGGTACCTTTTAGAAGTGTTCTGTGTTACCAGGCTGTAGCTGCTGTCACTTAGGAGTGCAGCCTTCAGTAAAAGACAAATGTTAACCTGCTTAAAGAAAACTCTCAAAAGGCTTTCCAGAATGTGGCAAATGCACTTGCTTAAAAGGTCCAGATACTGGCATTTGAAATTGACTTTGTTTGGGTTTTGTTTGTTTATTTTTCTTTTGGATTTTGTGTTTGTTTTCTTAAGGAGTCCAATGACTTTTCCCAGTACCAGCTTAGGGGTTTGCTTAAGAAAAGCAGCCTCAATCGGTGCATAGAAAATGTAGAAAAAGAGTTGAATCAACAGCACTCGGGTGAAATCCAAACACAATATGAAAATGAAGGTGGTTTTGTGAAAGAAGTGGAATCTAGGAGGGTAGTCTCTGAAGATACTTCTCACTATATCCTAATAAAGGGTATGTCGGGTCTTAATATTGTAAAACCTCTTGTGTGTGCAGTCTGCAGCTCTCAGGTTTTTAAACAAAAGCCTGAATATTGTTTACAGGTGCATGTAGCCAGTACTGTGTATGAAGTGTGGTATTACTGTTGGACATAATTAACTATGATCTGCAAATGTGTAGAAAACTGGTTTATTAATCATTACATGATGATGTTGAATATGTAAAATGGAATGTTAGTATGCAGTAGATTTGTACTCAAAAACCAAAACAAACCCAAAAACTTTCTTTCAGGTATTCAAGCAAAAGAAGCTACTAGTAGAGACTTGGAAGCTACTGCAGGACCGTCATCAAAAATGCTTGGGTTTGCTAATGCAAAGCCAGTAGCTTCTGACAAGTTGCAAACAGAGAAAGATAACAATGTGGTGACAGCACCACCTTCACCCCAGACTTTGCTTGCTATCCAGGCAGCTCTGGTAGAAAGCAGCTCAGAAGAAGAGCTGGGAGATGAACATAGGAGACGATCGAATGTGGACCAGTCTGTAATAGAGGAAGGCAGTGTGTCCCCAAGAACACTACGGGCAATTCAGCAAGCTCTGAGTGATGATGATAAAAGGGAGGAAGTTGTTACTGTTAGAATTGATGGACTGCCACCAGAAAGAGCAGAAGTGAAGGATTTTCTGCTTAGTAGCTCAGATGAGGAAGATCAGATTCCTGAAGTTAAGGAAGAAAGAAAAATACCTACATTTCCAATTCATCCCTCAAACCCAGTGATTGTGCAAGACACTGAATTGGAACAAGAGAGTCAGGAACTGGAAAAAAATCATATTACACCCAAGGACATCAGCGTATCTGGAGCTGAAAATTATTCTTGTTTGGATGATACTAGAAAAGGCAAAGAAGATGCAGACAAAGAAGAAGATGGTTCCAAAATGGACTTAAATTCTTTGGGAGATAAGGATATAAACTTGTGCATGCAGAAGCCAAGCTGTTCCCCTGTACAAACTAGTACAGGGGCTTTGCTTCATGCTGAACCAAAAAATCTTTCTAAAAGTGAGGAAAACTTGAAAATTTCTGAAAAGGTAGAGGAAGTAATTTCACAAGCAGAAGAGAATGTATCTGAGGTACAAAAGGATGTTAGATTTTTTCCAGAAGCAAAAGGTCCTGAGGAGGAAAGAGAGGCCATATCACAGTCTGAAGACAGTGATTCTGATGGTAGGTGCTTTTTAATTGTCCAAAAAGATAAGAAAATAGGATGTTACTGTATTTGTAGTCTGTTGAAGTTAACCTTTTCTCCTAGTCAGAAATGCTTTGAGGTACATCTATTCCTGTGTATGTAAGAGGTGGGAAGAAAATCAGAGCTGTGTTTTTCCCCTCGGTGTTGTGTTTTGTCACTGAAACCTGAGTATACAATGTTGAGAGTCAGGAACTCATGCTGTTGCTTACATTGAACTTAACTGGTGTGTTAATGGTCAACCACTTGGTTTCTGTAATTTCACAGTCCTTATACCTATTAACTTCATATAGTGGAAAAAAAAAATCACTGCCCAAGTTAAAATCATGTAAAGATGCTTCTTTTTAAGCAAGTAGCAAGAAGTTTAAATCTTTATTTTCATTGACTAGGAAGCTTTATTGAAGTGGGTCCTGAAAGCAGTAGTGAGGCTGAGTTTCCTACTAAATCCGATGAAGAACTGAGTGATGAAACAGCACTTCCAGAAGTGGAGACAGACAGATATGCTGTTGTCACAGAGGACTTGCTGAAGGAGTCTGATGAAGTGCAGTTGGCAAATGATCAGAATGTTGAAAAAGAAGATGATGGTAAAGATGCAGCAGATGAGTGGCAAGACATCAGTTTGGTAACTCCTTGTTAGTTCTTTTAAGCTGGTAGTTTTTCAGGAAAAGTATAGGAAAACTTCTTACTGTTTCATGGCTTTCTCATATATGTTTCTGAATCTATGGGAAGTGATTTTTCTTTAAAGATGATAATTAACCATAACCTTTCTGAAATCAGAGGGAAACATAAAGATTGTAGCACTCTGATGAATAGACCCATCTCTGACCTTTTCATTTACTGCTTTAGAGAAGCTATGACAACTTCCGAGTGTAAATTAATGGAGCATGTACTGCTAGAATAATCATAGTTGGAGTCTTAATGCTTTATTTAACTAAGTTTACCTGAATTGTTGAAATAATGAAAATTTTGTTTTATTTTTCAGGAAGAACTAGAAGAATTAGAAAATGACCTTTCTGCTGAGCAGGATGTGCTTCAGGCTCAAAAACAGCAGCAGGAACGTGTTGCTGCTTCTGTAACAGGGCAGATGTTCTTGGAAAGCCAGGTAGTACTTGTTGAATCATTTTGATTTGATATAGCATGATGTGCCCCCCCCCAGTCAAACATTTTCTTAAAAGCTGTTAATAATTTTACTTAATTATAGGTCACCTTTTTCCCTCTTAATAGATTGTCTGCTTGATTTAAAATAATGAAAGTATTGAGACAATCTTGAATTCCAGCAATTTTAACTAACTATTATAACTGTATGAAATAATAATAAAATTATTACTAGATCAAGATTTTTTTTGTAGCACCAACTTTTTAAAGTTGGGCCACTTTGACCTTTGCTTGTTGCTGTGAAAGATGCAGATTGAAAAATAGTAGTAAGGAGTTACATTCAGCATTAGGGAATTGATGTAATCTGGGTATTAGGTAAATTGTGATTTCCCCTAGGTATTAGATGATAAAAGTTTACAAGAAATCTGTGTGGTAACCTGGGTTTGTGCCCTAGGTAACTGATTTTATAGAATCTCTCCAGTAATACTTGCATAAAACTGGAACTCCTATTTCAGTAGTGTAGTGCATAAAAGTTAATGGAGTCTAATGCAAGGGCTACTTGCAATAAAGTGTGTTGGGGTTAACATCTGTAACACAGTGGGCTGGTGAGAGTGTCTATGATGTAATAAACCTACTCTAACAAATTCATTCTGAGAAATACGTAAATGCTTTGATTTTTGCATTAGAGATAGTAGGAAAATGATAGACATTTTCATTTCCTTTGTTAAATATCTGCTTATACTTGTTTCTTCAGATGATTTTTTTTAAAGGCCAGTAGATTGTGCTTTTGTAATCACAGAATATTAGGAGTTGGAAGGGACCTCGAAAGATCATCTAGTCCAACCCCCCTGCCACAGCAGGATTCCCTAGACCAGGTCACACAGAAGCGCGTCCAGATGGGTTTTGAATATGTCCAGAGAAGGAGACTCCACAACCTCTCTGGGAATGTTACATGCTGTATAATGGTTGATGCACCATTATACAGTCAAGCAGAAATACAGAAGTAGCTTATTCTTCAGATGAAATATTATCTGTTTTCTCTCCATGCTCCAGGAGCTTCTCCGTCTGTTTGGTGTTCCATACATTGAGGCTCCGATGGAGGCAGAGGCACAGTGTGCTGTGTTGGACCTTACTGACCAGACCTCTGGGACAATCACTGATGATAGTGATGTTTGGCTGTTTGGGGCACGACATGTTTATAAAAACTTCTTCAGTCAAAACAAATATGTGGAATATTATCAATATGTTGATTTTCAAAACCAGCTAGGTAAGCCTCAGGTATTGATTTGTTAAACAGAGTCTTTAATAAGACAGCACTGCTGCATATCTTTTTGAAGTTGTATTTTCTACAGAATTTTGTGTCTATGCTACTACAGTGTCTGTTCTTTGGAGAGTCTGTACAGCCATTCTGTTGGGTTGCTCTTTTTACTGCCAGATGACCCCTCTGAATTTGCAGACATCTGCATTTAATATCCTGAGTTAGTATGATGTCTATGAAGGCTGGAGGTATGACGTACAGTCCAGTTTCTGGGTAAACGTCAGCATGACTTTTTCTAACATGGTGAGAAAATGACATTCTTATGTCATGAGATTTGTAGTCTTCCAGAAATGGAAGTTACTTTTGGACATACTGACACATAATGTCTTAGAAGAGGATCTGACATGTGTATATGCTCTGTAGAAGACTTTTCATTTAGTTAATACAGAGAGCATTTTTTTCTTTCAGATTGCTTTCCCACCAGCATGATCAAGTTGTTGCTAATTATCTTGAACTACTGAACTTCAGTGTCATATAGTGTATTAAGGAAAATAGGAGCCAATTTTAACTTCTTGCATGAGCAGAGCTCTTTTAAAATCAGTTTGACATTTTCAAAGTTGAGAGAGGCTATAGACTTTGAAATAATATTTTAATGTCTTCAACATGTAACATTCCACAATGTTTTTATGTGGTGAAAAATAGGTCTCTTGTTTCTGCTCCCAGTAAACTGAATGAAATATTTTTCCCCTACTTAAGTATGGTGCTGTAGCTTACTTGGAAAGGATTGCTGTAAAAAGCATGTGTGTGTTTTTTAGCTGTTATTAGTGGCATAAACCAGAGGGTTTATTTATTTATTAGGGAAGAATAGTCACCATTGGTCTTCATATCACATTCCTCTGCAGTCTTGTACTTCTTCTTTTCCATGCACTGCACAATTCTTCTTTCTTTACAGTTGATGGGTATCCTGACTGGCATGCCAGTGGTTTTGCTTTGTGTGCTTAGACATATATCCCTCCTTTCCTCCACTGCTTTTTTTGGCATTTTAAAATTATTTATTTATTAAAATCTAAACTCCTGAAGCTAGTGACTAAGGCGCTGTTTAGTTGCCTCGGATGTTGATGGCGTGCCACATAGATGTGGTCAGCCGAGTTCTTTGTTCTTTCTGACTGTTTCACAGGCTCTTTCAGTCTACTTAGTAACTGCACTTATAACCAGCTTGTAACCAGGGAAGAGGCCTGGGCCAAACCGTCACACACACAGAGCAAAAGGCTTTCAGTTTGGGAAGCAGAGGCATTGATATTGTGCACTAGAATTGAGACAATGTTTTTGTTTCTGATTTGGGGTTATTAAATTCAGGTCAGCATTAGATAAGAACAGGGCAGTAACTGGACAAATATATGTAAAATAGTATCTGGTACTTCTTTGACACCCAGAATTTCCCAATGGTCTTTACATTGTAACATTTTAATTTTAACAATATGTATTTACCAGGTTAGCTCTACTACCAGTGATTGAGCTAGCAGTAGCATATTGACTCTGCTCCAGAATATAAAGTAGGAAATTCTGATGTTGAATTAAATGTAATTTTACAGAGTTAATGCCTTTGTGTTCCTTTTGGTTTTTACCTTTCAGATAATATATTATTATTTTTAGGTTGTAACAGAACAGGTACTGAATCCCCTGATTTTATTTGGTTTATTCATTTTCTTTGACAGGGTTGGACCGAAGCAAGCTAATTAATTTGGCATACTTACTTGGAAGTGACTACACTGAGGGAATCCCAAATGTTGGCTTTGTAACAGCAATGGAGATTTTAAATGAATTCCCTGGGCATGGCTTGGAACCCCTTTTAAAATTCGCGTATGCTTCATCATATTTTGCTTTTTGTCTCTCTATATTAGTGAATATACTTTGCTGCTGCTTTAAGGATACAGCAAAACATGTGACTATCATTGGCCATTATTAAAGAGTCTGAACTGTAAAATATGTGACACCATTATATCACTATTGGAAAAGACAGGTAAATAAGGTGACATGTTGATAGAACAATTACAGTGAGACTAGAAGACAATAGAACAGCTGCAGAACTGTGCAGCTGCCTCTGAGTTCATTGGAGAGCTGGATCTGTAGTGGAGAGCGGTTTATTCTCCCTGATTTTGTGAGAAGGTGCTCTAGCTTGCTTGTAGAGAAGAGAGACCTGGACAGAGACAGACAGGTAGGCTGTGGGGGAAGACTAAGATTTGAAGAGGGCCAAGCCAGTTGTTTTGGCAGTGGTGGGATGGTGGGGATGGTTAGAAGTATTTTTTTTTCTTTTTAATATTTTTCTTGCATCCTATAAAACCTCCAAAAATGACCATTATGTGTGGAACATCCTCCCCAAGTAAGGCTGAATTTAAGGCCTTGAGCATGTTATGAGGAATCCAGATGATGTTTGCTACTGTTCTTAACAATTGGTGCATTTACTGTGTATGTTTTGTCTTTTCAGATTTATATGTTCCTTTGGCCATTTTTCAGTTTGCAGTTTCCTGCCTCGTCTCATGAGTAACTAAAGTAGGAAGACTAAGGCTATTGAAATGAGCATGGTGGCTTTTGGTTTTCCATATTGTATTTTATGGAAGCTAATGAATACTTTCCACTATTTTTCAGTGAGTGGTGGAATGAAGCTCAGAAGAATAAGAAATTGAGACCTAATCCACATGATACCAAAGTTAAGAAGAAACTGCGGGAGCTGCAGCTTTCTGCAGGTTTCCCAAATCCAGCAGTGGCAGAAGCATACCTGAAGCCTGTGGTGGATGAGACAAGGGGTTCATTCACCTGGGGGAAGCCTGACGTAGAGCAAATCAGAGAATATCCTTCTGCTATGTGGCAGGACTTGATAGCTGACAGTACTGGGATGAAAGTTTGTAAGGCTGCATAGTGAGTCAGTAACGGAGCATCAGATTCTTAGCATCTCATTGATGTGAGGGTCCCCCTGAACTGTCTGCATGAGCTCTCCCACAGTGATATCAGCTCTGGCATGGAAGGGAAGGCAGCCATCCATGTGTGGCATTCGGGGCTGCTCTGCCCTCACGAGAGAGTGGCCTGCTTCACTTTGTATGCAGAGAGTTTCATAGTTGGACTGACTCATTTGTTGTGATGTTACGTTTCTGTAGCTGTGCTGTGGCTGTTTCTGGACTGAGAAGGGAATTGTTTGCACACTCCTGATTTGTTTCACATCTTTCACAACTAAGTTTCAAAAACTAGTCAGAAGTCATGATTCAGTCTGCACTTTATCCCTAGTTATTCACTGCATTTCTTGCGATAATGTCTATTTCTTGTATCTGCTGCAGCTTGAGCTGCAGTGGATTGTTGAAAAGTAGATGGCAGAGCAGGCAGAGCTAATAGTGTTTTAAGCAGTACATGAAAATTCCAGTGTGTGCAAGTGTTTACTTAAGGTTTACTTAACAGGTGTTTTGTCTTATGACAGTACCATATAGCAAAAATGAGTTCTGTTTTCACTGAGACACGGTTCTGTAAATGTTGATATTAGGTAGAGAAGTACTTCTGTGAGTCATAGAGATGTAACAGTGTGTTTAAGATACATAGTGTAGTACTGGAACCATCTATATAAGTCAGCTGTAATCATTTTGAGTATTTTGACAGGTTTTTTAGTAGAAAAAGCTTTGAAGTAATGTTCCTCCAGACTCTTTATTTGTGGAGTTTTTGGTGTATGTATTTACAAAATACTGGTAATAGACATTTTGTAAATGATCCTTAACTTTCTGCACATTCTGTCAGGATCACTTTGGCTGGAATAGGACAAAGGTAGATGAAGTCCTTTTGCCTGTGATAAAACAGCTGAACTTGCAGCAGGTAAAACATGAAACTATGTATAGTTTAAGGGTAACTGAGAAGTTGTAATGGAAGCAATTTAAAATGAACAGCAAAGTGGTAATCTAAAATAGATTTCTCAGGAACTGAGAAATGGCCTTTGTTTGTTTTTAATCTATATGTAGAAGTCATTAAACTTATTTGTATATAGACTTCATTTCTTTATGATTTGGGTGTGCTGTGAGGCACTCTACATAATTTTAGTTGTCGGTTTCAGATTTTGTCAAGTACCTATCTAAAGTCCAGATTGCTGTATGTTCTGGCTATAGCTGAAACTATGGGTACCTCAAGCACCTTTAGTACTTTTTTTTTAAAAGACAGCATGCTATCTCTAAAAAATCATTTACAAAAATGCTCCTGAGGTTTTGGTGAAGTGAGACTGACCATTTGGTACCATCCATATTGTTTGAGAAGTGCAGACTGAACTGTTGAGCAAGTGCCCATTAATAATATTACTCTAATTTCCAAATAAATGCTCTATCAGTGAAAGTCAGGAGTAAAACTGATCACCTAAGGTCAGGTTCTTTTATCCTTTTGCCATAAGCAAGAGAGATACATAGTCTAAACCAGTGTTGTAGGTTCTTTTATTACTCAAAGGAGTGAAAGGTGCCAAACTCCGTAGTTAAATTCATATACTTCTAAGTTGACTGGAACATCCTTTGGAAGTGTCTGTCTGTCTTGGACAGTTCTAGGGAGAATATAGAGGACTATTGTAGTCTATACAGGAAGTCCAGCTGTGGCTGAATAACCCAGACCCATTGCTTGTGACTGCTTCTGGTTCTGCACTTACATCTTTATACTACATGTGTGACAATGACCTTGAGTCAAATGACTGTGTTTTGTTGCACCAGCCTATGCAAATGCAAAGCACACTTAGAACATTTGCTTAGTAAACATTCTGTTGTTTTAACAGCTTGAAGCTAGGGATGTATTTATAAGGACATACTGAAGAGCACTACAGAGATTCCCTGTCATGTCATATGCAACATATGTCTAATCAGCAGCAGCACAGTCTTTATACAGTTTCACTAGAATTTGCTTATTATTTATTTTCTGTGAAGTTGCTGTGTAATTTATTATAAAGTATAGGTATTACTATAATAATGCACCTTATTATTTGCATGTGTTTGCATGCATTTTAATTTCATTAGTTCTTTGTTTTCCTACTTTGTAATATAGTTAAGAGCTGAATTTCCATTACAAAAGCATCCAAAGGTGGTCCTCTGTTTTATTTCTGATAGACCCAGCTTCGAATTGATTCATTCTTCAGACTAGCACAGCATGAAAAACAAGCTATTAAAAGTCAGAGGCTGCGCAGAGCTGTGACTTGTCTGAAGAGAAAGGAAAAAGAAGAAGCTGACGAAATTCAGGAGGCCACTGCTGTTATGGAGATTGAACTTACACAGCATGAGGAAAGGAAAAGGGAAGGTGCTGCAGACTGCACAACAGAAGTTCAAAGAGAGAAGAGAAGAAAACATTCAGATTCCAGAACAGACCGTTTATGTGGAGGTGGTTTTATTGGGAATTTGCATCTTTCAGAAACTTCTAGTGACTCTTCTGCAGAGGAACTGGAAAGCAGAGATTTAGGCAAGGGCAAGAAGAGGAAAAACATCTCTGCAATGGAGACAGCAGACCATAAGGGGAAGAAGGGATGCAGTAGCTCCAGTGATGAGGATGAAGAACTAAGAAACGTAGTCATGGTGACTGCCAAACCTGTGTTTGAGGGCAGAAAAAAGAAATCACAGAGTAAGAGAGGAAGAAGAAAGAAGTCTTAAAAGAACTTGGAGAGTGCATGGTTTTTATGACTAAAGCTTTGTAAATACTCTAATGAATTTTTGAAAAATAATAAATTATCTCTATTTGTCATGTATTTGTCATGCACTTTGTGTCCAGACCTTAAATAGGAGGGATTTTAAATGAGGGAAAAAATAATTTTAGCACATTTACTCATAAAGGCCTAGATTGGACTTGATAGCCAGTTTTCTGTTTTGAGATTTTAAAATCGAGCCCATTCATTTCTGTTCTGAGGTGAGATAGCTGCTAAAAACCATGCACAATCTGTTGCTTCCTTAACTGCAAACTTAAAGCAACTTGGATTATTTCTAGGTACTGAGAGAAGAAAAAACAGCTCAATTAATGTTGTTTTCCTATTCCCTTCGCTATACTGTATTCCCTTCACTGTATTGAAAGTTTTGTGCTTGTTGAACCATTCATGAGACAATGTAAGGCCTTTTAAAATCTCATGGAAAATTTTACAGTACAGTAAGTCCTTATATAATTTGAGGTGACATAATTTTTTATGTCCTGAACATAAATATCATGTTTCTAGACTTGGAGTTACAGAACTGTGGGTTTGATAGTTTCTAAAGGTAGAAGAGCACCTCTTCATTTCTTCTACCACGTGTGGTAAAGTACAGAGACCTTCAGTTTCCTGCAGAGCTTGTTTAGTGTTTTTGTACAATAATACATTATTTTCAATGGCACCTAGTAACCTCATTTGAGGTTGAAGTCTAATTTTGCTAAAACATGGGTAAAGTAAGAGGCAGTTCTGTCCAGAATTGGTAGCAGTCTACCTAAGAGATACCTGTGTTCTTTCCCATGGCAGTAAGTGGTTGCAGCCTGTTGATGACATCTTTTATAGACAGGTGGGGTATAATGATGGATGTTGATAACTGTCTCATGGGATAAAGTGGGATTTTAGGGGTTATTTACCATGCTAGATTTCTGCATTCCAACGTGAGCATGCATGCATATACCCCTGCTCCAAATGCACTCCAACCCCTTTGTGTGTTGCTCCCTGTGCTTGGAAGCCCCCTCTAACTCTGAAGAATGGTATTTACCTCTTTGGTTACTTTTGGTGTTGGTAAGCAGTTGCTAACAGTGTGTCACTATCTTTATGTAAACAGTAGTTCAAAGTTGGTTACTTTGTTGGTTGGAGCTCCTTTGGCCAGAAGCTGTTACGAAATCTGCTCCCTTACGTAAGGCACAGGCTGTGCAGTGCCCACTTTGTGGTGGCGCTGCAGCTGTCAGGATTTATTATTGCTTGTGGTGTGGGGATGTTGGCAACGTGTGACACGCTTCTGAGCACACTTCTGCCTGGGACTGCCTGGGAGGGAAACTACTGGGCAGATAAGGACTTCTCTGCCTGAATACCATCTTGGAAAACTGCAAGAGATTCAGGTAATGTTGGCTTAGAGGCAGTGGGTACCAGTGGCTTTTCGGGTGTCAGTGTCACTTACTCTAAACTATTTTCTATCATTTACTTTAAGCAGTGTAACTCAGCAACTGAGCTGTTCTGCACTGTTTAGCTGCTTGTAGAAATCCTGAATTCCCCTGTTAAAGTCAGGCAGGTTGTTGTGTAGTTCAGTGTTACCTCAGAGGATATTTTATAAGTAAAAAAAAAATAGAGGACCACAAATAGTGACAATTTTCCCTATAAGGGTGATTTTATGGTGCAGTGTTACTTGTCCTTCAGAATGCAAACGGACTGATTATTGACTTGTTATTTTTATCTTCTAATGGGAAGAAAAATTGTCTTTTTTTATCTCTGTGAGCTAGGTGACAAGCTGATAGATGTGAGTAACATTTGCTGCTTAATGTCACCCTGATTTCTAATGCTACTTGTTATTCTGAAGATACCTTCAAAGACTTTGAATCCCATTGAATCTCTTTGCTGTTTTCCATGTAATGATGTTGCTAAGTTCACAGATAGACATAAATAGAATAGCAGTATTTTTGTTCTACAAGTTACAGTGATGTGTAGAAGCCCCCTAACTTATTTTTCACATTCAAATAGCTTAATGGCTGATGGCATTGTTGATAGGAAGGTTAAACATTAGACCTGCATGCCTTTTACAGGGTGAAGGCAAGAGCTATGGTACATCCTTTCTAACAAGACAGGGCTGTTCTATACTGCCTTCTTTCATCTGAAGCCTTGAGAGGAAAACCTGCCTGAGGCTTTGCCCTTTGAGGAAATATTCATCATGTGTCATTACATTGATTATTGTTACTAAATAGAGATACTCCTTTGCCCAGTGCCTTATTTAATTGCAACCCTATTAGGTGTTTAAATGCTTGCAGATTTTTAACTGTATGCTGCCTGTAACCATTCCTGCAAAAATCAGTCAAATTTCTGTATAATAGTGCAAGAGCTTTAAAAATTACTAGAGCACTGTTTTTTGTTTGTTTGGGATTTTATTTTTTTTTCTGTGAACTTAGTGCTTTTGTGATTGTAAAATATCAAGTATTGGACACTATTTGTTCTCTGTCTGTGTTTCTGCAGCCAGCTGAAAATTGTATTGTTCTCTGTCACACTTTTCCTATTTTTTTTCTCCCAAGTCTGCATGTTTCTGTCTGTTTATACAGGCACATAAATATTCTGTTCTACATGTTGTTTACAGCTCCTGCTTCTTACTTATTCTTATGTGGAACTGTTAATAATAGGTAGCTTCCTTCACTTGCAAGCCAATTATATCAAACAAGATCAGATCTTTTTGGTACAATTTTTCTCCTTTCAGACATTTCTTGCTATCTTTCCTTCCACTCAGCCTGCCAACACTGATTTGAACTGATTCTAATTGTAACATTTCACAAAATAACATTTAAAATGTTTTTTTAGAGCTTGGGGTTTTGGTGTGTGGGGTTTTTGTTGTTTGGTTGGGTTTTTGTTATTTTTTTTTAATCTACTTCCTTTTTCCTTTCTTTGAGAGTAGAACACTTCAACTAATCTGCTAGTTCTGATTCTTTCGTGCTTTGAATACTGATGTTTGTGTCTATGTCTTTATTATCAGTAGAAGTGAATCATAGCATAATACATGTAAAATTTGTATTTTTTTAAGCTACAGTATTATGTGGGGAAAAATAGGTAGTCATTTATTTCTTGAGTTTCTCTATCCCAGGTTTTGTGGCACAGTATGGATTTTACATCACCACAACATAATCAACTACAAAATGAACAGATGAGAGAATTGGAAAGACAAGAAGGTAAAATGTTTCTTATTCCACTATCATTTCTTCTTATGCTTAGGAATATTGTTAAGTATAAGGAAGGAGATGTCTTGCTGACAGTGTGCTATCTGCTCATTCATTTCTTTCTGAAGGGTTGTGTTTATGGCACTTGTACAGAAAATACAACAGATAGCGCTGTTGTAGTATTCTAGGTATGCAGTAAGTATCTGCTGTGCTGGCATACTCTGGTCCTGACAGTTTCCTACCAGTGCCTGGCATCTTGCCTGCAACTAGTTCCAGGGAATGAAGCTGTGACTACAATCAAGCTATTCAGGAGATGTTTGTTTGCTGGGTGTCAATTAGGGAGAATTGGCTATTACAAGCTTGGTTTCTGTCTAGACAGCCTCAAACCTAATCTTCTAATATCTTCAGGGGCTGTTGGCAGCTTTTTCTCTTAAGCAAGTTCATGGCTGCACATCTTTCAAGATCCTAAAGCATCACGAGTCATCATCTTTTTAGGGGTCGCTAGGAGTATACAAGGTTTTAGAGCAAGCGTATGTGTTGTTTTGGGGTGGGGTCTGCTTACATTCTACATATGAATGTGAAAGGTGGCAGTTGGGGGTTTTGAAATGATTTTATTTTTCATAGTATTTTTGTTTAAAACCTCAGCTGAGCCTTGGTGCATGTAGAGCCAGGCTTTGGGGCTTCTGCTTTTTCAAGAGAGCTCAGTGTCCTGATTTACTTTGCTGCCTCTTCAGTGAGGCAAGGTGGAGTTTTGGGCATGACTGTAATACTTAAAACTAATTATTTGTTTGCTGAAACTAAGGTTTATTATTTTGCTTTCAAATAGTGCTTTTAAAGCACCCCAATTTGATGACCTTCTCTGGAAAGCTGACACTGTACAAGAAGACAGCTGATAGGGATTGGTGTAGATTGCTGTTCCACAAAGCACTGCTCACCTGCCTTCATCTGGAGGTTTCCTTTAATGCAGTTCCTTTTCCTATTTGTAATTCTAACTTGAACATAGAGCTCAGGTTGATCCTGTGCAATGAAGCATGACTGTTGGTGGAGGAAATGTCTAGAAGTATAACTATTGAAGACAGAACTACTAAAGGCTGAAATATTGATGTCTGTCATTCTGTATTCTGTAGTACACGAGGGCTGAGGTAAAGTTGCACATGCATTGCTATGCTTCTACAAGGTTGACTCTCATGTTGATGCTTTCCTTCATGCAGGATTCAGGGCAGGGAGGAGTGAGTCTACATGTAATTTTTTTTGGCTTTTGAATTATGAAAATAACTTGAGTTCTGGGGTATTAGGTCAACATATACAAAAGTAGTTGGTAGGGCAGAGTGTTTAAATCAAATGCAGAAATATATTCTACTAACTGAGTAATTGTGTTGATAACAGTAGCAGGTGCTTCTTTTCCCTGTCTAGAAACATCAGATTATGAGGATAAGGAGACATGAATGAAAAATAAGATATCTTTACAGTTTCATCTGACACCAGATTTTGGCATATTAAATTCCATGCCAGGTTCTGGAGGTGAAGGGTGCTGACCCTGCTGCAGGAAGACTTACCTGCTCCATCACCCTGAGCTTCTGCCTTCCTTGTTCTCATCCTTTTCCTCTACTGATTTCCTCATTCCCATTTCATTAACATCACTACTTAGCTACAGAGTCTCAATCTTTGTTTCTCAGGTTTTTTATCCCAGTTCAGTTTTTCTGCAAGTTCCATTCTGAGTTCTTTATATTTGATGCCTTCCCCTTTCCTTCTTAATTGGTTTGACACAAGCTCTTCAGGCCAAAACTCCTTATTCTTGTTCATGATTCCCATTACTATTGGTTCTCAGCTCACAGATAGGTCCTTACCCAGTCTGATCTTTCCTCTGTTGTCTTTATCCAATCAGTTCTACATCACACCTGCATCACTAGATGTCTCTTTCTTTCCTCTCAAGTTTTCTCTTGCTCATTTGCTTTATCTCTCCTTGGCTAAACTTCTCTGAGATCAGATTCTACCACTCCTGTCTTAATTTCTTGGGATACCAAATTACTTTCCCACAGTTGCACTGTTTAAATTTACTCCAGAATAATTTTATCTCTGAGACAAAAGGAGGAGAGCAAATCTGCAAGGCATACTTGTCCTTGACAGTCCATAGTCTCACTTCACTTAGCCAGGGCTCAGTTTTTAATCCAGAAATATCTGAGAAAATGCTGACCTGGTAACCTTCACATATTTCCTGGCATTTTAGAAGAGGCACACTCCTTCTCACCCTGCTTGACAGATGTCCTAAATGATAGCAGTTCCTGCCATCATCTCAAGTCTCTGGGTGGAGTCCAGAAACATGCTTCATATGGAACATAGTTGGAATGGAGGCAAGTGAGAAGCAGCCTAACCTTGTAACTTTGAAGTTAAGATACTCAGCTGGGAAAGGGAAGTGACTTTGTGTCTCATTCCTGTTTCCTGGGTTATGTCTAAAGACATTTCCTACCTTTCTCACTCCCTTCCCCACTGACACTTTTCCATTGACTTCAAAGACTGCTATAAAATGTAAAAACCTGGAAAATCCTGGGACTGGAGTGTGGAGCCCAAGTCTGCCTCTTCACAAGTGAATGCCCAGTTCACAGCTGGGCTTTTCCTTGCTTGTTGTCCCCCTAACATGCTTCTTGCAGTCCTGGTCTCCTGATAGCCCCAGGGGGTGTTAATGGAGGGGAGGGGAAGCATCTGATTCTGTTGGATACATACTCAACGGCATACTGTCAGGTGGGTGAGCTGAGAATTTGAATCTTTCTGAGGAAGGTCCAGCAGTCAGTTCCTCTATTTTATGACTGCTTAAATTGCTGAATCATTCTTTATATAGTGGGCTTTGCAATTAACAGTGCTTGTTAAAAGATGTGCCCATTTATACTCTATATAAATGATGCTTTTGCTATATTCCCATCACCTGTCACCTGCCTTCCCTTCTTTCATCTTCCTCTTCTGTTTTTTTAGTCTCTTAGTTTTGAAGTATGCTTCTGTCCTCAAAAAAACCAAACCAAACCAAAAAAAAACCCCACAACCAAACAACTTCTTTCATTCTCATCTCAGCAGCATTTAAAAAAGCCCTAAACTCATGGAAGTCACACCATTTGTTTTGTTATCAACATTTTTTTTCTTCACTGCAAGATTTAATTGAAATATCAGAACTCAAATTCTACTCTTCTTAGGCAACAAGCTGTCTCCAAACAAAAATGACTAAAAGAGGTAGTGTGGAGCAAGACTTGAGTATAACCCAATTAAGAAGTGAGTAGAGCTGAACTGCACCTTCACTGAAGATCAGAATAGACTAAAAATACCTGTTCTGTGGATTTATCTCTTAGGTGTCTTATAGTAACTTATCTCTCAGCTCTTTGTTTGAAAGTGGCAGCATTTAAATATAGTAAACATCAGGTGTACTCTTTTGAATTAACACTTCTCTATTTCATTTCTCTCCCCCAACAAGTAGAGCTGCTTTTGCTGAAGACATTACTAAACTCAAATGGAAACCTCCTGTGTATGGATAGAACAGAATCTGGAGGAAACACTCAAATAATAACTCTGTAGAGAAGTGTGTATCTTATTCTCCCCTCTCAGCCCTGTGCCTTTCTTTCCTGTTTTCACATCTTTCCCCTTTGCATTTCAGCAATAAATTAAATATTTCTTAACTGCCACATGAGAAAGGCAGTATGTCTGCACAGATTGGTGTTATTAGGTTACTTTCAGGTCTTTTTCTCAAACAAATATTTCAGAAATACAGAATTATTGGTAAGGGGAAATTGGTAGACATTTTGTTAAGTCCCTTCTGCTTGGCTGGCTGCACTACCTGGTGTGTTCTGACATGTAGTTACAAGGAACTAAGAGCTTTCAATGGCACAAGTGCCTCTTGACCAGGCAAGGTAAGAGCTATGAAAGATTAGACTAGTCAACAGAGTGTCTGAATTGCTCATCCAGAACCTTCCTATCCATCAGTAAATTGCATGTTGGCCTTTTATGATGTATATTGAACCATCTAAATTAAGAACAAAGTCTTCCCTTGTAGTCAAAAGGAAATAATTTTGTTATCTTTAGAGATAAATTGTTGCTGAGCCTAGATCTGAACTTGTTGTCAATGACAGACAAACATGATGATGTAACAAGGGAAGTACTTGACACATTTGAATTCATTATGTGTTCATGAAAAAAACTGACTACACACCTATTTTCAGCCTTCACATGGTTTTGGATGACCCATGACTTGCATGGTCCTGGGATATCAGTGGTGTGAATTTCAAATTAAAAATGCACTTCTCAAGCCTATGTAAATACATAGACTAGATACTGTGAGCATGCCCCTATCCTGTTCTTGTCTCCTTATGCTCTGAGCTAAGTGCATTTTGTCCCTTGGCTGAGAATAGGCTGCCCATGGGTGGCAGGTTTGTATTTCTTCATTTCAAAATATAAAGTTTCAAGGGTTATGTTACCCTTACGTAATATCTCAGATTAATCAATATAATGTACCTCGTTATTGCCATCACTTCAGCAGCTTGAGCTTGTGATGAATGTACTGGAATGCCTGCATTCACTTAGGTGATCATTTCCCTCTTTGTAGGTAGGGATGAAGTAAGGAAAAATTACCTGTGAGGTTTAGGTAACTATTGGAACAGTACTTTGTTTTATGTTCTTAGACAGGTGTAGGTTACATCTGACTTCTGGAAAGTCAAGGGCACGATTAGATTTCCCTCCTAATCCCTTCCTTTAAGGGTCCTTAAGCTGTAATCGAGTGGAGTGAAACAGAAATAAGGGGAATATTAAAGTGATACCACCTGGAATTTGGGGGCTATTCTGTGATAACAGGATTGAGTATATCTCCATGGAGCTATCTGTAATGCTTGCAAGACCAAGGCTCTGAATGTGAGATGTCAGTAGCTCAGTAAAAACTGTGAATCCCTTAGAATTGGGACCTCGTGTTGTTTTGGGGCAAAATTCTGAGCCATATATCCAGATGGATTCAGAGGGCTGCCCTCTGATGATACCAATCAATATAATAATGTAACAATTCTCCAGTTATCTCTTGCAGTTACAGAACTAGTTACAGATCGGTTCCTTTAATGACCTTTCTGCACATATCTTCTTGATGTTGGGATATATAGATAGCTATTTATCTCTCTCTAGATATATAGTATATGTAATGTATATTATGTGGTATGTATATATTATATATATATGAAGTGTATCTTCAGTCTTTGCTTTGGATTGCTCCAGTTCTGTGCGTCCAGAGTGGAGAGATCTGAATAGTCCTGGTGATCATGAATTCTTGAAACTTTCTCTCATGCATTACTCAATCAGTAATGTCAGCACAGGTAGCCCTCTTGTGTTCATCAAACTTGGAGGCAACCATGGAGAAGTCTGTGTGCATCTTCACAGCTGTTGATACATGGGTGTTAAGATATTTGTAAGTTCAAGTCTAAATGGTAAATTTTAAATCTGTACTCTGCAGGTGAAGAAGGGAGAACATGTTGCTGCAGGGCTGAACTTAGGTCAAATTCATGCTGAAGGCTTGGATTTCGTTCCATTTGCCAGTTGGAGAAGATCCATCAAAGCAGAAGACAGCAGGGTCTTATTTCCTTATCACCTGGGGCTGTGACCCCATTTGACCTCAAGAGATTACAAAGGGTCAGACCAGTGCTTGAGAGAGAGTAATATGTATTTTTTTCCCATGTAGGTTGTTCTGATGAATCACTGGGTAAAACTATTATTTCTGAATTAATGCTGTCCTAATCCATTAACAAAGCACTTGGAGGATGTTATGTTGCTCTGTGTACTGTTTGTAAATGGGTCTGAAAATGGAGATATTGACTGCTAGTATATTTTTCATAGCTTTTATTGGCAAGGTTCATTTTACTTCCTTTTTTAAGCCACATTTTAATCCATGTATGTAGACAGTGATATCTATTTTTTTTAATATAATTTTAATTCATCCCCCTTGTATTTGCTGTTTTCCCTGCATTTTAAGTGCTGTTTAACAGTGCTTGTCTCTGCTACCTTTTTACTCAGTGGAGAATGCATTAATGTAGGCAGTATCATTAGTTATGCAGTGAAAGATTTAGTATATGCTATTAATTGATGCAGATACCCAACTGAATTTTAAGGTTACTCTTTCCCAGTGGAGCTGTACACTCCCAAACATGATCTGATGTGATGATTTGTATAAAGGGAACAGCTGGTCATGTAGTGTGTTTCTAAACAGGTGACTATCTCTTATTCTAAACAAAAGGTGTGCACATAAAGATAGCTTAAGACCAGTTGGTGTGATTTGCTTCGTTGTTAAAGACACTGCAGTTTGCAGCTTGATCCTTTCTGACCTAATCTCTCTCCTGTTATTTTCCTTCTGCCTTCCTTTCCTCACATGAAGGACTTCTTCAACTCTGTCTCAGCAGAACTCATGTCCTTCTCTTTCTTTAGGTTTTGTTCTAATATGAGTCCATTTGACATTTGAATGTGTCTGCAAAGTTCTCTGGTTCACTGCATAAGATTCTGCAGCTTGACACACGTTTCTCTAGCTGACCTGCCACTGACTTTACAACTCCAGTCTCCCACATGATTTAGTATATCTCTTTGGAAAACTATATTCACATTTCAGTTTTAATACTGATGATAGCTTTGCCTTTGAGAATGATGTTCATGCTGTTTTCTTAATGATGTGGTTGGTATGGTTCTAGATATGTCAGCTGTGAATGACTTTTCTCTCTCAGCCTTGATATTAACTTAAAGGGAAGACAAAAATATAAACATCATGTAAACTTCTCCAGATAGCCCAACTGGGGATTACCATAGGGATATCATGGCCAGAGATTTAAGTGTTGTTATAATTTGCAGATTTGGGATTCTTCTTTCAGGGGTGTGGAATGTTTAGCTCATATAGGGAGTATTGGCTTACAAACTCTCTTAGTGTAGATGCCATGTAAGCCTTGGTTAGAAAGATTGCTAATAATATAGGGAATAGGTGGGAAATATTTGTTGATCACTAGAGGGGTAGCTGTAATACTGCTAAAGTTTTATAGCTCTTCTGGCAGAAATTTTATAAGTTAAGAATTAATAAGTTATGGCTTCTCAAGAAAATTGGATCCAAACCAAATGTCAAGGAGGAAAAATCAAGAAAAATAGTTATAATTGGAAGGTAATAGAAGGTATAGCTTTTTACTTCCAAGCTAGTACTGATCACAGAACAAGATCAGACTGCTCTAAGCAATCAGGGAAGATTAAAAGCAGGCTATATCTGGTATGCCTGGAAACAAGATGATATATTAAATACAATTATAATATGTGTAATAAGACCACTTCCTATTAATTCTTTCATAAGAAAAGATTAATTTTGCCCTGGAGGAGCATTTCTCTGGCACTTAACTCATATTCATGCAGAGTTCCCTGCTTGCAGGCACAATGACACATGTGTTTTCCCTCAACACAACATTAGAGGCTTACAGAAGATGTTTGGGTTTTTTAACATTCACATTATGGCTTAGTGTCAACATACGAAGACTGAGCATGAACGTTTTTGCTTCTCCTTCCTTGTTTGTTGCTATTCTCTGGTTTCCTTTGATGCTTAGAGCAAGTTGACTTGCAAACTTAAAGCAGTGGCTAATGAGCCTGAGCATCTTCCTGGTGTGTTTTGTTTGGTATCATCTCTTTCTTCATTCACCCTTGCTTTTGTTCCTTGGTCTTTCTATCACTAGGAAGGGAGAGAGACTTTGTCAATAGTATATGACTATAAAAATACTGAGGCATATGGCAGAACAAATGACAACACTCGAGGACATCATGTCCTGTGACTAGTGATTTGTGGGGGAAGAAAATACGAAGAATCTTTGGTGAAACCATGTGGTTCATGCTGATGAAAACATAAATGTTATTATTTTTAATAGCCATTGGGCCTGCAGCTTCTGTGCAGATCCCGATCTTGATATCTGTGGTTTAAAGGGTAACTGCAGGCTTGATATAGAAACTCTGCTTTGTACAAGATGGTAACCCAGTTATCTGAATTTCTAGCATGCTTTCTAGGAGGTGTAGCTTGTAAACATGTTTTGCTTTAGCTGTGTTGCCAAGAGGTCGTAGCTGGCTGTGAAAGCAAATTTCCTGTGAAAACTTGGAATGATTCTAGGCTTTGCTGAGAATATGCTCTGGACAGCTTCACTTACATGTACTTATTTATTTTTTTGATAAAGTTGTGGTGCAGCTTTGTGTGATGATGACAAAACTGAAACTGGCTTGGTGTTCAGCTAAAAAAGAATGAATCCTCTCCTGTTAGAAGAGTTATCCAGGATTATGTTAGCTATCATAAATATCCTTCGCTTAGCAACAGAGACGGCATTCAGGGTATCAAGCCAACTGGAAAGAATCCCTCTGACAGGGCTCTGTTGGAGTAGGTGGATAAGCTTTCCTGACAACACTAGTGTCTTCGTTCCTGTCTGCCATAATTTGTGTTGCTAGGATCTGTTTCACAACTTTTGTGACAGACTTCTAAATGATACTGTGGCTCCTTTTGTTTACTGTCAAAAAGAATCATAATATGGGGAAAGTGAACAGTAAAAGGATATGGAAAATAATAAAAAATCCAGGCACGTAAAGACCATGAGGGTCTGTACTAGGGCAGCTGTTCTTGAAGGGAAAAAGAAGTTAAAAATTTTCCTTTGGATTGCTGAAATGGAAAACAATATATGGTAACATTCCACTTTACTTTTTATGAACTTTGCTTCCCCAGCAAAACAAGAAAGAAGTTATTTAATCATAAACTGCAAACTTCAGTTAGAATTCAGGAGACTTCCCCTATATCAGATAACCATTAATGGTGAAATGTATTTTTATTCACAGACATAATTCACATTCTTACTTCCAGATCAGCTTTTCAGTATAAATTGGTAGTTTCTTTATCTGTCCACTCAGCCTCTTTGACCTTTTATACTTTTACTTCCAGGGGAAAAAGAAGATGAGCAGATAGTTGCAGAAATCATGAGAAGGCGTTTTGTTCCTGCCCTTATAACTCATAAGGCCTGGGAAGGCTTTCACTTTGCTGGCCATGAGATAAGAATTACAGAAGCCACTGATAGCTACGGGGCAGTTGTCTGGCCATCGGTACAATATTTATGCATTATTGTTATTTTAGAGTTTTCTAGAGCTTTTAATTTGTTTTGCATGAGAAATATGTTTTGTTGTATGTTGTAAACCCAAGAAAAACACTCTGTCTTTCTCTCTATTCTGCAAATCCCAAACCTGAGTTTAGCTTGATTTTGCATGGATTCCTGATTCTCAAAGCTTAAAAGGTATTTCTTGTGTCCCTGTCATATAAGAAGTATGATTTTGCATCTCCTCCTCACCTAGCAGTAGCTTTTGATCCTAATGGACAACTACAAGCACATTCTGATGGAAATATGGCAGTCTCATGATGATTACCTCTCTGTACATTTTATAAATACAGATGGCTCTGTAGCAGACAGATCCAGGTTGCAGAAACAGCTGTGGTATGAGCTCACAAGATATTAGCACTCATAGAAGTTACTCAACCTACACATGTGAGAAACAAATGTGCCTTGTGAATATGGAGACATGGGATAAGATTTAGCTGGAACTTTCAGTTTCTTAAACAGTCAGAAATCTAAAGGGAGAGAACCATTGTCCTTGGCTCTTGATATAAGAATTATCAATGCCCACAATACAAAGGGCCTTCTTCAAGGTGTTGAACCTGTTCAATTCATCTAACTGACTATTTTGAAATAACTAACAGTGAAAGAATCCACTGAAGTCAGGGAGGCACCAGGATGCACCATTGACTCTTGCAGTATTTGGAGAACATCCCTTAAACAGAACCGTCTCGAGGAGTGCCTATAGGATGGAGAGGATTCAAACCCAGAAGGATCCATATCTGTCCTGGTGGTATCAGCCTTCTAGGATTGTACTGTTTTTAAGAAGTATGGCCATAGTTCAGCTGAGGAGAGTTAGTGTACTCTGCTGTTTTGAACTCCAAATGGTTTTCCTATCTTAACAGACCTGGACAAGTCATTTGTACTATATCTTTTAGAGGCCTCAGTGCATATCTTCAAGGAAAAGTTGTCTGACTGCCAATTATTCTCATAAAATTGTGGGCTGTACTGAAAAGCTTTTTTTTTAATTCTATTTTTTTGTATTTTTTCTGGAAATGTTAAGCCAGTTTTGCTGTGGAAGGAAGGCAACCCTTCTGTCTGTGTATCTTCATGTTCTCCCTTCCTGTTCCATCCAAAAAAAATCAGCCAAATTTGTCAAGAGGGCAGAATCTTTAACAAAAAATAAGTTTCTGCATGTTTAATGGAAAAAAAAGGCAGATTTCAAGTTTCCTAATTTAACCCACAGAAATTTTGATTCTGCCAGCCAGTTTCTATGACAGAATATGACAAAACTCCCAAGGAAGAAATTATAGGACTATATAGAACTAACAGGAAATCTTAATATAATGTATTTTCAAATATCAGTCAAACACCAGACCCAACTTTTAGGAACCTGACTTTAATTAGCTGTGGTGCTCACAGACTTATTTCATTAGAAAAGCCTTGTTTATTATGAGATATCTGTAAGTTTGCATAAGAAGCCTTACTCCTTTTGCTCTGAATTAAGAGGTAGAAAGCAAAAAAAAAAAAAAGGTTTTAATTTCTAACATGTTAATATTGGATCAGCAGTCTTCCTGTTCCTTTCCTTCTTCTTCCTAACTGATTAAAAGAGAACCTAAAAGTGTGATTTTGTTGTGCCAGGCAAATCCACTAATAATTACCATTCCAAGTGGTCATCTGTATTGCAAGAAGATGTGGCCATTATAATTCGTATTTGTCAGTGGAGGATATGGTGATGATAGGTTGATGGGGGACTTGATAATCTTAGAGGTCTCTTCCAGCCTTAATGATTCTAGGAGTCTGTGAACTCTGGATAAAATGTGGGAGACAGGCTGGAAACTATATTGCCAGAGAAATAAAAATTAGCAAGTTCTTTTTCAACAGCGAACTAAAATTTACTGGTCAGTATGAGACAGGGCAGAAAAGCTGAAGAAGCTTCTCAATCAGAGTTTATAAAAGCATTATAAGGAGTCTGGAGAGGGCCCTTTGTGGTTTGGATTGCTATAAAAGTTTGCTAAGCTTAACAAGGTAAGCACGCAGAAACTGAGAATAAACTGAATGGGAAGAAAAGGAGTAAAACTATTGGTCCCTTTTGAATCACTGTGGTAGTTAATTATTGTTAGAAATAATTAACTATTGGAAGAACTTAACAAGGATTGTTGTAGATTTTCTCCATATATCAAGATGCCTTTGTGAAGGACACATTTTAAGTCAACCAGACTTAAGCAGAAATTGCTGACTGGAATTTTATAGCTCATGCTATGCAGTGTGACAGATTAGATAATTGCAGTTGTTCCTTCCGGCAGTAATGCTTTGCAAGCCTATATTGAGGCATGTTGTGGCGTTTATTTTGTCAACCCTCAGAGCTCAAAGATCATAGTGAACTGTGATCCTTTAGGGACAGCACTTGAATGAATATTGCTCATTTGAACAGACATGAATTTTTGAACAGGCAACAATTTTTTTTTTTTTGCATGCTTTTAAATGACAATGCATACTTAGTGAAGGGATTTATTTCATTTATTTGTTCAGTATGTTCCTGGATTCCCTCCCCTACAGGCTCTTGTTCTGTGTTATTTTTTGGAAACTAATTCTAAACAATACAATTTGATTGACAAAAATGTGATTGAAATTGGAGCTGGAACTGGGTTGGTCTCCATAGTAGCCAGTTTACTGGGTAAGTACATGCCATTGCTCATTATGCTCTTGGAAACATCTCTGAGATGAATACTGGAGGACAAAGGAAGTAGCTCAGTTCTTCTAAAAAAACTATTGTTTGAAAACTTCCAAGAGCAAGAAAAAGTGAATTCCAAAAGGCTTGTTTGGAAACCTGCTCTCTTATTTTTTTTCTGTAAAGCTCTGAGAGTATTGATGCAATAAAGGAGCTCACAGTAGATGATGATGCCAGTAACAGTGATAAACAGAGGATCAAACTGAGAACCTAGTGGCCTCACAGGATGTCAGTGGCAACTAGATGAAGCCAGATGTAGGTAAGACCAATGCATCACCTTCCATTGACCAAAGAGCTCTTGGATGCCAGGCCACATTCTTTCCATTTGTGTTCAGCATTTTCTTTCAGCAACTGATCAGCAACTTGATTTTTCTGCTACAGACACTGTTGTTTCTCTCTCATGGCAGCCTATTCTTCCTCTAGAGTAATCTAGATCAGTGACTTCTGCATTTTAACAGAATTTTAGCTTACTATAAGAAAGCTTCTTCCTATATGAAAGGGAAAGAACCTGGGGCAAGTCAGTAAGTGGAATTCTTCAGTCCCTAGTTGCTCACTCAGCTTTTAACCAATATGATATCAATATGCAGCAAGTATCTGATTTCTTCCCACCCATCCTAGCTGCATTTAGTTGGAAAACTGTAGAGTAGAACTACTGGGAGCCAAATATTTATTTTAAGCATAATAGCTAAAAGCTACTGGGAGCATTTACATTGTTCTGTTCCCCTCAGTGAGAGCTACCTGGTAAAACCAGTTGCTTGTGAATGTGCTTTTACTGAAGACTTGAAGTATATTCAAAGATTGTGTTTGTTTTCTTCCTGTCACAGGTGCCCTTGTGACTGCCACTGACTTACCGGAACTGCTGGGAAACCTTCAGCACAACATTCTCCAAAATACAAAGCTAAAATGCAAGCACCAGCCTTGTGTTAAGGAACTGTCTTGGGGAATTGATCTGGAAAAGAACTTTCCTAGGTCTTCCTGTCACTTTGACTACATTATGGCTGCTGATGTAGTTTATCACCACCCCTTCCTGGATGAACTCCTCCGAACTTTTGATCACTTGTGCAAGAATGACACTGTTATTCTGTGGGCTATGAAATTCAGGTTGGAGAAAGAGAACCAATTTGTGGGCAGATTTCAGACACTGTTTGACTTAGAGGTGATTTCTAATTTCCCTGGTCTGAACATAACCTTGTATAAGGCAATGAGGAAAGGCAAGATGAAAGCCAGATCTTTCCAGCTGACGGTCTGAAAGTGAGACACAGGCAGGTGACAGTTTCTGGTCTTCTGCAGCTAGTTCTTTTTAATCATTTCCACATTAGTAGCTGCTAACACCTGCATGAATGACATTTTTAGAGATAGCTGAAACAAACCATCTGATTCTTAGTGCATCCCTAACAAATTCCTGAATTCAATTTACCTGTAAGTTTATAGACAGCAGAAATGTTTCTTTGATGTTTTCTTGTACTTTTATGTACTAAGCTGACAACACTAATAATTCACAAGTCTTACCATTATTGATAGGAGTCACATAATTAATATTTCCAGTAGATTTTGAATGCAGCTTTGGACAGTGTTTTATAAGATCAACCAATCATTTAAAACTTAAGAAAATGATAAATCTTTGTATTTAAAATTTGTGGTGTTAAATCTGATCTTTCCCCATTCTCAGGATTGTGTAAGTCCTTCCTTTGAATAGCATTTATATTAAATTAGGTGGAAAAAAACCCCAGCAAACCACCTGGAAAACATGCTTTCATAATAAAGAGACAGAATGTATTAGTTACCCTTTGATTTAATAATCATGATTTCTTCTCCTTCCATTTTGTGTTTAGACTGAGGATTCTTTAACAGACAGCTGCACACGTAGGACAAGAGGGAGTTAAATGTGTTGTTGCTTGAACAGAGGTCTTGGATAAGAAGAGTACAGCATATCACCAATTGCCCTTTGCAAAGACCTTAAATTCTTGGAGGTCTGCTCCTCTGAAAATGGACCTCAGGGAAGAACAATGGAAAAACGACAGTGGCCATCAAGGGAGGAGTTTTGCATTGCCAGCTGGTGGTGACTGGAGGTAGAAAACTAAACCAGCCTGACATGATGTGACTGAGGCATGGGCAGGCTCAGGTAGTTTTTTGTTTTTCTAGTATGGGCAATCAAAATATTTTTCTCTTAAGCACAGTGTGTGTGCCTGTATTCAGTGCCAGCTTAATATCCTTGAAAGGCTATCAGACAGCTTTCTTTTGGGAAGACTAATAAAACAATTCTTTGCACGCTTCATATTTTCTGGTTCTGTTTGAGTGAGAGAGATCTTCAGGTTCCTTGCAGTCTAGAGAAGCAAATCTGGTTCATGTGCTAATGTGCAGGCAGAGCTTTACCACCTCTGCTGCAGTAAACAATTGCTCTAGTAATATAAGGTCTGTAGGGGCTGTCAGTCTTTGCCTCTTTTAGCTTCTATTTATATTGCCTTCCAGTGTTTATTTATTGTCATATTTGAATATTTTTGTTTAGGATGACTTCCAGAACATGCTAGTGTTTATACTTCCTGTTGTGACAGATGCATGTGATGTATTTATTCTGCACCCTGGCACAAGTATGGCTCATAACTGTGATAAATGACTGATATAACTGGAATGTACTCTTACTCTCAGCTGAACTTTTTTTTCCTAGGACAGAAGTGCCCAGCATGAGAGATGAAGTATTGTACAGAGGGGAGTCTGAGCTGCCAAGCTTTTCCACTGGGAACTGAGGATCCCATGTGTGAAAGGAGGTGGTGAAGAGAATTTTAGGGGGAGGACAGATGAAGATCTGGCAGGAGGGATCTGGAGGGAAGACTGCAGAGAAAAGGCAGTTGTAGGGAGAAGGTGAGGTGGAGAAAGAGGGGGGAAAAAGGTGGCAACAGTGAGATTGACTTCAAAAAGTGTTAGGAATCATAGCACAAGGGTAGACCATCTTTCTTGCTACTGCCTGTAAGGGGAGCATTCTTGGTGAGCCTTGGAAGATGGCTCTGTAATATTACTAGAGCAATCAGTAGACCAGGACAGCAAAATGAGAAGAAACAATGCCAAGTACATTGACTCTACTTTCTGGCTTTCTTGCTGGAAGATCACATGTGAGATCTTGACTTGGAGGTTATAAAAGAAAGTCTTCTAATCCTCATCAGTTAGTTTCCTGTGACAAGATCTGTAGATAGAGGTAACATCTCTTATTGGATCAGTCAGTATAGTGGCAAAAATTAGACTCTATGCCAGCTGGTATGGAGTATTACCTCTACTTGGAGATGTTATTCTGCTTATGCAGCTGTAGAAAAACACAACTACAGGTTGCAAATACTTTTGTTCCTACGCTGTGTAGTGGAAATAGTTCAATTTAAGTGAATAAAGAAACAAATATGGATCTCTGCCATTTCTAGATTTCTTCTCCCTGCTTCCTTCCTCCTAAGTTGCTTGCAACCATCAAAGCCACTGTAATTCAAACTCTGATCCTTGCATCCCGGAGGGCATCTCTGTTGACAAATGTTTCATGGATAAATGGATTGGCACTGTAATTTATGGGTACCAGCAAAAATATCTTGTGAACTCCAAAGTGATGAAGGCTAAAGAGGAAAAGGATGACTACAGCAAAGTAGTTAAGTGTGATGATTTTTAAATAGCTGTTCTGCCTATTAGCCCTCCTGTTTGGGCTGCAGGCTGTTCCCTGCCAAGCTCCTGATGGAGTCCACAGGAGACATGTTTGTAGAATGGATTCAGGATCAGGCCCTTTAGGCCCAATAGTTTGTTAATATTTACTGTACCATAGCATTAGTCTTCTTTGTCACAAGTCTGTCTAGCACCACTCTGTGAAGCTTCCTGGGAAAGCTCTAGTGACTGGCTGCTCTATTGTACAGCCATCTTTTGTCCTCTGGTATGATGGGCAGGTTACTAGCCATGACCAACAGAGGGGGAGGTTGTATGTGACATTTGCCTATGGAGTTTATTTCTGCTCTTTGAGAACAAATCTCACACAAATGTCAAGTATTTTTGACTCCTAAAATCAGTCATAATTGTAAGAACCACTTCTTGTATGTTCTAATAGTTCAAATAAAGAGCCAAGTTGTCTTTCAGTGCATTATGTTGCTAATACATGTGGCATTTGTATCCATAGTTTATGGGAGGCAGAACAAAAAAAGTGTTTAGTTAAATTTGTGGGTGAAAGAGCTCCACCTATGAGGAATGCCAGAGAGGCTGCCTAAGCTGCTAGGCTTTTACAGTGTCTCTATTATAGTGTGTTATGGAAATCATACTAATTAAAGAGATAAATTGGGATATATGGTGGGGGGGTTAATCAATTGCTTGGATTTTCTGTATTCCAAACTAAGAATAATCTACTGAGCAAAAATATGTTTAAGTAACTTGATGGTGTTTGTCAGATTTTCCACAAACAATATACTTCTCAAATGATAATGTTTTCGGGAAGATTTCTTTTCATATAAAATATGTTTAAAATCACTATAGTGATTTACTGCTTTTTATGAAGCATTATCCATTGAGGTCTTCTAAAAATCACTGCCTTTTCCTTCTCAGAATTAAAGTAACAATCACCTTCAGCATTGTATGGTTTCCATATGGTCATATAAAGTTTTTGGCTCTGTCATGTTGAATGGTAATGTTGCAGCTCAGAGATTTGGTTTCATTTGCATTACTAAGCCACTATTTTTGGCTTTTGCCTCTTATAACAGCTGTAAGAAAAAGCTGTAGCTCCTGAAATTTAGAAAAAAAACAGTCAAATGACAGGAGAGATCTAATGTGCAAAACTTGTTTTAATTTAGAAGCAATAATGGAGGCCTTGCCTAAGAAATGCAACTGCCAAAAAAAATACTTAACTACCCATGGCACAAATGGCAGTTGAATGATGAACAACTTGTGTTAGTTACCATAGAAGCACTAGTCAGTGTTAGGTGAGCAAAGACAACTAGCTGCCATGTGTGTCCTCCATAACAGTGGTTGGCATTAAAGATTAAATGTTTCAACACAGATGACACAGTCATCTGAAGAAATACTACATTTATGAAACAACAGAGGCTCCTGAAACCTGAATGGGTTTAGGAGATTATGATTCAGCTAACATCCTTTGACCTTTGGAGGTCTAAAAGGTAAAGGACTTTTTCCCTTTCTTAGCCATTGATACTGCACTGGAAACCATGAGGTGATCTCAAATAAGTTCAGTGAGAAAGAAAGATAAATAAAATACTGTCAAGATGTCAGTGCTCCATGGGAGTACTTCAGAAATTGATATGTTCATTCTTATAATAGCTCTGTGACTTCAGGGAAATATTGTTACACAGGTGTAAAGCAAAGAGGGAACTGAGCTAAATGTCAAGTGATTTAACCTCAGTCACAGTGGAGAGTCCAGTGCCAATTTTCTTGCACAGTAGAAATAACATTTTGCATGCTCTATCTTGTACAAAATTGTTCCCATTAAGAAAAAATTAATTTTATTATTTCATTAAAAAAATCCATGCCACTCCATAGACAAATTATAATCCCCTTAAGAGTATAAGCACTCAGAAACAGGCAAGAATAAAATCTCAATTTTCCCTTTTACATATTATGCCAACCAACAATAAAATACACAGACTGTACAGGCTACTGTGGATTTTCAGAATCATTCAAGTTGGAAGGTACCTCTGAAGGTTACCTAGTCCTACCTCCTGCTCAAATCTGGACCAGATTCAAAGTCCGAACAGCTTCCTCAGGTTCTCTGTTTGATATATGAACATTTCCAGGTTAGGAGATTCCACAACATATCTAAGCAGCCTGTTAAATTCAATTTAAAAAAAATTTTTAAATCTCTTCACATATCCAGCTGAAACTTCTCTTCCTGCAAATGGCCATCTGCCTTTTGTCATTTTGCAATGCACCTCTGGCTTCATCTCTAGATAGAACCTTCTTGTTAGTTAGTAGAAGACAGCCATTAGATCCATCTCTAATCTTCCCTTCAGTCTTCACAAAACCAGTGCTCTCAGCCTCTGCTTCCTCCAGCTTCTTAACTATTTGAGTCCTTCTCTGGATTCTCCCTAGTTTGTTAAGATCTCTTTTAGTAGCAGCTCCCTATCTGGACACAGTAAAGCAGATGGGGTGCAATGATGGCTTGTAGAAGGGTAATAATCAGATTGAATGATCTACTGGCTACACTCTTGCCAATGCATTTGGCTTGCATCAACTGCAAGACTACACCACTCTCTTTGTTCCTATTCCACCAGGACTTCCAAGTCCTATTTTGCAGAGGTGCTCTCCAGCCAGTCAACTCATGGTCTATGCTGTTGCATGGTGTTATTGTGCTAGACTTTGTCAGCCTGTTCCTTCAGCCTGTCAAAGCAGCAGCTCTGCCCTTAACTCCAGTTTGATGTTTGAACAGCATTTCATTTCAGTATCAGTCCCTCCCCTGACCTTACCTGCATCACTTCTACAGTCTGCTAACTTGGCTTTGAATTTTTACTGACTAACTTTTGGGTCTAATGGTCCACTAAATTTTTTTAACCACTCTGTAGTCTACTCAACCAGTCTGGATCTCTACAGTTGAGCTACAAAGTCTCTATGAGAGAAAAGTGTGATAAACTTTATCAAAGGAAAATCAAATTATATCCATTGTGTTCTGCTTAATCACAGGGCCAGGCATAGACAGCAATTAGGTTGTTCAGGTCTTTAGTAAATTTATATTGGTTGTTTGCAAACATATGTGCTTGGGAATGTCTTCTGGGAGGGTTTGTTGCATAGTCTTCCTAGGGACTGAGACGAAGCAGACTGGACTACAGTCCTCCTGAGTCTCTCTATTATTCTTTTTGAATATGGGCTAATATTTGCCTTTTTCCAGCCATTGGGAGCTGCTTCTGACTGCCACGTTTCAGAGTTGGTAGACCATCATGTTACAGAAGCCTTGACATCTTCAGAAATATTCTGCACTGAGTGCTCATATTCTGGGGGGTCTATAATTACATGAGTTTTCTACAGAACATTATTTGTTGATTGTTAGACATGATTAACCTCTAGCATCAGATTATTGTATTATTGAACTACCCAGATTATCCATTATCAGGTTATAATTATTACTAATTAACTGTAGGCCATCTGTCCCCTGTCTTATTGACTCTACTCATTCCTTTTAGGCTTGAAAGCTGTTCATGAAAACAGAAGTTGTTGCTGTCGTGATGTGATTATTACACTCCTGTGCAGCAATGGCTGTTGCACTCTGAGGTGCACAGCCTTGGCAGCAGAGTGAAAGGGTCATTGGATATTGGTTGTGTTCCTGCCAGGAGTCAATCAGCTTAAAGCAGCATTAGCACTCCCATGTTAATTGGTAGAAGTGTATGGGCATTCTGGGTAACTGAACAGATTTCTTGATGGTGGAGGAGACCATCTTTGTTTGGAACACATGATTTTTCATGATTTCTTCTACTCATGTTTTCTCATGGTTTTTTTCACTCATCTCTCAAAAGAAAATTGTTAGCAATGTTCTCCAAGTGCCCTGAACAATTCAAAAAATGGTCCTGATGCCATGACAGTGAAATCCTGGGATACTCTGCTGCCATTCTGCTGTAAAGGTAAGAAAGGTATGTGGCTCCATTCCAGTTTATTGAATCTTGGACAGTGTTGTTTTGATTTACAACAGGAAGACACAGATGGTGATAGATGGTAAGTCTGATTTAGAGGATCAGACTGCAAAGAGAAAGAATACTTTCTTGGCCATTTCTGTCTGAGATTGATGACTCTGAAAAGACTTTAAAGTTGCACTCCATAAGCACAGTCTGCCTCTTTCTAGACTGTAATACTTCATCAGAAAAAGGAAGCTTTTGGGGTGTGTTTTTATCTGAATTAAGATGAGAAGCCTCACAGTTTCAGAGAAGCATCTGGGATTTGATAGGTGACAGTGAATGTCTGAGGAGCTCTGTTAGTGCCCTGTCTCCCAAGATAGGTGGTATATGTGCTTCCACTGTGATACTTAATTTTTCTTCACTGGATCTTTCCAGTCTTCCAAATAGTGTTAAGCTAACCACTCATTTTTCAGGAATCAACCCATTTAATTTTCACATGAAGGGGGCTTGTGCTCCATAGAAATCTTCCATCCAGTATTTGTATCTCCAGATACTCCTATTTCACTTCAACTGACCTGATCCTTAGACCTGATCATCTTCCTTATATTTGTGTTCCAAAAGCATGAAGTTCCCACAAAGACTTAAAGTGGTGTGTTGCCAGAGCAATAGATAATCTGGGCCACAGCAAGCACTTTAATATAGCAAGAGTTGCGATCCTCTCCCTCTCCTCTCCTTTCCTCTCCCCTCTTTCTTCTTCTTCCTGACACTCTAGTGTGTGATAGACTTTTTCAGAGTGCAAGCAGCTAGGTTTTCCTATGCCTGAGAATTATCACAGAGAAATGCTGTGCTTGGTGTAATATCCCAAGATTGGACAATGCCATTTTTGTCTCTGCTGAACCCCAAACCCTGTTCTCTAGCCTCTTTTTACAGGGATTCCTCTTACGAGGGCTTGCTGAACAGGAGGGCAATGCCTCCTTTGGTATGTGAGAAGTCTCATTTGATCTTGTCTTAGTATCTGGAGTTCATGTCAGCCTTCTGCTGTTCTTTGCTGTCCAGGTTGACAGTGGCAGGTGTCTCTTCCTTCAGCCAGAAAGCTCTTTTCCAACCAGCTAACAGCCTGTGATGATCTGGGAAATGTGATCCCCATACAAACGTGTTGAAGCTCTGTAAAGTAAGAAATGGGAATTGTCCAATCTTTTTGCACTCCTTGTGTCAACAGAGATGCACAGCACCACTGTGACCTGAGCCTTCCCTCACAGGGGTCAGAGATCTAGCCATAGAGGGGACTAGGACTCTGAATAGTGAGTATGTCTGTCACCAGTGTATGTTCCAAAGCCAAGAGCACAGTAGTGACAACTAAGCTAGTCAGGGGTCTGGAAAACAGGCCTTATGAGGAGAGGCTTAGGGAGCTGGGGTTGTTTAGCCTGGAGAAGAGGAGGCTGAGGGGGAGACCTTATTGCTCTCTTCAGCCACTTGAAAGGTCATTCTAGGGAGGCGGGTGTTGGCCTCTTCTCCCTTGTGACTAGTGACAGGACTAGAGGGAATGGGCTTAAGCTGAGCCAGGGTAGGTTTAGATTAGATATTAGGAAGAATTTCTTTACTGAAAGAGTGGTTAGATATTGGAATAGGCTGCCCAGGGAGGTGGTGGAGTCACCATCCCTGGAGGTTTTTAAGAAGAGGATAGATGTGTTTCTTCAGGGGATGATTTAGGGGTAAGAGTAGTGTAGGGCTATCGGTTGGACTAGGTGATCTTGAGGGTCCTTTCCAACTGTAATGATTCTGTGATTCTGTGACTTGGCTGCATGAAAATGGAAAGATTGTGATAACATCTTACAAGCACTGGATGTGAGGTGGGCTTTTAATAATGGGGAGAGCAAGCCTGTTCAGGAAGACCTTGATTATACCTCTCTACAGCTGAAAGATCTAGAGAACTTGTAATTTTGATACAAAGGTGGTCCAAGATCCTTGAAAAACCAATTGTGGAGTTAGAATGGACTCTATCACTGTTTAAGCAACTTTACTGCCTCCCTTTTTGGCATTTATAGGCTGCTACTTGGAGCATTGTGATATTACCAGAATGTGTCAGTTTGAAGCTGTCTCTGTTGAATTTGTCCTGCAGTCCTTTATTCACACAAGAACCCCCTCATTTCTCAGGTTTGTGTGCTACTGGGAGTCACCTGCATAGTGGATGAACTTGTAGACAAGCCCTTGAAGCAGAAAAAAAGTTATACATACTCTTTAAAAGATATAATCTCTGTAGGTAGTCTGATACTTGTCTTCTGGAGGCTTTGAAGGGTTTGCTGCAGATGTGGCATTGAGATGGAGAGACATGAAACAGTGTTTTTATGGCTGCAGGTACTTCTGTGGAGTGGAGTGGGAGCCTGTGTATGCCCCTCAGATATTGCAGAAAAAAGAAAGTGCTACCACTGCTTGTGACTGTCTGTGAACTCAGTGGGACCACACTGAAAAGGATCAGTTAGAGCTGCTTTTTCATTACTTGATCTCATCTTAAAATGATGTTTTTCATTTATGTCTATCAATTATCAGCCTACTGATTGTATCAGTTTGTGTCTTTGAAAATCATTAGCCTGATAGTATTTCAGTAGCTTGGAAACCATAATGGGAGTGCCACCTACAAAAATTAGTGCTGGGTCAGATGGTAGCTCCCCTCTCAGGCCAAGTCTGGGAGGCTGAGCTTGCTGGATGGCAATATGTACACACATAGTACATGGCAGGGAGTGTTAGCAGAATAGGATTTGCCATACTGTGGGCTGTAGAAGGGACTGCACTGTTACATCACTTCCCCCACGAAAGATCATTAGTCCAGCACTGAAAAGGTTTATCACCTGAACAAAGCTGTTGCATGCATCAGAAGCTCAATTATATGAAGTTGTTGAACTGCAGCATCCAAAAGCATTTAGCTGCTTAGTGCATACATTTGTGCATTCTTCTTCTTCACAGCAGCTGTTATTTCTTCTGACTTGAATTTTGCTTTTCCATATTTTACCATAACTGATGATTTTTTTTATAGCTTGTGATGTTTTTCATCTTTGATAAGGAGACATGAAATTTGTCCCACTAAACTCTAAATGCAGAGGTGCTGCTGGAAGGATTTATAGATAGATAAGCAAGCCTTGTTTAATTAAAGGCATCCCAGCTAGAGAAATGTCTAGATAATGAATCCTTTAAACTCCCCTTTTGTTCCTACATTGGAGATAATGTAGTTAGCTAGTCTTCAGCTTTGATCTAGAAATACACAGATTCAATTTCTGTCTCCAGTTCCAGACCCACCTGTCATACATAGATAATCAGGGATAGTTTTACCATTCCTAAAATAAGTTTAGAAGGGTGAAAGGCTTCTGTTGCCCACTGGAGGTCACTGGAGCTCTACAAAAAGGGAAAAAAAAAACAAAAGGAAAAACGCGCCCCATTGATTAACAACTGACTAAGGAAAGGTTTAAAGACTGAGCCTTCTGGGACTTTCTGTGTTTACGGTGTGAAAACCGTGGGATATAAACAACAAAACCTTATTGCAAAATGTGACATATTTTGGCACCTTTTTTTTTCAAATTGTACATGCTCAGGATTTATTTTGATCAGATAGTAAGCTCACTTCCCATGTGCTGCTTCTCCGTGTGCTGTGAAGATTTCAAATACTTGTTTGTTTGTCTGTTTATTTGTTTTGATGGAAATTGCACCTCTCTTTTTCTCTGTCCTCTCCAAACAGTGAAGTACAACGTCTGCCTTCCAGAAGGCACATGGCATGCTCAGCTGCAGCAAGCCCTGCTGCACCCAGGCTCCTGGGGCAGGACCCAAAAGCAGCTCTCATTACTCCTGGTTACTGATGCATAAACAAACATGGTAGTTGGCTATAGCTGCTCTGTCACTGAACTACCTTGACATAAGCTTGTTACCTGCTGCATGTATATCAGTGACACCAAGGAAGGCTGCAAAATCTGATAAGAAAAGGTGGTTAGACTTTCTGGCCTTTATCCTGCCCTGCTGCTGCTGCAGTAGTACTGCCATCAGCAGTGAGGCAGCCAGTTTAAAGGCAACTCAGGAGGGGTGAAATATTGTCAGCAATACACAAGGTGCTTTCCTGCAGCAAAGCACTTTAGCATATGCTCATGCTCAGACATAGCTATGTCTCTGACTTCAAATGGAGCATAAGAATGGGGTTGGAGAATGTAAAAACTTTTTAAAAGATGCAGAACTGGTTAAGTTCTTATACTGGATTGCTTATGAACCTTCCTGTCTTTTATACTCAGTGGGTTCCTGGAGATGTCTCATAGGAAAACATAGATCTTGCCTCAAAAAGCCTTCAGCTAAAGGAAAACAGGATATGAAAAGTACATGTAAGGCAAAATGAGATTCTGGTCCAGTAGGCCCATATCTGCTAAAAGCACTGATGTCAAGGTTCATCCTACCCAAGATACAATCCTCAGTTTCCTTTTATAATTGGCCCTCTGCCTCCTTTGAACTGTGCAGAAAACCGCATATGAGTGAGTGAGGGTTGACACCTCCCCAGTACAGAAGTACCCACCTTTAGGTAACAGTCATGGCCAGTATTGAGTAAGAAGAGCTGTGCTATCAGCAGCACAGCAGCCTTGGCTTGGAGCAACTTGCCTGTTTCACCAAACAGCAGAAAAGGTCACATGTGGTGCATTTCAGAGAGAAGCCATGGTCACTCATATCTCCTTCTCTGAAGGAGGTGGCAACAGGTCAGTTTAACTGAGGTTTCATGCATACTGAAATTTTACTAGGTTATGTGTATTGATACCTGATAATTTATGCAATTAATCCTCATGCAAATGTCTGGACACTGATCATGCAAAGTATGGCTAATAGGTTTGGAAGACAAGATTGTTGTAGCTTAAAACAAAAGATGACCAAATCATGGAGTGGAAGCCTATAGACTCATCTGTCTGTGTATATACTTAGCCTGCATGCAGTCACTGTGTCGTGCTTGTAAGTGGCTCATGAAGAGAACAGCAGCTCTGCAAGGTGTGTTGGGTGTATATATAATATTCCTGTACTGTAGTGCAGCTGCTGGCTCTAAAGAGGCAACAAGCTTGGAAAGAGTTTGAGATTTTGATGTTTCCATTTCAAATCATGTGTTCCTTTATTTTCCTTGATGAGAAGATGTCCAAAAAAAGCCTCTTTGTTTCCTGTTAAATATACTCAAAATGATTATGAGTGGGGCTTTCATGAGTGTTCCTTAGGAGTATTTCCAGTCAGGCCACATAATTCTAAGGCTGATGTTATCTGTTAGAGTAGTTTTGTGTTTTCATGGACTTGCACAGCATCTCTCACTCATCTAAGGAGCTGTTATGACATTAATATTGGCATATTTGACTTCACTATGTGTGTAAACATGATCAATATATCATTAGAATTGAGTTCTTATCTGAAGTTTGAAGGAGGATTGAGAAATGCTATTCCAGGACAGTCCATTGAATGTGTCCCTGGCACAGAAGATAGCTAGTGTAAAAATGCCTATGAAGACATCTGGGAAAAATGAAAAAATAGGGAAACAGGCTCATGGTTGGTGTCATTGCTGGGCAAAGGTACCACAGGAGGTATGGAGCCTCTGGCACAAACAGGTTATTAAATTCTCGCCTGTTGCAAGGTTTGTCTTGACAGGGTTGTAGACAGAAGGGAGAGGCTGGTACAAAGGATACCATGTGACAGTCAAGGTGTGTGCTCTGCTGCTTCCA
Source organism: Galbula dea (assembly GCA_013399015.1). Taxonomy (NCBI): domain Eukaryota; kingdom Metazoa; phylum Chordata; class Aves; order Piciformes; family Galbulidae; genus Galbula; species Galbula dea. Next base: position 769,723 of record VWZX01005960.1, read on the forward strand.
GCTGGCAGAAACTGTAGAGTTTTAAATTGCTGACTTTGAAGTTTGATCTGTTTTACTAGCCTTCTGGGTTTGTTTCTTTGAAAGTCAAGTGTGGGAAGAGACCTTACTTGGGGCTGCAATTTTCCTTCCACTGTGCAAGCACACGTGAGTTACATCAGAGACAAGCAGAGAGCAGTGGCACCAGGTTTACTAGGAGGGGCCTGGGGAAGGCTGCCAGGAAAAGGTGTCTGGGCTGAATGTGAAGGGTGGGCTGAGTCTGGATGCTGTACCTGAATTTCTTGGACAGACTTGGAGAAGAAGGGACAAACAAGCTTCCAGGAAGAGTGATGATCCCCAGAGTGGGGGGAATATGTGCTTGCCTGGGTCTGGGTTGAATATGAAGAAGGGAGAGTCCCAAGGGGAGATATGGGCACTAGTGCTCCTGCTCACTACTGAGAAACATCCTTCATTCCTTTTCAGACAGAAAGTGGAATTCATGTTCTTAACACCTCATCAGCCAGCATGGTTATTTTCAAAATATTTTTTGTTTACATCTTTTTCTACCATTCAATTTGAATATCAGACAGGGAGAAGGATTTCAGAGGAAGAAAAGTTAGTTTCCAAGGGATTTACAACAAGGATTTCACCATAAGAGATCTTCTGAAAGGGAAATTGTTTAGAAAAGTCACCATTTGATCCTGACCTCCAGTGTAATTTGGAAAATCAGCTCTCCAGCTCCTGGTTAGAAAGTGTTGCTGACAACTCTATAGAAGCCAGTGATGCTTTAAACAGGAGATCTGACATCTGAAAGGCATTATCCATCAGCCTCTCCTTAACATCACATAAGAATCTCTGGGAGAAGCAGGAGCAAACAGAGGGTGATGTACCTGGGGCTCAACTTTGCTAATTGTCTGTAACTGCCTAAGTGATTTTAGGCCAGACTCTGTGCTCCTGCCTTTGTTTTCTCATCAGTCAAATATGGTTTTCCTGCTGGATGCTATGATGCCTGCCTCCTCTCTAGTCTGTTTACTGGTTCCTTTACCTGTTTTTCCAGGACTGCTGCTTGACTTGTTACCATACATTTGACAGGGATATCTGACAGCTGTGGCATCAGCTGCTTTCCCCTCCCAGATCTCCCTAAGAAGCCTATAATGTGTCTCACTCTCTGTAGGTTGTTCCATACGGACCCATGCCCACCACAGTGGTACTCCTGAGAATAATAACCAAAACCTGCTGGGTTTATGATTTCAACCTGCTCATGCTCTCTCTGTTTTTAGTATTGATATCAATCCTAATGAAATAGTAACTTCTACCCAACCTCTAGCTAGTGGGGATGAGCAGATCATCTTTATGTACAATTGCGAGCTTGGTTCAGTGGAAAGCTTGTGCTATTATGGGTCATGAAACATATGAGAGGGAGGTGGTAGTGATAACTGGATGTATCATTTCATGCCAACAGTTTCACCAAGGCCTCTCTTGGCTGTTTTATGGCAGATTGCCTTTGGAGGAACCATTCAGTGTCTCACATTTTCTCTTCCTCTTTAGTAGTCTCAACCCTGTGTAACTTTTGTTGTTTCCTAATATTCCTCTGAACTTTCTGAGGCTACTTGTCTCCAACAGGATGATTTTGAAGAGAAGAAGGTTGTGGGGTGTGTCACTGCTGACCACCCAAGTAATGGTCAGAGCTCTGCTCAGCTCCAGGGCTCAGGCACCTCTGTCACATGGGTTGCACGAAGGCTTACCTCTTCATAATGAAACAGGTCAGCCTTTATCTGCTGGCTGCTGCAGATGCTCAAAGCATTGCCAGCAAGGGGAAGAACACTGTAATGGCCTTTGCCAGGATTTCTCTATGTTATATTTCTGTGCTTTGTGCTCGTGCTTCTTGCTCATGCTTCATGTTAGAGCAGCTCTGTACAAAGGTCAAGGGAAGGGGAAACTGTCTCTGCTCTCCAAGCCTGGCTCTCTTTCTGCTGGGACAAACATACCAGGACAGTCAGCCAACCTCCCCGCTCTCTCCCTTTTCTCTGCCTATTGGGGATGTCCTGATAATCCAGGCTTTTTCACAGCCAGAAAATGCTCTATGCATTTGGGCCTTGCTCTGCTAGAACTTTGGAGATATGGCCATCCTTTGCAGCAAATTGCATATTCCTATTTTTAACGTGATAAATTGAAAAACAAAAAAATAATCCCACCCCCAAATGAACAGTTTGTTAGGTCTGAGCTATCCATCAGTGAAGACACAGTATTCCCCTCCCCTCAGCTTGCCAACATTTGACCATGTGGCAGGGAGCTTGACAAAGACTCAGAAAGAGGATATGGATGGACATGTACATGCAATCATTCATGTGCTTCTGTTGTGTGTGCCATTGCTTTGGTAGAATCTCACTTCTCTGCTTTACTTGTCTTGCATGGGCAATGGATATATTTTCTCTGCTTGCTTTTGTGGTACACTGCATTCTTAAGTCACTGAAGGTGGACAATTTGTGGGGCTTGTTTCTAGCTGTTGGGATTTTGGTTGCAACATGCATAATTTTGGGCATGCTTCTGAAAGGTCATCTCTTGAAATGAAAAGATCACAAAGGAAATGAATCTTTTATTTTTATTCCTTCACAAAACCAACCAAAAAAAAAAAAGGCATCTTGCTGTGCTTTGTTAAAAAATTGCTGAGGGCCATATCTTCAACTCTTATTCACACTTCCCCATGGTAGATACAGTAACACATGATCATACATATCTGGCCTATCTTTCACTACATATTTTACATGGTGAATAGTAATGTCAAACTGTGGATCACAGTTTAGAGAACATAAAGTTGGACAATTTGCAGTAAAATTTGGATTTAGACACATTACTGCTAGTCTCCGTCATTCCCAGTATAACAGATGGTGGAAAAAGGCATTAAAATAACAAATTGTCCACTGAAAAAGCTGTAAATCCAGACTCTGCTATGAATTCAGCACTGCAGAGCTGGCTTAATGAGCCATGGGCTGCCACCTACTGACATGGTGTTCGGCAGGAGACTGAAAGTAAGAAGGCTGTAATGTTAGAAATGTTACAGGATCCACTGTAAGCAGCAGAGGTATGAAGAAATAGGTAAGGAGAAAAATCATCAGTCTGTTCACATTCAGAGCAGGAAATAACAACTGCAGCTCGGGGAGGCGGTGTTGTTATACAGTAACTGCTTAAATATCACATAATTTTTTGAGGCAAGATTTTTTTCTTAGGGTTTATTTGCCACTGCCCTTCACCTTGCAAAATAGGCATGACATTTGGTCAGTGTAGTCACACCAGAGGAATGGGTACTACAAAGAAAGGAGGCTGGTAGGCATCCATTTGGGCCAGTGCGACCTCAAAGAGTTCAAGTCTGACTCAATATGTTCAAAAGCAGAAAACAAGAAGAGCCACCACTTTTGCTTTGTTGACAAGGCTGAGGACTGTGAGAGCTTGATTTAGCACTGCTGAAATTTTTGAGTTAAAAATATTGTAACTATCCAAGGAACTGAAATGCCTCCAGAATTGTTGAAGAAATTGTACTCAGAGATGGGAATTAGAAATGTATATATTACTATGGGAATTGTTATTATTTAACATTATAGATGTAATTACTTTAATAAAGGAATACTTATATTATATACAATATAATTTTGGTGTTAAGGAGCATTTAGATTTTAATATTGAGATATGAAAAGAAATGCAAAATTACCATGTTAAATGGGGAGTGTGCTTAAAGAATTACACTGGTTATGCCACCAGGGAAATTCAGCTTCTGTGTGGAAGAACCAAAGCTTCAAATAGCAGAGCAAAAGGATTTCAAAGATAAATTATTTTCCACTTCCATTTTCTGTCTGCCATTATGGGAGGTACAGATGAATGTCTATTTCCCAAAACATGTTCACAGTGCATGCAGGAAAAGGTTAGATCACTATCTTTGCACTCTGGACTGGGATTTATCTTGCCTAGTTTCAGACACTTACTTATCATCTACATTTTCTGCTAGATAGCACATCTCCTGAGCACCTTAAAATAGATGCCTGAAAATGTGGTTCACCTGTCCTGCTTTAAATGTTTACCTAAGGGTGAGATGAGTCATGTTCCTTGCCATTGGCCATGATGGGAACCAACAGAGTGAGTTCAGGCAAGCTCGTTCCATTTCTCACCTGAGTCCTCAGAGAGCAGATGTGGTTGGAAATGGCTGCAGAACATTTCCCAAGTACCCTGCTGCTTTCTCCTGCCCTTGATTTAGAAAAGCTATGCAGAATGGGAGAAAGGGAGATTTAATTTCTCTAACCAGGTCTACATGATCTCTAGCAAGCATCCGTTAGAGCATTTGTCAGCACAAAGTGCCTATCTGTGCCCAAAAGCTTTGCCTACTTTTGGGTATGCAGCCTGCCGGCACCTCATTGGCATGGTGGGGATCTCATGGTCTCCTCTGCTCGCTGGGTGTCCTTGACTCAGGCCCAGGCAGTGCAGGCAGCTCCTGCCAGTGCAGAATTTGGCTCTGGGTTTAGTGTGGCAGTGGGCCAGCTTTCAAAGACTGTGCAGACGTATTTCTCCTTCTTTTAATTCTTGGCTTTTCTCTTGTCAGGAGAATAAAAAAAGCCCAAATGGGGTGATAGCTCTGAGAGAAGGACACACAGTCACCAGGATCCTGACTGAAGCAAGCAATTATTTCCCAGGTGAGAACATTTCAATGACAAGCTGCCTTAGGATAAAAGAGCAACAGGAGCAGAGTGGGGGACACTCTGAGAATATGCTTCAGAAACTTGCAGATTTCAAGTAAAAACTAATGAAAATTTAGCCTTAATTTGTTTCCTTGTAACTGGCTCCTTCACATCTTACAGCTGATCAATAATTTGCTTTGACATCTGAGTTTCAAAAACAAGAGGGGGAGGAGAAAGGGAAACTTATGGCGATATGCCACCTAATTAAATCTACAACACAAAATCACTGCTTCAGCTGTATCTGAAAAACATCAGGGAAGCTTTAAGCTTAACTATGCATGAAATTTCTAACAGACTTACCACATGTGTGAAAATTGCCTGCAAAACATTAAAGAGGATAAATTCTACACTTTATTGTGTTCTAATTAAATACACAATGACACACTGTATCTTGAGCTTTCTTTTTTTTTAAACCTTAGATTCATCCATAACTCATTATAATAATTAACAATACCACTGCAAGTGAAAATCAGTTTTGAGAGTGCTGATGCCCAAGTTGTCATGAAAGAGAATAGTGAGGAGATTTGCTTTCTACTTGGAGAAAAGCAAGCTGTGAGATTTCAAAAATAATTATGACTGTGAAAAATTTGCTTGGCAGCTCATTTCATTTGTGTCTCAGGGTTGCCACTCTTTCTTTTCAATGATTTCTTGCTAAGTCTAAATACAGACCACCAGTTTGGATTTAATTCCCCACTTCAACTGGCTTTTGAAGAGAGCTGGGAAAGAATTATGTTTAGTGACTTCCATGATGCTCACCGTTTAACTGCACTTTATTTTCACTCCTGGATCTAGAGTTCAAAGTGTCACAGAGCTATTAATCCACCCTCCAGTGTTTGCCATCTATTCCTACTATAAGTTCTTGTTTTCCTGTGACTGGCATCAGAAAATGCAGGCTAGCCTTTGCAGGGGCATCAGGAGTGTGTGTCAAAGGACTTCCCAGTCTGAGGTCTTGCTTTTGTGACTGTTCGTGCAAAGGCTTAATTGTACTCTCCTAAAGAGTCCCAATGCATGAATTGAGGTATATTATCTCTTAATAAAAATTGATTACATTTTAATAAATGAGGAACCCTTATAAACACCTTCAAATGTTAAGTCTTGCTGTAAAGAATCCCTTGATACTTCACAAAGTAGAAACAACACTGTGTTGGTCACATACAGTGCTTGCCTAATTTGTTTTTAACATACTGCTATAAGGAATGTCAAGGGTATTCCTATAAGGAGCGTTGGAATGAGAAATGCTTGTGCTTATTATGGGCTCCTGTTAAGATTACACACTTGAAACAAAATTAAACTATGCTCTATTAATTTTTGTCTTGGCTCTTCCCCCCAGAAAAAAAAACCCCAAAACATGGAGGGTTATAACCCCACAGAAAGAGCAGACTTCAATGCAGATCTTGCTGGCATTCTAAAGGTCTGGTTGCAGAACATTACACTTATTAAAAGAGGACCTATTTTTTTGTTCTTCTGGGGCTCACCTCTTTGCCACCTTCATTTATGTTTTGCTACCTGGGTGGTGAGCTCTCAGTGGCAATGACTGTCTTCATGTGTAGGTGTGGTTTTTTTATGTGTATATGCAGAGGGGCATGTGATGTTTTCTGTCTTAGCATAACAGTAATTAATACAGAGATGACTGGCACTGGGTGCAGCAGGGATTCTGTCTTAATTTGAAGAGGCATATTGATAATTATACACCTGTCTGCAGGTATTCTATAAAGACAAATTTGAGAGTAACAGTGAAAGCCTCTTTGGTTTATACAGAAATTATTATCCTTGTTGTCTGTCCATAACTGTCTCATGAGATTTTTAAAATACTTATATTTGTATAGATTTATACTGCATATTTTGAGGGACTTTCTTAAGAGATGTGGCATTACTTCTGCTGTCTCTTCAATAGTGAAGTTTTTCCATAACCATTAACATGGGATAAAGCTCAGGTTTTCCACATCTAACTAGAAGAACAGGAAATATACAACTCTGAAACCTTTTGCCTGGAGACAAAATATCCCAAATTTGGGCAAGTACTCAGATTGCCTGCCAGTGGCACAAAATGAGGGCACTGATCCTTCACCTCTTGCCTGGTGGACTCTAGTTGACTGGCGTGAAGCCTAGGGTTTCCTGTCCTCAGCTCTCAAGTCCAAATTCCTTCTTGGTGCACTAGGACTGTCCCAATACGTGGATGGTGACACATGACAGCTGCTGTTTTGAAGAAAAGCAAATTAAATGTTGCAGAGAGCAAAATTCTCTTTAGAAAATTCTTTTTTATTCCAATCAATACTTTCTAATTACATGATAGTGGACATGGATGTACTAAAAGGTGAAAGCTATCCCTGGTGCTCAAACCACACTGGAACACTGTTTCCTTGCTTATAGCTCAGAAACCACTCTTCTCTCCTGCAACTGTATTTATTGTTTAACTGAGACTAGTTAATTATTTAGCAAAGCAACTTGGGAGGTATTTTTTAATATACAATACTGTACAAGATGTAGTTTCTTGTATTAAAAAGCTTTATGTTGCAACCTGTATATTATTACTGGCAAATCAACAACAAAACCCAAGTGAGGATTTATACATTCTGCTTTTACCACCAGAAAATGAATTTTGTTATTTAAGTGTTATATACTAATTTTCCTCCTCATTACAGGCTAGTCAAAAGTAACAGACCAGAAAGGCACTGCCATTTCTTTTCCTGGACATCAGAGAAAACTCCATGTACCTACATACTTCTGTGCAAAACATATATTTAGGCTTGAATGGCCGTTGCATGAAGCTGACTGATCCCTCAATGACTGACTGTCTTCGTTTGTGGAAAGCAGAGTTGCCTCTGTCCCTTTATTTCTCCTATAGATCTGGCTCAGCTCTTAATTAGGCTTTTGTCATCCCAGTCATCCTCACAGCAGTGTCACTTCAGTAAGTCTGGCAAAACTCTGAAACAATGAACAAGGCAAAGAAAATGGTGTGGCCAAAACCCACACTTTTGATTTCAGCTGTTTTGAATGGGTCCTCTATCAGCAAAAATAATATGACACTTCTATGACTGTTTATAGTAATTATGGGTAATTTAACAAAAAATGTTGTAGCATTGTAAAAATTTGAAACAAATGTATTTGTTTGCCATGACTTTCAAAATAAATATTCATCTTAGGGAGGAGCAAAAAGGCTTTTCACATGCTGCTGAAAAAAAAATAAAGGGCCATTTTTGGCCTTTTATCACAAGACTTTTAGTTTCCTTACAAGGACATATAGACATTATGTGACCACTAAATATCTGTTTATTGCTTTGATCTTCCCTATTTTGCTGCAGCCAGGTGGATACTGCCACATCCACTTTTCTGCCTCAGCTACTTGTTACCAAGGGGTGCTGCTGAACCCTGGGCCAGATCTCAGCACAGCCAACTCGACTGGGTTCATACTCACTTCCTGGCTCCCCAGGGACCTCATGAGATCCTCCAGCTCTGCTACTGGTCTTCTACTGTCTGGACTTTTAAATATTTGGATTTAAAATGCACTGTCTTCCAATCCTTACAGAAAAGGGACAAAGAGATAGACAGTTTGGTCCTGGGTTTGAGTCTGAAATACTTTTAGCAGTCTAGGCTATAAATCCTTGGGCTGGATGTAGGGAGAGTTTATCAGGGGAAAGATTAAGTTTAAACCCAATGTCTCCATTTTGATAACAGTATTATTATTGCCATCAAGTGCATGCACTGCATATCTCACTAGTAAGTAGCTCTAGCACATCATTCAGCTTCAAGGTCTCTTCAAAGGATTTTTTGCTGTGCTCTAACAAGCTTTAGATTGACCTTGCTTTCTTCCTCTTAAGTTTCTGTTTGTTTGAGGAAGAAGTTTTAGAATAATTTTATGAGCATTTACAAAGATAAAGCTAAATCTGCTCAGGCCATCTCATGTCATGGTGCACAAATACTTCAATTGAAACTTAAGGTATATTATTTTAAGTATATGAAAAGATATTTTTATATATGCATTTTCAGTGGGTTAACATTTAATATTTAGTTTGTCTTATTTAGGTGTGGTTGTTGCAAAAGGAAGAGCATCAGTATTCTTGTTGGCTGAAACTACGTTGCAAGCAGATGCTTATACATTCGCTCATACTTTCTCTTAACCTCAGCAGTGATCTTGATCCTGTTGTCCATGATGCTTATTGGTGGCTAGCCAAGGCCCTGGGGTGTGGAGCTGGGCTTCTGTCCAATGTGTTTGAATGATTTGTGGGTGCACATGCAGAGAATACCTGCAAAACCCTTCTTTTTTTCAGATTATACAGTTTGTCATATTCAATGATTTACATCATGTCCTCTTTTTTGTCCTCCAACAGTGCTGCTCTTTCTGAGACTTCTTAACAGTGTCTCTCTCTCTCTCTCTCATCCTTATCAAGGGTGACATTCTTTGTTAGTCCTACTGGCAGTGTCTCTGTTGTTTAAGACCAATTGTGCACTGCAGCTGTTTTTCTTATCACATGCTGAAGGTTGAAACAACCAGACCTCTACAAATCCATTGTCCTTTGGCCAGTTCCACAGATTGTGCCTGGTCAATATCATGCACAAACGATCTTCCATGCACCTTGTGATCAAAGCACATTGACCTTCATCAGCTGCATAGTGGTCCTGATAAGTAGGGCATGCTGGAGCACTTTCTGAATAACCAAGTTGCTTTAAACATAATGCCTACATGGTGTTGTGCTATTCCTGAACACAGAAGACCAAAACAGTAGTGTATTTGCATAAAGCAAATAAATTAATGACTTCACAGTCTGTCTTCTTAATTCCTTGGCAATCTTTGTTTGTCTTGTTAAAGGGTTTGAAGAATATTGTCACTGATCTCTGCATCTAGAATTTTTACAATCTGGCATCCTTAAGGGACATACTATGTACTTTGAAATGGTTATTTGTGCCTGTTTGCAGCCCTCCAGCCACTTCCTACAGGTATTTCAGTATTAACACTCTATCCACTTCTTTCTTGGCCTTAGAATTACACAAACTAGGGGTTATTCCAGGATCTGGATTTAGCTATCTATTATATGTGCCCAAATTAGGAATCGGCATAGACAGTCCAGGGGAAGAGTTCAGACGCTGTTTCTCTGTGCAGACAGCCTAGTTCAGGAACTTGCCTAGGACTCCTTAGACTGGATGGTGTTGCAGCAGGATGGGGGAGTTCACTATATGCTTTTAAATTATTTAGTGGTTAAACATGTTTAATTCCACATCATTGTCTAGAGAGTGTAAATCAGGTGAACAGTTTTCAGTTGTGCAGATAACTTCTCCTAGCTTGCACTTTTATTTAAAGGAAAACTTGCAGTTGAGGTGGGAGACTGTTACATTTTACTTGGCAAAATCTTTGTGATAAACTTTAGTGGCCAGTATTACAAATATCATTGCAGTCATACAGAATCATAAATTACCACTTCAATTGAAATTATACTTGCTGAATGTTTTTTTCTTCAATACCTGGAACTTCAAATGTTTTGAAAAATGAACTGAAATTTCTCTTGGTTGTACATCAACACTGATCCTTGTAAGATGAAAAACCTCTCATATCTCCTTTTAAAAGCCTAATGTGTTGCCATAAAATGAATTCTTTCATGTGAATGTCTTGGTTCTATGATTAATGATCAAACTTAAGAATTTTTTTTAATTTTTTTTTATGACACAGGAAAATGTTTAGCTCTATCCAAAAGAAAACACCAAAAGGACAAGTGGAAAGCTAATCAAATGGGCAACAATATTTGAGAGTCTTTGCTAGTGGCTACAGCTGTTCCCCAGTGGCTTGTGCTCACCTTTTATGACTTCAGACCCTATTGGAAGCACAGGCAAGTGGCTAAAGTGCAATTCTTATGTGCTATTTGGGATCCTCCAAGGTACCTGGGACACCTGCCTGGGCCTGACATATATGCCATGGGACTTAGGAGAGATCTGTGCTCTTCCAAAGGAGCAGCTGCAGGCCAGGTGGGTGCTCTGGGGCATCAAAAATAGTGCTGCTTACCAGCGCTCAGGCAGCTAAATCACACTCTCAGACCCCCTCTATAATCGAGGAGAAGCAATAATAATTTTTAGAGGGTAGTTCAAGATACTAAGTAAGTTGAATCATGCTGCTATTTCTTTTTTTGTTGACTGGAGAAGACTCTTCAGATGATAATGCTCCCAACACTAAGCATCTCAGTTTGATTAGATCTGGGTTTGTATATCTAGCTGTTCCAGATGACATGGTAACTGTGCAGAAAAGCATGTGCTGATTTTAATTAGTTTCTGATTAAACCCAGGCAGTGTTTTTCTCTGAATAACGTATTTACAAAAACCCCCTGCTGTTTCAAGGTGGCTGAAAATAATTTGTATTTGTCTCATACACAAAAGTGACAGGAAGCTGTGAAGAAAATCTAGAGGAGTTTACTTTGATCTTTCTCAAAGTGACTATTCCCACATTTGTCTGCTGGGTGAGGTTCTTATACTGACAGGAGCAAAAGGGAACAGACATTGCATTATCAGAGGAGGAGAAATGTGTTACCTCTTCTTCCTCATACCTGTGTGGTTTGCATGCTGATAGTAATTTGAAGCCTTATTCTCTTTATTCTTCAAATCCTGATTAGAAGACTGTAGGTCCTTGGTGATAGTGAGCTGGCTGGTAAACTGAAGCTGTGCTACATCATGCCACTTCATGCTGCTTCTTTTTGCTGATGGTTGGTTTTGATCACTCACTGTCTAGAAGCAGATGTCACCTTGCTGGAGGCAGGGCTAGACTCCGTGCACTGGGGCCGCATCTCTGCCTCAGTCAGGATGCTGCAGATAAGTGTTCACCTTCTTCCCCTGCATGAAGGTTGTTTCTTCTTGTACTTTCCAGGCACAGGGGGTGAACATGAGGGTCTTCTGACTTTCCTCAGCCTCTTCTGCTTATGCCACTACCTTTTATAAATATAAGCCAAGAAAGACCCGGTTTAGAGAGAGGATTGGGGATTAAGTTTGTCTTTATTGAATCATTCCCATTCTGCTTTGAGTATTTCAGAATATTACAAAGTAGAGAGGCATCAGCAGGAGGGATTACAACAGCATCAAGAGCAGTCCACAACCTTCTCATCAGGAAGCTCTCCTGAAGCAGGGTGATCCATTACATGGGACCCACATATTCCTAACGTAGGTGCTGTAACCATCGGGCTGCTGGCCACAAGATGTGCTGCCTCCTTCAGCAGGCTTGTGAGTGTAGCCTTTGTTTTCATTCCATTTCCCCTCTTTTTGCTCCTCAGAGCAAATGTCAGGATGACAGCACATTTTCCATGTTTTTTTTTTTTTGAAAAGGATTGGCACATAGCAAAGCTCCATCCTCAGGAATGTGTCTGTATGTGAAATAATGAGCAGCAGTCATTGCAGAGCCTTCCAATTCTGCACACAGAAGACCGGGTAGCCTGAGACACCTCAGCCTAAGCAGCCAGGACTCCTGAGCCTTTAAGAAGAACCTGTTTCTCTCCATTAACAACACAGGGAACAAATAATGAATCTAAGGCAGAAGGACTACTTGGTCAGTGCTGATCCTATCTAGCTGCAGGAAGCATGTCTAAGGAGGGAGGGACAAGGCTCTTCCCCTACCTTTGCCCTATACATTGGCAAATGCTAGAAAAAGCAGGTGTAGTGACATTAAAATATAGTGATAGTAAGAGACCTTGGGAATGAAATTCATTTGGGAACCCAAGTAATTTCCCTTTTAAAGGCCTTCTGCATATCAACAGGGATTGCTGTAGAAGGGATGTTTAATTTATTTACTTGCTGTATTAAATTAAATAATTTACACAAATTATCAGCAATAAATTGGCCATGGAGGAAATCAATCTGATCTCTATGAATTAGTTTATCTGTGACCTGTTTTAAGGTACCTGATAGAATTTTGATGTATAATTAATAAATTAAACAGGACAAATGTTGTCACTCTGAATGAGCTTACTCATTTTATGAATCACAGTTGTAGGTGTTCATCTCATTGGCCATGCATTACTCCCTGATATACTCCCAATCTGAAAGACTGCTCACTCAAAAAATCTATAAAATATTCTATCTGATACCCATCGACCCAGTTGCTTATTTCTATACTGCTGAACTAATTTCCTCCAAGATAACAGTCAATCAGTTTCTCATTATTTAGCTGATCCAGCTTTGGCATTTTAATTTTAGATATTTAATAATTTCCAGTCTATCAGCTACTAACTTTGATGTACACATCTATTTACCACTGTATATTAACAATCTCCTTATTATTAATTTTGATGCAGATGTTATCACTTTGAAACACCTAACCATTACTTGTGAAATTATCCTGTGTTTTGAATTATTTTTATAATAGGTTTATTATTAATACATATAAATAACCTGAAATACAAATCAGATGTACAGACATTTGTATGTAAAATAGGTACTAAATCTCAGTTTGGTGGAGAGTTGAAATAGCTATTTGACAGATGTTACAGCTAAAAAATTGTCAGATATTTGTATGTCTGTATTATAAAGATATTTCCAAACTTATTTGTAACTATTAATATATTGTATTCAGCAACTAGAAGAGGGACAGAAACTTATAATAAGAGATACTTAACTGTAATGATAAAAAAATCAGGATATGCAATATTTGTTATATAGTTTTAGATATAAATTGATAATCATGTGTAAGAATCACACAGAATCACAGAATAGAAGTTGGTGTGAAAGAGAGAAAAGGATGTAAAGAAAAAACATTCATACCACATGATGCCTCATTTTTCAAAATGTTTTCTTTTTGACAAGGAAGTTGTTTTTCCTCTTTTTTTTTTTCTCTCCATTTAACTGTGGAAATTTTCAGCATGGAAGCCCAGAAAATCCCTTTGCAAATCTGTGTAAAAAGTCTTTTACTTGCAGCAGGTCTAGAATGCCACATTTTGAGTTCCTTGGCTTTTGACACTTTAACTCACTTGTCTTCAAGGATATGGCTGGGATAAATGGGCACTGAAAAGAAAACTTTCAAGGCAACCTTGAGCTACTGCCAGCTTGCTAACTTGGGCCCTGAAGCTGTCCTTTAGCTGGAGCTATAAGGAGTTAGTGCACTCTGCTTGGAAATTGTTTCATGGTGACTTGTGATATAAACATACTTCTATTTGAGCACTTTGATCATGCTGTTGTCCTTAAGACACAATTATCTATGTCTTTGATGTTGTTGGTCAACTTGAACGTGTGGCATGGTTATGTCCTGATTGCACAATATTTGAGAGGCACATGAAAATTTATGCTGCTTTACCATGGTGTCCTGGGAAAGGAAATCCTTTTCCTGTGCTTTAGCAAGCAGCATCCTCATGCCTGTGGTGTTCTGGGGACTGAGCCTTGCCCTGGCCTGACACGATCCCCAGGATGAAGGGTATTACAGTAGACATCACCCACTGAGGTTCTGCCTACTTGGCTGGCCTTTACTGCTGAACTGCAAGCATTTATTGACTTTATCTGACAACTTGATGTTCATACTTTTACCCTTCTGAGTGCTGATACTGCTCATGAATTTAATGTGAGTGAATCTGCTGCTGGAATCAGAAGCAAGATGAAAAATTCAGCTGCAACATGAAAAATTAGAAAATCAAGAAGGTGACAAGGTGGTGACAACAAGCCAGGAACAAGTCAAGCCAGCTTCTGGGAAAGGTCAGTCCTGTGCATATAAGAGGGGGAGAAACCTTGGGCCAGTGATCTCACATAAATTAACTTTTAGCATTCCGTTCCCTCTTGGGACTTTAGACACTGTAACACTAACAAAACACAGACAGATGCTTCAGTTCATAGTTTCTTCAGTAAAGAAAAAAAAAGGAAAAGTTGAACAGAGAAAAAGGCCACCCACAGTGCATAAAAGGGGAATAAAAGGGAAGAGATAATGACTGCTGAGGTATTCTTTCCTCTGTCTTGCTTTTTTCTTGTGTGTTGGAAATTTAATTCCAGCAAGTCATACTTTCTTGTCACAGGCTTTACTCTGATGCCAACCCCCCCTTGAAGACAAGATTTATGGGCAATAACCTCATAGAGTACCTTCTGCAGAAAGAGAATACCATTTCCAGACAAAATCTCCTCGACTGCTATTCTTCAGACTGAATGACCTTACATGATCATCAGACACTTCCCAGAATCCTCTCAGAGCATTTTCTACCCTTGCAAAATGCCAGTTATCTTCTGGCTTTCTGATCCAAGTAATGTCATTGTTGCCTCCCCTAGTTTTCTGCAGTTCTTGTCTGCAGTAAGTACTACCCAGGTAGCACTACTAGAAGTAGTACTAAGTAGTACCTAGATGCGTAGTAGTCCCTAGTACTTAGGATGGAGGTAAATAACGAGCTTCAGGTCTACAACACAACTCTCAGCTTGGAAACTCTGAGATGTTGGCACTGATTCTAGACACTGAAAAATCTCTTATTCATATGCATTTTTGATTTTGTGATGAGCATAAAATGCATCAATTAGCAGGCACTTCCAGAGTGCTCTTCTCCTACCCCTTAAGGAACAAGACAAACTAAAAGTTAAGTTTGTCTACATGTGTGTATCCAAAGAGGGGGCAATATGTGTCCAATGAAGGACAAGGACAATGAAGCTGGTGAAGGGCACCATTTTATGAGCACACATTTTATAAGGAGTAGCTGAGGGAACTGGGGTTGTTTATTCTGGAGAAAAGGAGGTTCAGGGGAGACCTTATTACTCTCTACAATGACCTGAGAGGAGCATGTAGTGAGGTGAGAGTCAGTCTCTCTCCTAAGTAACAAGAAATAGGACAAGAGGAAATGGCCTCAAGTTGTGCCAGGGGAGGTTTAGGCTGGATATTAGGAAAAATTTCTTCACATAAAGTGTTGTCAAAAATTGGCACAGGCTGCCCAGGGAAGTGCTTGAGTCACCATCCCTGGAGGCAGTTAAAAGACAAGTAGATGTGGTGCTTAGGGACACAGTTTAGTGGAGGACTTAGCAGTGCAAAGTTAGTGGTTGGACTCAATGATCTCAGAGGTCTTTTTCAACCTAAACGATTCTATGATTCTATGATCGTGTATTAAGTGATCAATTCTCACCTGGTACCAATGGAAGAGAGAAAACACGCAGATTATTTGCTAATATGTTTCTAACATAAGACAGCCTTTGAATGTGACATTGTATTTAAAAATGACCTTAAAGCCATTTAGAGAAAAATTCAGATGGTATAAAAACACTGAAGAAGTATGTGTAAATACTTATTTTTATGGTTATTCTGAATTTTACTTTGAGTGAACCTATGGTAAGCATCACTGAGCTCCAGGTCCTCCACTGTCCTTGGGAAGAAGTATGTGTAAAAACGAGATTGGTGAGCCTGTAAATCACTGTGCACTGACAGAATGAGTCACTGTCAAACTGTCACCAATGACCTAAGATGAAATGTCTTCCCAAATATCTATTCTTTCTGTGCTCTGCATATTTTCAAGAATGCTGCCTGTGAGAAGGCAAGAATGACAGATCAAAACATGCAGAGTTACTTAAATTCATAGTCACGAGGGGATCAAGTATACACGTGTAGCATCGAGATGTTTATGGCTGGGTTCCTCAGGTCAACTTCCTTTATAGGCAACAGGGATCTCCAGGCTAAGCATGGAAGGAGAAAGCATCTCCCATCCTAAATAAGATGTCAAGCATAGATTGGACAAACTGTATCTGAAAATGTATCCACTGAGTAGGCTCTTAGGATGACTTGCTTGGATGTAGATTGTAGACATCAGAAAAATCAAGTGAGGATGGATCCCACTACATCTGACCTTGTTTTTTGGTGTGTGTACGTTATGGCAATAGTTACTGCTCTAGGTGCTTTTGATCAGTCTCAAAAGTTAGGTGCTTCTGGCCCTGTCTTTTCTTCTGAGGTAAGCTTTTCTGGTTTGAGTCTACTTTAAGTAGATAAATGTTGCACTATTCCACTGCTGTCCATTACTGCATTAAAATCTGTCATTTTCCTTGGGGACAGAACTGAGCATACAGTGTAGAATTTCATTTCATTACACTTCTAGATGTGTATATCAGCAAAAGCACAGTTTATGCAGAGTTGAGGGTCATGAAATATGAGGTTGTTTAGCATTTCAGGGGAAACCATATACCATATTTGCCATGTCATTATGCTGCTGAAGGAGAATAAGATAAATTAGCTCACCTACTTACTGTTTATCAGGTACATAAATGTGGTACTGTTTACTGCTTTTCTGAGCTAGATGTATGTTTCTACATCTTTAGACGGAAAAAAGGATTGAATCATACTGAAACTTAGAGTTTTGCAAGACAGGTGAAATGTGGGCTTGTGGCAAGATACAAAAATATAATTAGAAGAGGCAATATACAACCCTACTACTTAGTTTAGACCCTTCTTCTAAAAAGACATATGTTTTTCTTACAAGAGACAAATCATTTTTGTAATAAAAGTAGAGTACTCTGAAAGTAATTCAGATGCATTTCTGTAGCAATGATAGAGAGAGCATATGGCCTGGTCAATTTTTGTTGCATACAAAATATGAGGGTGTTTTCACCCAAAAGGAAATAATTTTGTCTCATGCTGCTTGTCTTCAGTGTCATGCAATCTATCAGTCTTAGTGTCTCCTATTTTCCAGCACCAATTGTATAAGGAGTCCAAAGCTCAAGCATCCAGTAATTCCTGGAATCAAGGTGCTAATAAAGAAAAGAAGAAAATGAAGAGATCTGTCACAAGCCTACACAACTCACTCCTGTTCCCACATTATCCTGCACTTAAACAGGGACCTTGAACTCCTGACAGCAATGTTTGTCAGTTCTTTGCTCTGGGCTGCACTTGTTCTGCTAACTTGAATCACCTCAAAGTTAAGTCCCTGACTCTCTTTCCAGTTAATGAAGAGAAATCACCACCTTCACAGTGTGATTCATCTCTGCAAGAAACACCTTGGCTGGGGCTTGCACTCCACCTGCCTGTTTCTATGGAGTCTATGGCTAAATAGAAGACATCAATGCATTCAAGTGCATGGGTTGCTCCTCTGCAGCCTTTCATGAAGAATAAATGTTCACAACAAAAATAAAAAGGAGAATTTTTTTTACCTGAGTGAGAGAAAAATAACATTGTTTTGAAAAGTGAGAAAAAAGAGTCATGAGAATCAGTATGTGAAAAAAGAAGATGGCTACAGTGAAGAAAAAGTGAATATTCCCTAACACACTAGGAAGCAATCTCACTCTGTATCTGCTTCCATTTGCTTCAATAGTAACACTCCTGCCTATTTTGTGGAACAGGATAAAACCAAAAGAAAAGACAGTATTGAAAAAAAACATGTATTCACTAGGGATCACTGTGATAGGAGTAGTTAGAAGACTGAAAAATCAGGCCAGCTTTAAACATTAAAATTTAACAAATTATTTAGCTTCATACTTCTCAATAATGGCTAAATACTACACAATATTAATCATCCCCATTTTGTATATAAGCCTGTTAGTTTTTAATGCTTATTCTGAATTAGCTGGGAGTATGCAATAGCAAGGATCTGATGCCAGGTAGTTAGCATGGATGGCTACAGTCACTGACTCTTCTTTCTCACCAAGGTTGAAGTGGTAAGGCTTGACATTTTGCCCAGGATTTCAGACATGAAGTTGACTTTTCTTTTACAATTTACCTTGATTATGCCTCATGTGTTTCTGCTATTGCCCCCTCTTTCCCTCCAAAAAGTTTTCTCTGCTCCTGATGCTGTTTACTTTGGTTTTGATTTTGTTAGTCATCCTTCATGCATATTTTGGATGATATCCTGCCTACTTGTTGTCCTTTGTACTTATCTTGTCCTTTGTCCAGCAGCTTTTTGTCACATATTCATCCTATATACAACACCACCCATCTCTCTTTGTCCCTGTGGTGACCTTGATTGTGTACTTGAGGTAAAATGGTTGTACATTATGTCTGGCTATGCTATCATCAGGTTACAAAACACTTAAGTACTGCTGCTGCCATTTACGCTATTTTAGTGCTTATATTCATCGTGAAGACAAATTAATATTCATTCTAGTCAGATTAGTACATTTATAATTTGTAGGGGTCACAGACCTCTGTATTGGCTACCAATGGGTATCTGATAAGCATCAGTCACAGTGAAGTGTTCTTAGTGTGATAATAAAAAACTACAGAGATGAAAGAATACTCAGAACTCAAGCATAGAGATGTCTGTTTTATTATCCCAAGCAATGGTCTGAGCATCTGGATTCGAAGTATAAGTCAAGAAAGTCACAAGAAAGAATATTAAGGCCCTATAGGAAGAGACGTTTCTGACATACACTAAAGTTGTTGCTTAACCCAGTCCAAAGGAAAATTTGGAGTCCTGACCTCTCAGCAAATCAGAGGTGCCTTGAACATGCTGTATAGCTTTCTGTAAAATCTCAGAAAGTCTGAGCTTTTATTTGAAGGACCTTTGAAACCTGCTTCTAGACCCAGCAACTTCTCAGTTAAGGACCATGGTCAATAGGAAGGAGGATGATTTCCCTAGAAACTCCAGATCATCATCTAATTTAAGCCTTATGCAACAGTGACCTTCTCCTATTCTTGTTAGTTTGAAAATGCCATAATATTACAGAGTCCTTGTTAGTTCCTCTGTAAGTGTACCAACGAGTTTGCAACGAGCTGGACAGTTAGTAGCGTAATTACCTGGGAACCCAAAGCCTGTCTCCTCTTCTCTTCTTCTGCTCCAAGCTGACCTTGGCATCCGTTGTGTCTAAATGAATCCACACAACAAGATGCTAGTTCTCATCCCAGGGGCTTAAACATCAAGTTCCAGATCTCATAGGTATGAAAGCTAACAAGTGAGGTAGGACTGTTCTTTTTAAGTAGCTCATTTAAAGCATTTTTTGATGAGGTTAGGGCGCTAGGGTGCTGCTTTCGTAACTACCTGATGTGCAGTGAGGCTAAATCAAGATTCTCATGCTTTTTAACTACTCACCACTGTGAACAGTACAAACTGATACAGTCCCTAAGCATTTTATTTGGATCAAAGGCAGTGCTTGTAATGTATATGAGAATGTAAACCTTGAGTAGTTCTGACCTCTAAGTACTCTAAGCTCCAATGAACAGTAGCTATAACACTACTTTATTTCATGATGCAGTACTCACTTATCAGTGATTATCTTGAACTTTATCCCTTTTTTGATTTTATGGAGTTAACAGTTGATGAAATCAGAGTGGTACAGTGGAGGCAGTGTTGCTAGAACTGATGTAATGATTAGCTTGACAATATATCCTTAAAGCGAACAGTAGAAATTTGCTCCAAAATTGTATTGTTTTTTTCATGCATCTATGAGAGTAAGAAGTAATAACAATTTTGTGCAATGAAGCTTCAAATTAATTCTATACTTTCTCTTTATAATTTCTGAGTGGACTCTCAAAATATTCTTGAAACTCAGTAGTAGTTCGTATTTTCTAACTCTGGTACCAAAACGTTAGGTACTCAGCCTAGCTTAGGAAGTAGTCTCCATCTCAGTCTAAGTATAATCTCCCTTTAGAGAGATAAAAACTACTTTAGAGAGTGATTTAAAGTAGAAATACAGTTTTGAGTGCTCTGGGGTTGCATACAGAAATACACCCGTCTCACGGTATCTCACCATGACTTATTTCCTCAGCAAGGGAGCCAGCTGGCATATACCAAAGTAAAACGTGTAGCAGTCAGCAATGCTCGTATTGTTTCCACCAGCTAGTGCTCTGGAGTGAAACTGGGAAAGCTTCAATATGATAATATCTTTATTTCCCCATTGTGCATATACAGTGTAGAAAAACCAGGCTTGATTGGAAATGAGTGCCTAAAAGCAGGTGGTGGGAAAACTCTCTGTCATGTTTGTTATTGGTCAATGATTTTCCAGAATAACAAGGCAGGTGTTTGTACCATGCCTGTTTTGCTAAGATCTGAGGCTTCATGCAGCCTTATAAAACTTATACAAGTTTTAAAAGAAACAGCAATACTTAAAGAATAGTTTGGGGGATGATGGAAACTGTTGAAGTTACTGTGAGATACAGGCATAGCAGCTGAAGTTTTCAGTTTTAACATAGTCACACAGGCTTCTCTTTCATATCAGTAGGACACCAAGCTTAAATCTGGCATGTTTTCTCTGCATTAATACTGCTATATTACTATCCTTTTTTTTTGGCAGAAGTGTGTATAGTAACAGTACTTTAAATGATAGTCTTCAACTTTTTTGTATTTTATTTGAAAGTGAATATACTTTCACAAAAGGATTATTAAGTTAAAATGATTTTGCACTTTCTTTTAAGTACTAGAATTCATTAATTACATGACTGTCAGCCTCAATATTATTTGAGGTGGTCCTATGTGTTCAGGTTTGGGAGAGAGTATGAAGGAAGGAAGTTTATGGGAAAGCCAACTTGTTGCACTGAGTCATATGCAAACCTTTTCCAATCACACAATATGACATCAGCAAATTAAAGGCATGGGAGAAAACACAAAAGTCAGTGAGTGCCAGAATGCAATAGAGATAATGGAAAGTTTATGCAAGACTGGGAATGAAAAGGAGCTAAAAAGCTCATATTTAATAGACCAGGAGTGTACTTAATTCACACACATCCAGTTTGTCTTCTTGGCTGGAGTATGGGAATGTGGCAATTGATGCATTTGCTTCTTTCAAAATGTCACTGCACAATGAAAAAGCAATTCTTTGCTTTCCTGACAATTAAGAACTCTAAAGGGTGCTACTTACAATTCAGATGTTCACTCAGAAATGCCTGATAGATTCTTGTGTGACAGCAGGCTCTGGAGACATCCTTTGCCCATCGTGCTGAGAGGTTGGGAATAACTCCTCATGCTAATGTCCCCTGGGACATTCCTGTCGGCCCTTTCACATGTTGCTGGGCAATCTGATCATGCAGAGATCCAACATGAATGCCTGGTGTGATCTGATGCCTCTGAATGGGTGCAGAGTCCCCAGGAACCACAGACCTCCCCCCCCAATTTGGCTGCCTGGGGGCAGCCACCCAGCAGCCTACCCTGTCTCTGCCCAGACCCAGTACAGTCTTGATCTCATTCTTGCTGGAAGATAGGGATGGTCTTTCAGAGAGAAGCTCATTCTGAGAACAGCAGGTAGTGGAGTTCTCCAGTTTTAAGAGTTTTAGTTAGGTGCTGTCTGGTTTTGGTTTTGGTTTTGGTTTTATTTTTATTTTTTTTCCTAGCTCCTTCTTGTGCTTATCTTATTCAGGTGATATCTATTAGAGTTACCACCATAAATTTTAAATTTGTTATCTAAATTGCATAAATTGATGTTGCTGTTTGTTACACTTGCATTTATATATGCAAATATCTATTTATATATGATCAGCATATTTTTTTAAATTGCTAGTGATTTTCTTGGTGACAATGTACCATCTTAGTGACAGTAGTTGAGAGGTAAAGGTTTTTAGTGACAGAAGGAGAGTGGAATTAAACTTGATTAATTTCTGGGAATTGTTTTGATGCCTATTCTGCATCTATAGGTTTTTTCATGGGATCATTTTTAAACTACCCATAGGCAAAAAGAGATATGAAGGAAGAACTGGAGTAGAAAAAGACCACAAACCTTCACAATTCATATTGTCCCAGCTGCTAAAAAAATACCTCCAAGCCTTCTAAGTTTCAAAAAATAGTCACTTCATTATGTAAGATACACAGACTAAACATGAGGTTTCTTGCAGTGAACAGAGAATTTCAGATACCTGTTAGTAGTAAAATTCCAGAGCTGTGAAAAAGGGATTTGAAGAAAGTAAATCGCAAGTAATATTAATTCCCAGAAATGATTTTGAAAGTCTTAAACTAGAAATGAAAAATGAGCTAATTGTGTAAAAGCTTAAGAGTGTTACTTCACATGAATGACCAGAAGAAAAGTGCCAAAAATTTCAAAGCTCAAGAACTGTTTTGGACTACACAGCTAAAACAAGGAGAGGATTCTGTGGAAAGTGTTAAGTATGTAATCAGAAAATCTAAATGTAACTCCTGTTTTCATCTCGAGAAAAGGACAAAGATGTTTTATTATTGCAATACATAAATGATTCTAATCAAGTGGAAAGGTGGGGTTTCATTTTTTTTTTTTTTAATAAATAACCAAAAATATAACAATTAATGAAATGATTTAGGAATTCTATTTGCTCTTAGTTCAAGACTGGTGCAGATTATTTGCAAAGTCTTCTTTGCACACTGCATGTTGGATTGTGCTTGGTAGAAAATACCTGCTGATTTTTTAATAAATAGCTGGGTAACTAATTTGGGAGATTATTTTAAAATATCATTTAGACTTATTGTTTCAAGGGTACAGTATGAAAAGCTAAACTGGTTGTTAAACAATTCAGTACAATGAACTTGACTTAAAAAAATGTCCTGGAAGTTTCAAAGGACCTATATATAGCTTTGTGAGAGTACTGTAGCACAATTCAGGATGATTTATTAGGATCACTAGTTCTAAGGCTTATGGGCAGAAAGATAAAAACTTCAGTACTGACACCTTGAAAGCCTTCTGAGACAGAGACAATTAGTCTGTAGAAGTTATAAAAAGAAGCGTGGGTCAGGAAAATGCTTTGACAAGGATGCTGCCCAGTCATCTTTTGAAGAGAGAGAAAATGTGAGCTTTGAAAATGAATGTGCTGGCATCTCTTAAGAAAAGAATACCATTTCCTCTACCTTAGAGTTATACACTGTAGCCTTGCTGTAGTGGAAAGAAGGGGACACTGTGGTAGAAGGAAGGTGGAAACAGCTGAACACGTGCAGCAATGACACTGGCTCTTATTCTTGAGGTCAGAGAGAATGTTTAGGCAAAGGCAACAAACTGCTCCTCTGCTTGCTGGGAGTGCAAGGTCCAGGAAGTGCCAGTGCAGATCTGTGAGGGAAATGTACAGACAGCTGCAAGAAGAATTTGGTACAGAAATTAAAAAAAGAGGTGATGTAAGGAAGCCACAGTGTTTCAGAGTAAGTGATAAATTTCTTAACAACCAATGGAACAGAAAACTCATACTGAAAACAAGAACTATTGGAATTCTTTACCTGCATATAATACATATATTCCAATATTGTAAAAAATGTTCTGTTCATTTTTACATCTTCTCCATCTTGGTTGCTGATTAACCTAATTTCCATTTAAAAAACCCACTGAAGCCAAAGTCCTAAAATGCAATACCCGAGGACAATGATGTCTTCCATATATGGCTTATTTTGGAATTAGGTTCAACAACAACAACAAAAAAAGAGGCTTTGCCATGAAAAATTATTATAGAAGAAGTTAACAGAAAGAGAGCAGGAGGAATTCATCCATAGTGAAGGACTTGTAACATCACTATTCATGCTCTGCAGACTATTAACAATGTGATAGGAATGATATTATAAACCTATGAATGATAGTTTTGTTATCTCAGGGCATAAGTTTATGCTTCTAAGAATAAGAGGTCTGATTTTCAGGTATATTTAACATATGCACCATACACCAAAATCAGTGGTGAGTGCCTAACTTTTGCTCAGAAAAAACAATGGAAGCAGTGGATGCTCAGTATCAATGAAAAAACAGGTCACTTTTTAAAGGAAGCTTACCTATTGATGTGAGCCTTTGACTTCAGATATGCAGGTTTCAAAATTTTGAGTTTAATACAGATTTATAAAACAAATCAGCCAGTGAAGAATGTGTCTTTCTGTTCCTCTTTCCTTTTTGTTGCAGTTGCTAAGGAAAAGTAGTGCCAGCTGTCTCTCTAAGCAGATAAGATTACCAAGAGCTGCAGTAGTTCAGTAAATTCTTTCTCACTCATTTTATAACATACAATAAAGTATGTCTGACAATATTTTACTGTTTTGTTCCTGGGAAATTCCTTACATAATTTGTGAGATAATTTTATTAGGATTGTTAAAGGTCAAGGATCATCATTAAAATTGGTAGAAGGCAGTGGACCAAGTTCTATTAATTTTTTGTATGCAAGCTTGCTAGATACAGTGTTGTTGTAAGGATGTTTTCTGGGGAGATTAGAAGTCTGTCTTGTATGTGATCAGTTGCAGGTGATTTTGGAAAAACTCAGAGCTCTTGGTGTCTCTGCTGAGAGGTCTTTGGTTACAGACCTACTCTAGCTTATCCTATTATATTTAATATGTTGCTTAGGCTAAACTATAGGCCATGGATCTGCAAATAAAGTTTATATTAGAAGTATATAACATAAAAAGTGACTTGTTACTTAAACAGCCTTAGTTTTGAATATCTATTTTGAACCTGATAGAGTTCCAGCTTCTTGAAAGATATTCCTTAAGATGATCCCAGCTCCACAATTGCACAGACATTTAGGAAACATTATTGATATCTAAGTTCTCCACCTCCCATTGCCCAGGCTTTGCACCAATAACACTGCAGCAGTAACAACTGCACGTAGTTGTAGAGGAAGTTGGGATTTAACTGAGTACAAGTGAGAAAGACCAGTTATTTCTGACAGGTGAGGCATGAAAACAAGAAATTCCCTTGCCTCTACCCAGATGCAGGAGCTTGCACTTGGACTTACTAAACTTCATTTGAGTCTCACAGGCCCACTTTTCGAGTTTGTCCAGGTGCCTCTGTATGGCAGCCCTCCCTTCTGGCATATCAACCACAGCATTCAGCTTTGTGTCATCTGCAAACTTGCTGAGGGTGCACTCGATACCTCTGTCTAAGTCATTAATAAAGACACTGAAGAGCACTGATCCCAAGACAGAGCCTTGAGGAATACCACTCATCACTGGTCTCCACCTGGACAAAGAGCCATTGACCATGGTCATGGCTTAGTGGTGAGCATAGTAGTGTTAGGTCAATGGTTGGACTTGATAATCTCAGAGTTCTTTTCCAACAATAACTATTCTGTGATTGTATATGACTGGAGAAGGTTTCTAAGAGGATGAGGTCCATCATCGTCCCAGGGTCTGAGGTGAGGTTGACTGGCTTGTAGTTTCTAGATCCTTAACAGTGAAAACTAAAACAAAAGAGATATTAAAGACCTCAGGCTTTTCCCTGTTACCTGTTACAGTCTTCTTCTTGCTGCTTCTGTTTTTGTAGAAACTTTTCTTGTTGCCTTTTCTTTTTTTCCTAATGATCTTCTATCCAGATTTTCTACAAAATAACCAGACCTTAAAACTCTAGTTTCATATGCAGAGGAGAAATACCAAGACAAAACACAACCGTATAGCTGATTTGCTATAGGGTATAGTGAATCCCACCTAAGGACCCCTGGGATTCTTTCAGCACTGAGAGCTCCTTAGGTGGTGGACAATTATCACAGCAGGATCTCTGCAGCCTGCCTGTCTTAATACATAAGAAGTATAAACTGGGAGCAACAACCACTAGTGCAATGAACTAGCTGGTACAACTTAAAACAAAATGGTGTGAGAGTTCATGCCAGCTGCTAGGAGCTATACTGCAAACATTCATGTTCTTAATAAAATCCTGTAATAGCAACAAGTTCAAACTCCTGTAAATGAAAGTTTTAACTTCTACATAAAATATAAATATTCTTTCTGGTAACCTTTTGGTCAGGGTTTATGGGGTAATAAATTCCAAGCCTTGTATTTACAGAGATATGTAAGACAACCAATACTATGCTTTGCAGTTTCTGTAGTTACATCTGCATCAGCCTTGCAGAGTGATGCTGACTCCATGCCATGTGGTGTGCAATGACTCATGTCCCTACACCTCAAGGCCAGCCCTACCCAGGGTTTGCTTCTTGCATTCACCACTGCTTAAGCTTAGCCTTGGGTATCTGATGGGCTCTGTGTGGTCTTATGACATCAACATCGTAATCATTGTATGTTTTTCAGTTCAGTCAGTTCAGTCTGAGTTCAGTCAGTTCAGTTCAGAAATTTCAGCCTGAAGTAATGGAAGTGGCTGCGCTGCAGACAATTAGGGTAGTGATTTTATAGCATACAGTAGAATATCTGTGTTTCATAAGCACATGGGAAATCACAGGTGAAGATAGTTCTACAAGCTGCATAACAGTGGATGACTAGGATGAAATTACTGTGGAAATGTAGTTCCTTAATTTTTAACACACTTTCTCTTTTGAAATCAAACTTTGCTTTAGTTAGCAGTAATTACAGGATCCTTCTATTTTTCAGCTGGCTCCAGTTCTAGTTTCCTTCTAAGTGTAGCTTTATGGAATCTTTTTACAGCTATTGTTAGTGACGATGGTATTCAAATGCCATCAGCTGCTTAATATTTAACATACTTCCTGATGTCCTTAACCTTAAAGTTTATCAGATTAGATATTCATTCCCTACATGGAGGAAAAAGAAACAGAAGATTTGCTTGGCTGATGTTGAAAAGTATGTTTTAAGATTCCTCTCCAGAGGTTTACATTAAGGTGTGGTCTCCCATTACTTGGGAAATTGCAAAGGCTCTATTAGAGAATACTTTTACATTATTACTGGTATATGAAAAATATTACTTCTTTCAGAAACTGAAAAATGTTCCATTAAAGTACTGCTTTATCAAATGCACAGCTTGAAGACACAAAGGTCTTCAGGGCTTGCTGAAGACAGCGAACTTTTCTCTCTGTAAAATACTTTGGGGAAAGCAGATGTACGAAAACATGTAGATACTAATAACATGTTGACTTAGTTCGAATAACTGAAAAGACTGGAAAGCTGTGTGAAAGAAGTGCATACTTTCCATCTGCAAGCTCTATAAGGCCTGTTTTTTAAGTATATGCAAGTATCTCTGATTGTAGAAATAGTACCCCTAAAGATCTGCTTACAGTTTTTCCTCTATCTTCTTTAGTGAGTATCTTATTGTAATATAATTTTAAATAAAGTATTTCTACAGTAACAAGAAATCCACCAGTCCTGACTTGGTGCCTTTCTGTTAGGAAGGCAGAATGGTTTATTGCACCCATTCGCTCCAGATCTGTGGGAATCTCCCACGAAGACCTTGCCACACAATGGTAACAGATAATTTAGATTCTGTTTTATTTTTAATTTCTTCACAGAAAGCTGAAATCATCCAAGTGAGTTGTTGACAGGGATTTCCAGAAGATGTTTGCCTTTGATCTCCTGCCATACCGTGCTATGGAAGTTATCAAGTGTTCTCAAAGCTGTTGGAGCAAAATTTGCCCTCTGAATGCTCTTATCCATCAGAGCTGCGTCCCATATCTCTAACAGCTGTCACAGTTTTCTCACAGAGTTATCTCCATCTGAAGGAGAGCAGGTGTTATTTCTAGCACTCCTTCATGGCCTGGCATCAGCAGTCTCTCACTGTCACTGCAGGACCGTGGCAGTGCTCCAAGCTGCGCATTTCCCACAGACACCGGATGGGGGGGATCTAGGGATTAACGGGAGGGCCCACACCTCATTTTCTGAGAGAAAACTATAGCACTCATGTGCTTTGTTTTACCTACCTATATTCTTTTGCTTCCATTCATATTAGAGGAATGGTCAAATGACCATCATCCCAAGGACAGTGGGTCTCATTTTCATTTGCTCTGGGCGTACTCTCTGGTCTTATGAAAATTGTGTTCTTAGCTAAATGAAGAATAGCTTCTTTTTCAACACCTCTTTTCTACACAGGAAACAGATGGTTCTCTCCATGCTTCGTGACTGTCACCACTTGATGTGAAGTATCTTCAGTGTTTGAACTTGACACATGCAAGGGCACTGCTCTCTGCTTAAACAGAGCTTCTGTATCTTGAAGATATTTAGGCATGCTACAAGCCATCAGTTGTCAGCAGTTCGTTAAGCTATGGTAGCCCTATACTGTAGTGGCTATAAGAGGAAAAAAAATGGCCAGTCACTGCTATGGAGAATACTGTGCCACAGTCCAGTTACACATACTTGTTGCCTGGCTGCCCATTCATTAGTGATGACTGTCAAAAAGAAAGAGCTATCTCTATTTCATCTCTATTACTCAGTTGAATAGATCAGAGCACCATCCGGACTCATGACCCCTTTCTACTAGAGCAAAATTATGTAGGAGGACCTGATTCTTATTCAGGTAGCTCTAGACGGCTCCAGGTAACTTAGCTTGCCTATCTGAAGTTCCCATTTATCTATTTTTTGATGAATCATGTAAGGGCATAACTTAGTCTAAGAGAAAAACTTCTAGAGAATTTGAAACAACCAATGCTGGACTCATAATCCTGAGATACCTCAGCTTTATTATTTTACTTCTGGATCTGCCATTTCTTTATTACCAACTCATGCTCCACACTATGGCTTACTAATTTTGAAGCTTCTTAATGAATGAGGGATATCTATTAAAAGATCTTGAGCACTGTAAATAATACTTTCTATACCTGTTTATTTTCAGCAATAAAATTTGTTTTTTCAATCACAAGGTAAGATTTAAAAAAAAAAAAAGAAAGATGAGTAGTAAAATTTCCTCAGTTCTAAGTTAATATAATACAATTTCCTTAATTATTTTTAAAGAAGCTTATGCTACTGGCTTTCCACA
Organism: Galbula dea; assembly: GCA_013399015.1. NCBI lineage: Eukaryota > Metazoa > Chordata > Aves > Piciformes > Galbulidae > Galbula > Galbula dea. Next base: position 798,819 of record VWZX01005960.1, read on the forward strand.
CTCAAGTAAATTAGAGCCTTAATTGTATTTTAAATGGTACCATTCAGGACTCTAAGTCAGAAAAAGAATTACTATGGAAATGACTCATAAATACAACACATACATTAAAGGTCCCCAGTGGTGATATAGTTACACACAAAACCTTAGAAGAAGAAGCAGAATATTTATGTGTCATCATTACAGTTTTGAGTTGCAGAAAAGAAAAACACTAAGCTTATGTGGAATGCTTATTATTTATTTCTTTTCCTCCAGTGACTTTTCTGCCTCCATTGACTTGATGGACAACTGAAGGAAATATAAAGGACACAACTATTTCAGCTATTTTGCAAAGGATGAATGGCAGCAGTATTAGCATCTCCTTCTCCTTCAGTTATGTTTTTAAAGTAGAGTACATGAGCAACCAATTACATAACTTTCAAGTCTAAATGTAGGGTGGTATTTGTGTCTGGGAGTCTTATTTCCACATTCCAAAGATTTTGGGTATATTGTTTTCTCAACTGATTTGCAGCTTGCTAGCTTTTCACAGAATCACAGAATCATTACAGTTGGAAAGGACCCTCAAGATCATCTAGTCCAACCGATAGCCCTGCACTACTCTTACCCCTAAATCATCCCATGAAGAAACACATCTATCCTCTTCTTAAAAACCTCCAGGGATGGTGACTCCACCACCTCCCTGGGCAGCCTATTCCAATATCTAACCACTCTTTCAGTAAAGAAATTCTTCCTAATATCTAATCTAAACCTACCCTGGCTCAGCTTAAGCCCATTCCCTCTAGTCCTGTCACTAGTCACAAGGGAGAAGAGGCCAACACCCGCCTCCCTAGAATGGCCTTTCAAGTAGCTGAAGAGAGCGATAAGGTCTCCCCTCAGCCTCCTCTTCTCCAGGCTAAACAAGCCCAGCTCCCTAAGCCTCTCCTCATAAGGCCTGTTTTCCGGACCCCTGACTAGCTTAGTTTTCCTTCTCTGCACCCTCTCTAGTAGCTCAATGTCCTTCCTAAACTGCGGTGCCCAAAACTGCACACAGTACTCAAGGTGTGGCCTCACCAGTGCCGTGTACAGTGGCAAGATCACCTCCCTGCTCCTACTGGTCACACTATTCCTGATGCAAGCCAGGATGCCATTGGCCTTCTTAGCCACCTGGGCACACTGCTGACTCATGTTCAGCCGGCTGTCAATCAGCACCTCCAGGTCCTTCTCTGCTGGGGAGCTCTCCAGCCACACCTTCCCGAGCCTGTAGCGCTGCTGGGGGTTGTTACGCCCAAAATGCAGGACTTTACATTTAGCCTTATTAAAACTCATCCCATTGGTCTCTGCCCATCTATCCAGCCTATCTAGGTCCCTCTGCAACTTCCTTCTGTCCTCCAGAAGCTGTTACTGTGAATCCCTCTATTGTCTTGTTCTCCCTCTGTGTCACATGTGGCCTTCAGGGACTGACCTTGGTGTGCTCATCTTCCTGACCTAGGCATTGTTTGTTTGTGGGTGTAGTCCTAAATGACTTGCCAGGTTGCCCCAGGAGACATTTGACTAAACAGTAAACTGAACCCAGCTCCCGTAGTGTCCTTCAAACAGTTTTCCTAATGTCTACTTGTCTTTGCATGAAATACCCTGGCAGACCTCATTGACACATCAGCCATTTTGCAAAGAAGTAATGGCTTAGAGATGGTGGCAGCTGCACATCCATCAGCCAGAGATATGTGATCTCCTTTGAAATATACATATACATTTGAAATACTGTACATTAGCTTGAGTACTACAATGGTCCACCTAAACAAATACCTGGTATCTGAAGCTTCCTGTAATTGGACATTCTACTGATAGTAAGGATTAAAAGTGATGATATGGGCAATGCAATAAAACATGATGAAAGGCAATAAAATCCTGCACTTTGTCTTAACAGATTTACTTGCTTACTGCCTTTTGATGTCTTCAACAGGTCTAGATGCTGAAGCCAGTCTACTGTTTGTAGGCTGTGAAATTACCTAAACATGCCTTTCAAACAGGCAGAAAACTACTGCTTCAACCCTAAAACATGCCACTGATAATGTGAAGTGGAGAAAATCCTTTTTGAGATGATGCTTTCATAACTTATTTTGAAGAATGTAATGGTTAAATAAAAGACATTAAAAGGGGAGAAAGCAGTGAAGCAGGTCATTTAAAAGCGGTATCCTTTACAGCCTGCTGTAGTGTCATCAACCTGTAATGTGCCTTCTAACTTCAATGTTTCTGTTGGGAGAAAGTGGGAAAGTGACATTTAAGTTTCTAATTTAAAAGGAATAAAGGAATAGCCCATCCTGGGAATGAACAATTACTAGACAAGAGGTTCCCCAACAGTTTCCTTTTTTCCCCCAGAAAACAAATATATTTTCATCCCTTTAATCCATTTCTTCTTTCCTCTATATCTTTCACACCTGGAGTACTGTGTTCAGTTCTGGGCCCCTCA